>JAOTOM010004232.1:0-246127 GCA_034440615.1 Ashinkailepas kermadecensis
CCAGTTCGCCAATCAATACGAAGTGGCAAGTTAGTCTTGCAAGCAAGTCAGAAAGTACCCGTCGGGGACTCT
Organism: Ashinkailepas kermadecensis; assembly: GCA_034440615.1. NCBI lineage: Eukaryota > Metazoa > Arthropoda > Thecostraca > Neolepadidae > Ashinkailepas > Ashinkailepas kermadecensis. The sequence continues at coordinate 73 of JAOTOM010004232.1, forward strand.
TTGCAAGTTCGTCGGCTACTAAACCTACAGAACGTTCTGGGTGGTTGGGCTGAGCACGCCAGCGCATTCTCAGCATGGCGTATGCTGAGATGAAATGGTATGGAAACAACCGACGATGAGGTATGTTCTGCATATCAATCAGCATACATAAAATATGCCATGAAGTATTTCCAATGGGAATTAACAAAACAGAATACCACTCGCTCAATTCGCTTCCTGACAATCATCGGAACCGTTTCTCTATCCCACTGAAAATGGCTATCTACTCAAAGTGAGAAACTTAAATCGGACCGCCGTCGTTCAACCAAGGGCTGTAGGATGACCAGAGCACACTATCACCCAGTCCGACACCGGACATCACCACACGGTCGGCCCGATGTCAGAACCATCGTTGTCCACCCGGTGAGCACACCACACCACGTACTGTCGCCCACGTCACAGCACAGTCCGCTGGTGTGACGAGCACACCACACCAGCGTACCATCTCGTCAAATCAGAGACCGAAACACCACCGTACAGTCGGCCCGAAACCAGATCTTTGCTATCCAACCAGTGGGCACACCACGCCGCCGAGAACGTACCGATAGTGCGGCCCGAAGGCGGGGTAGTGCTGCGGTCCCAGCTGCTGCACCAGGTCCAGGGTGAGGTGTCGCAGCGCCGGACCGCTGTCCGACGGACCACAGAGCGTGGCCGCCGCGCGTTCCACCGCGTCCGCCCGCAGGTGAGACAGCGAGCCCGAACACAGGTGGAAGAAGAGCTGCAGCACCGCCTAGCCAGTACAAATCAGTCAGGGAGACGGCGGCACAGCACAGATCAGTCAGCAGAACGTTTCTCAGCACAGCTCCGGGACGGTGGCACAGCACGGACCAGTCAGTAGAATGTGACACAGCACAGCTCCGGGACGGTGGCACAGCACGGACCAGTCAGCAGAATGTGACACAGCACAGCTCCGGGACGGTGGCACAGCACGGACCAGTCAGCAGAACGTTTCTCAGCACAGCTCCGGGACGGTGGCACAGCACGGACCAGTCAGCAGAACGTTTCTCAGCACAGCTCCGGGACGGTGGCACAGCACGGACCGGTCAGCAGAACGTTTCTCAGCACAGCTCCGGGACGGTGGCTCAGCACGGGCCAGTCAGCAGAATGTGACACAGCACAGCTCCGGGACGGTGGCACAGCACGGACCAGTCAGCAGAATGTGACACAGCACAGCTCCGGGACGGTGGCTCAGCACGGACCAGTCAGCAGAATGTGACACAGCACAGCTCCGGGACGGTGGCTCAGCACGGGCCAGTCAGCAGAATGTGACACAGCACAGCTCCGGGACGGTGGCTCAGCACGGGCCAGACAGCAGAATGTGACACCGCGCAGCTCCGGGACGGTGGCACAGCACGGACCAGTCAGCAGAATGTGACACAGCACAGCTCCGGGACGGTGGCTCAGCACGGGCCAGTCAGCAGAATGTGACACCGCGCAGCTCCGGGACGGTGGCACAGCACTGATCAGTCAGTAGAATGTGACACAGGACAGCTCCGGGACGGTGGCACAGCACTGATCAGTCAGTAGAATGTGACACAGCACAGCTCCGGGACGGTGGCACAGCACTGATCAGTCAGTAGAATGTGACACCGCGCAGCTCCGGGACGGTGGCACAGCACTGATCAGTCAGTAGAATGTGACACAGTACAGCTCCGGGACGGTGGCACAGCACAGCTGCCCTCAGTGACGGTGGTACAACACAGCTCAGTCAGAGCGGTTACCAGTGCATCACAACTGAGTAGGAGCAATATCATCATAGCACAACTCAGTCAGGCCGGGCGGCTCAGCTCGGCTCGGCTCAGCTCAGCTCACAGCAAACAGGAGTCTGCAGGTAAGGTCGTGGTCTTCGTCAGTGGTGCTCACCTGCAGCAGGTGGGGCTGGGACGCCGTCAAAATCCAGTCGAGTCGATTCATGATGGCCAGTCGCTCTGTGTCTGAGCTGGGCTGGTAGCGTAACAGCAGACGTAACACGTCCGCCAGCACTGCGTCCGGCAGCCCGCGGCTCCTGCAGCGTAACAGCAACCGTAACACGTCCGGCAGCCCGCGGCTCCTGCAGCGTACCACGTCCGCCTGCACTGCGTCTGGCAGCCCCTAGCCTCCTGCACATACATATTTATAAGTCTGGTGGCAGTAGCAGTGCAGTCACAGTGGAAGGTTAGTCAGACTATATATAGACCTCATGGTGACTTGGTCCCCAAAAATTTGCCAAGTACATTCTCATTAAAAAAATAAATGGAAAAACGTCCTGAGCCGTCGAAAAGTTACAGTACACTAGCTCTTCAGAAGAGCTTCTTTAGGGCTACCAGAAAATCATAGACCGAATTTTACCGATCGAAAAATCCTGACCGCGCAGCTGACAGGTGAAACGGGATTTGGTCCTCTCCGTCGGTGGCGAACATGGAAGGTGGCGGAGTATCTCCTCGGCTCTTGACTTCGCCTCCAGCCCGGCCAGTGGCGTCGTGCTGCGCCAGTTTGGCCACCAGCTCCGGTCGCGCGGCGGTCAGCTGCTGCACAGTCAGCTGACCGATAGACGCCATCAGCGTCGCGGTCTCGTCGGTTTTGCAACGCAACTCGACCTCCAGTGTGAAAATATGACGCTCCAACGCGGCTTTCGCCACTTCAGTGGCAGACAGCTGTGCCTGCAGGTGGAACAGCTGATTGTTCAACTGGTGTCGCTGCTCGGTTGCCTGCTCCTCAGTTCGCAGCAGGTCCGACCGCACGCACCACCTGTTTGAAGCCCACCTCCAGTGCTTCCTTCATAGCCTCCATCTTAGAGACGCGCTCCTGCGTGAGCAACAGCTGTATCACCTCGTGATGTGTGCTGTTTTCTGCCATGTGCCACCCCACGTCCTACGGTCGGCCATTTACATTCCATGGCTGGCGCTTCGGGGCTGGCTTGGCGGCACCCATGCCTGCCGTGCTGAACATCTTATTGTCCTGCGACGACACCTGGGACCTGGGAAGTTAGATCCCACATCGGACCTCCGCGGCTGTGCCGGCCAAACCGGGACGGCTTGCCGTTGTGCTGAGCGTCAGCACAGACTTCGAGTGAATCACTTCATCACGCATCACCTTCAGCAAGCGACTAGTTAACACGCGCGCCGGACGGCCACTCACATAATGCGGTCCGGAAAGAGTAGGGCGGATTTGCCCCTCTAAATCTGGAAAACTACCGAATCTAGATGCAGAACATTTGGAGGGGGGATATATTACGGCTGTAGCAAACTAGCTGCAGTATACATTTCATGAACCTAGACATCTCATATGCATTTCATGACCTTCAGGGCCAAATACGGTCGACAGCGGCCGGCACACCACGCCGCCGCGCCGACGAAACCTTTGTGACATTGAACGCTCGGCAGTCGGGCAGCCAGCTGGCGATCGGCCACCGGCCGTTCGGTCGAATTTGCACCCCAACAGTTCCTGGGTTCATGTTCCTGCCGACCGACCGGCCGGTCGGTCGACTTTGCACCCCGCAGTTCCTATATTGTCCAACGGACTTCAAGTATTTTTTTGCATAAGATGGGCTATCAATTTTAACACAGTCGCGATATTTCATTACAATATGCCTCTCCGTTTATGAGATATTCTCGACAAACAGGTGAGCGGATTCCGCCCTCCCTCACGGGCGCGCGTGTTAACATCTGTTTGTCAGCGTTGCCACGAAAAATTACCATGTCTACCTAGTACATGTATTCATGTTATTTTCTTTAAATACATCATACTTATGAACGTTTTAATGGCTACTTGTACCAAACTTCTACAATTGGATTCCAAGTCAAGTATCAAAACATCAACCTTCTTGGGGTGTGATTCATGACTACATAAAATCGTCCAGTAACGCTCCTCAATAGCGGAGCTATTATTGGTATGGGTGTGTGGCTCTGAGCAACTACACACCATTTTGTAAGGTGTCTGACACACGCCATCGTTTTGCTGTGGGGTGCTGCTGATTTGACGTCAAGTACGCGCCTTGGGAGCTGTTTGACTAGGCATACAGGCACCACTCTGTTCTGTGGTGCCGACTTCCGCCTCAACACTAACCTTGTTGTGAGGTGCTTCACCATGGATCTGCTGACGACAACACCTCCTTCGGGCGCCAGAATGTCCTCCAGGCTCATCAGACAGGCGTGCACGAGCAGAGCGTCATCGGAGCCGATCAGCCGGTAAAGGTCATCCACGTGCTCTGCAACGCCGCCACAGGTCAGCATCGTGCTCTGGAATGACGCTACAGGTCATCCACATGCTCCGCAACGAAGCTATAAGTCATCCACGTGCTCTGGAACGTCGCTACCTGTCACCCACGACTCGAAGCGTCACCACACGCCATCCACAAGCTCTGTAGCAACGGCAAGTCTCTAGGTACTCTAAAAACCTTGGGTCATCCGCATCCACGAGATACATCTGTGCAGCTCATCCAAATACCGTGAAAACCCTCATAGTGATACGAGAGGTCAGTTCGGAAAACTCATCGTATTCATGTTGGTCCATATCATATCGGTGTTAAGCCTATTGGTATCCGCCAAAGCATTTAATTATTCTAAGGACTGGATCGTAGATACTGTGATAGGCTTTGTAGACTCCAAAAGTCGTCGATCCATATGACTGAGTGACATTCCCTGATATCATTAGATATTATCATACTGTGACATTGGAGCTGAACAGTTCGGGTGGATGCAGCATTTGACACTACCCAGTGCAGGGAGTGGCACCCGACACTCACCAGACAGGGTGTCCTGCAGGGAGTGGCACCAGACACTCACCAGACAGGGTGTCCTGCAGGGAGTGGCACCCGACACTGACCAGTCCGGGTGTCCTGCAGGGAGTGGCACCAGACACTCACCAGACAGGGTGTCCTGCAGGGAGTGGCACCCGAATTTCACCAGACCGGGTGTCCTACAGGGAGTGGTACCCGACACCAGTGATAAATTATTCGTGAAATGTACCACTTTCTGAACACTCAATCAACATCCTTCTACAAGAATTACCGATATCCTGCTTCTTGATGCGTGTTTATTAAGTCTTCATGTCTCCTTTCTGACAGTATCTCATTCGTAAGTACCGTGCTCATGCGCTCGATAAGGGATAGTGATGCATGAACATTTCACAATGCAATTTCAGGTAAAGGAATTACCTATAATGTGATATGGCACACAACACCATTGCACAGGTATTTTTTATCGTTATGCATAATATAGCTCTTCCTAAATTATGAATATCAAAACCAATGATAAAGGTACAGTCATAATTACGCCATTGCCTCAAGTTTGAGTCTGAAAGCAGACTTGTGCTCGACTCGAGTTGAATCGAGAATCGACTCATGAATCAATCGTTTTTGGATGAGTCGTGAGTTGAATCGATTATTTTCCCAAAAACATATCTTGAGTCGCGAGTTGAATCACATCTTTCTTTTTTTAAATGAGTTGAATCACGAGTCAATCATTTGAATCGCAATGAGTCATTTGAGTCTTGCGACTCAAATGCAAGTTATGAACAAATGATATAAAGCATGTATCTTTGTAAATAGTATGCCATGACACAAGGTAGGGAGTAAAAACACAGTATAATTATTAATGCTTAGCATTGCAATTGACAACTTATCAGCTGCCAGTGAGTAAAAAATGAGGTGTACTTAAGTTATTTACCAAAAACGGATAACAATAACTACAAAAAAAAAGTATTAATGCTAAGCTTGGTATTCACAATCAGTATCATGCATGAGTCAATTCTAGTGCCAGAAACACAACACAGAAATGGGATGTGATTGTGAAAAATAATAGGGAACTGAAACGACCATGCACTTTTTTTTTGGAACAGGCATTTGCACTGAATAAATTGCGTCGGTTTGTGTGACAAATAACAAACCCAGGTTACCTTTACAAGAAGGTAGATCAAAATTTTCCTTCAAGCCCGCATGACGTCATTCGATGTTTAAAAACAAATATGGTAGAATTTTGGTTGTAGAACTTTTCTCAAATCATACGCAATGGTCACTTTAATTTGCTTCCTAGCAAATATATTTGTATTCCGCTCACCAGGTGAGTTATAATCTTTTCCCATTTTTCCAGTGAGCATTTGTTCTGACACATTTTATTCTCATGCATAGACAAGGTCGGATTTGTGCATTGTAATCTGGCATTTGGAGAGGAATATTTTGTAGTCATCCAGTATGGATAATATTTTTATTCAAACCTTATGCTGGTAACTCAACTTGCACCCATTTCAGTGAATTTTGAGCACTTTTCCTTGATCACAGCAGTTCGTTGTCAAAAGTTAATAACTTAGGAACTTCAACTTCCAGATGAAAAAACAACAAATAATTTTCTGGAAAGGATAATGTTCAGGATCCCCAAAATCTAGGATCAGCCTATTTTTCCAAACATTTACCTACCTACCTACATTGACATACAGCAGTTGTTGAAAACAGTTTTTTCCAGGCCAGCTAGACCCAGGGCATGATGCATTCTTCCTTGGTGAAACTTGCATGGATTGTTGATGATACATGCATAATTGAACATTTATGTACAACACCATTGTGATCTAGGAATGCCCTCCTGAAACTTGCAACTCAACTGAAACTCTCCTGCCAATGGGGAGAAGACGCTATGGAGCACTTAGCGCCCCCTTGACTGTCCTTTCTTCCGCTCTTGAACGAGGGTGACAACTTGAACATGTAAAATGGATGGTAGAGGGAGACTACCAATATCAGGAACAAGCCCTTTATTTTGGAGGCACTTGATGGTGAGCCTGCCGGAAATGGCACATTGTTGGGCAGGACGATTATTACTGGGTCATTTAGGGTACCCTTTGATGAAGCTAAAGAATAGGTCTTTCAATTAGAATACGTCAAAGTACCCTATATTGCCATAAAATATGCAAGATAGCGTAGAGAAAGTCGGTAAAATTGGGTGTAAACCAATGGTGAAGGGAAACCTTCAAGCCTGCTTCCAAACAAACTTCGTGGGGGCAACAGACCAACGCAATCATATTCTGTGCAGATATCTATTGCAGTGCAGAACCTGGGTGCCATGTTGCAGTTAGGTGATGTGTGTCAGGTATATGATTCAGGTTGTGTGTGCATCATGCTGATGTGGATTGAGATATTATGCACTCATTGCTTTGCATATGCATTGACAACCATTCATCTCGTTAATCTGTTTGAGTCAATTACTTTATGCACATGCACGTTCATTTATCTGTATATTTATCCTATATATCAACCATTACAGTGCATGACGAATGATAAATAATGTGAGGTGAAAACAAAGTTATAGCAAAAATAATATATCCAACAGATGTTTTGATGTTGGAGCACCTTCGTTAGTGTGAATAAATACTGATTCCCTTCTTTAATTAGACAGATGGGGCGTTTCACGACAGATCGACAAATAAAATTTCGATTTTGCACCCCCACATCTCAGATTTTGATGAAAATGAGTCTATAGGGTTATCAGCAGCCCTAAACACGCCTGTGACATTTTCAGGCCTCTCCGACTTCCGGTTTTCGAGCTACAGCCTGCGACATTTTTACATTCGATGCATACATGGCTTTGTTTGGCAGGATTTTTCCCTGCTACATTGAATGATAAGTAGGTGAGTTTGTACATCAAAATGATTGCAATCCCATGCAGAATGAACGTTTATCACTATCGAAGCCATAGCAATTAAATATATGTCAAATATAACACTTAAAAAAATGCCAAGTTCTCTTGAGCAATTTTCCCCTTCGATATTGTGATTTTTGATATTTTTAAATGAAAGAGCGTTGATTATTACCTATATTTCATCAATAAAAAAGTGGTTATCGGCTTATAAATATTTTAAACATAATTTCAAACACCAACCGCCCGGCCTCATTTTACCCAATACGGCGTCGTTCAGCAACGGCCGCGGCCAGCTGCTGCCAACGGGGGATAGGGGTGCTGGCGGCTGTCGTCCGCGGCCCCGTGGGATTGAGAGGACACTATGCAGATTATTTATAAACACCAGGCAGGACGTTTTAGCACTTCATTTATTATTCACACAAATAACAAGCCGGAAAGTACATGTACATTTGCGAATGCTAACGAGATGGTACAGTGAGCCTTATCAGAGGTACAAAATGCATAACTTAACATTAGCTCACTTCACATTGTAATTCGCACATAAACAAACGGAAATCAGCTGCCGATGTAGGTCACGCTAACCATTCAACCTAAATCCTGTAGCAAATCAGGCCACCATCACTTCTCTTCCTTCACTTATGGCAAGTTCTCGCACAACGACAATGTTTGCCTTCACTGGAGTTACCCTGTGTATTTTTAGAGTCCCTTTGACAGTTTTTGCCATTGACAGTCTATCGCCAAGCTCATGCCGTGTACGACTAACCTCTTCTTTCGCTACAAAGCAGCACTCGGTATGCAAATTACCCTTGTCCTGTAGCACTTTACATAGCTTTTCCGCAGTAAGAATGTGGTCCGAGTGTGTCCGCGAAAGACTGGCGCTAGCTGCAACCCTTTTCAGTGTACCCCCAACACCGTCGCACGAATTTTTCCCATGCGACGTTGCAAAAAATTCCAATCGCACTGGACTCCGAAATCCTCATCATGAAAACTCACATTCACGAAATTAAACTTATTCTTGTACTGGGCAGCTGACCCATCCGAAAAATAATGAATCTTTTTCAAGTTCGGGACTATGCCTTTCACTTTCGGTACAATGTGCTGCAAGAATGTGTGCACAGCGACGGTGTCATGCTTCAGTTCGTTTGATAACACGCAAAAACTGTGGCATTCAATCTTTCCAGCCTCTCGCCAATAAACAACAAACGGATGAACGGTGCACTGTGGTGCGTTCCAGTGATATGACTGAATTTCGTCTTGAACTACAAAAGTGTAGTTTTCTGAAAAATATAATATGATCAGTGCTTCATGCTCAGGTAGCTGCTTTTTTAGATCGTCGAAATATTTGCTTTGATGCTGACTCGTGAAATGATGCCGAGTAAGTGTCACAATGGCGTCAGACAGTTTGTCAAGAAACTCGTCCATAGGAAGAACAATTTCGGTCAAAGTGCAACGATCCGTGCTTAGCCACTGACTAAATCTGACTTCGTCCACCAAGTCTGAGATTTCCCCTGCCTGCGCATTTAAAGTGTCGATCAAATATGACCGACACCGTCCTGACCTGGACAGTTTTCACACTTTTGCAGCATACAGGCTTCCCTCCCGACATCACAAACCGCGTGCTTCAACAGGTCCTTGTAGGTAATGTCTTTTAAGCCCAGAGACGCTAACATTAGCTTCACGTTCTGGTGATAGCAACATACACAAACCGTATGAGTGCCGTTGCTTCCCAACAGGACAGTGTTTGGGGCGGAGGCTGGCGAACTTCGAAAACCCAATGCGCGGGTTGCTACCGTTCTCTTTATAAAGTTGGTAAATTTCCTGCAAATTACCTAAAATCAAACGTTTCTGCTTCTTTACTTTAACCCCATTCTCATCTCTTACCGTCACATAGTCTTTTTTCCAGGACATATTCTACTCACTTCGTCAGATTCGTAAAAGGATTTTACCTTTTGGCATTCCTCCTCAGATATTTTTCTACCCTTGGAGTAGGGTGGTATCTCGGGCAAAATTCCGTTTTCCGCTTTGAGTTGAAAGCTTCGACGCACCATGTACCAAGTGGTTCCAAAAAACTCAGCGGTTTTTTTCTACCGAAAAAGGAGACAACGTGAGGATCCGCAGGCGGCGCTGAGGGTCGGTTGACTTTTGAAACTCCTCTTTCAACTCATCCATCAGGCGCTCGTATCTGAAAATAAAAATGGTCCCTGTCAAGAAAATTCGCGAAAAAATATATTAATAACAGTGCGAGACGTTTATGTTTATCAAGACTAAAGCTGTGCATTTTTTATAGCTGCAATAATCCAGGATTTATTGCATACAAGATTTAAAATGGTCTTAGCGTAACATTTGACCGTACATTATTTATTTATTTGTACGGTACCTATATAATTAAGCTTTTTAGTCAAGAATGATCCTAATGGCTTCTCTCTATCTGTTTCGTATCCATTTGTGCGTGTATCTAGTTATACGTATTTGAAACATACCTCCATCCTCCCATCAATATACACAACGAATTTCAAGATATAGGAGCGAGGGTAATATGGCACATCCTTTTGTTTGAAACTTTCCTGTCTGCATTCTACAAGCACGGCACCTGAATTTAAAAAATACCCTTCCAGATCCTTCTCCTTTTCCAGTCGATTTTTATTCACCGGAGTGGAACCCGGAGTCGGAATATCCACGCCTAAAGATCGCTCCAGTTTGCGTTTGAGCGATGTTGTGACACTTTTCAACTTTTTTGATCCCAGGGATTTTCTCGTCGATGCATGTATGCCTCCTGCAGCGAAAGAAATACTTATTTTAGAGGGTCATTTACAAAATATATTATATTTGTAAAATGTGTAGATTGTTTAGCCAATATATATTTGGATGGGTAATGTGTATGGAAATACACGTACATGCAAAATGCTGAATGTAAAGCATGGTGTTTTAGATGCGCCAAAAAGGAAAAAGTAATCCAAAGAAAACAACTGGTACTCACTTTTCTGCACCGGAGATTCTCCGAAATCTTCCAAAACAAGCTGAACATTCTGCTCCGCAGTATCAGAATCCCGGTACTCAGAGCTTGTTGTGCCCCCGGAGTGTTCCAGAGTGCTCCTGACATCGTCGCACAGCTCTTCACTGCTGGACGCAAGACTTTCCGGTGCCGTTTCAGCTTCGGGGAGGCTTTTGGGGTCCTTTGTCAGCCTGGTACGGCAGTTGCAGCAGAGCAAAGTTGTCTCTGTGATCCTCGTATCACCGACTTGACTGACAAGTGTTTTGGACGCCGTTCTCAAGCCTCCCCGAGCTCTTGCTTTGTGCCTTGCAAAAGGATCGGCACAAAAAGGATGATTAGAACGCTTCATGGTTTGGTTGATTAGACCACACACTTGTCTTCACAACACCTCGCACTACTACGACCTGTCCTTCACCTCGCACTCCTACGAACTGTCCTTGCGAACTGTCTAGTTTCACAGACTCACCCCCTGAGTAAACACGCATACTGCGCAGTACGCGCGGGGGCCAGGGGGGAGGGGGCAGTCACGTCTCCCATATCATCCTCCCGGGACGCGCGTCTCCTTTGTTGACATCCCACGCTCGGCTCCCCCTTCCCCTCCCCTCCCCCGGCAGGCGTATCGCGAGGCAGCGGCAGCGCGCGCGCCGGTCCGGTGAGCGCAGCGCCCGCATTCACCGCATTTGATTCGTCTTTCCAAGTCGATAACCACTTTTTTTATTTATGTTTCTAGGGTAAAAAACTACGCTCTTTCATATGAAAGTGAGAAAAAATACGATATCGGAGGGGAAAAATGTTTTTATTTCTTTTCAATTTTTTATTTGGCTAGAGTCGGCAAAAATTACGTAATGAAAGTTTAAATGGTGGCATAGTCATATTCTTCAATGTTTTGTCTTCATTTTGACGTATAAATTTGTTCAGTTACTGAAAAATGACTCAGAGAAAATTAGCACCAAAGATAGTCATGTCAGTGCAAAATGTAAAAATTATATAGTTCATAACTAGAAAACGGTAAACCTAAGAGACTTCAAAATGGCACAGGCGTGTTCAGCGATGCTGATAACCCTATAGAACCATTTTCATCAAAATCTGAGGTGTGAGGGTGCAGGTCACATGTCGATTTGTCGTGGAATGCCCCAGATGAAGATGAGTTGACATCAAACTGTCTGTCAAATAAATTATTTTTGCTATAACCTTGTTTCCACCTCATTATATATATATATATATATATATATATATATATATATATATATATATATATATACATATATTATATATATATATATATATATATATATATATATATATATATATATATATATATATATATATATATATATATAAATATATATATAATATATATATATATGTATTATATTATATTTTATGTATATATATATATATATATATATATATATATATATATGTATATATATATATATATATATATATATATATATATATATATATAAATAGTGTGTGAGCAGTGCACACAAAATCATATGGCTTATGAGTGATACCATTGAGTCGGATCTGAATCGATTCAAATTTATGTTTGAGTCGTGAGTTGAATCGGATCTCTGTAGCTCCGAGTCTGAATTGAGTCGAATCAAATAATTTTGACCTGCTGTGAATCATGAGTTGAATCGGATCTCAAGATCTATGAGTCAAATGTGAGCCGATTCAAAAAATTTGAGTCGAGCACAAGTCTGTCTGAAAGACATCAAAAACATTTTAGTTGGCACTAATTCCATGGCAAATATCGGCAAATTTAGACATCCTACCGTGCTTGTTTTGACATATCGCACCTAACGCGAACCCATTATTTTAACACTGCCCGACACTGACCAGTTCGGGTGTCCGAGAGGGAGTGACACCCGACACTCACCAGTCCGGGTGTCGACAGGGAGTGATACCCGACACTCACCAGTCCGGGTGTCCGGCAGGGAGTGGTACCCGACACTCACCAGTCCGGGTGTCCGGCTGGGTGCGACCCAGCACTCGGCAGGCGACGACGGCAGCCCGCTGTACCGCCGGGTGCGGGTCCCTCAGGGCGGACGCCACCACCGGCAGCGTGATGTTGGCCGCGCCCGGCACACACGCCAGAGTACTGCAGCACAGCAACACGGGTCAGGGGGCTGCAACATACAGCGCCCGGCACACACGCCAGGGTACTGCAGCACAGCAACGTGGGTCAGGGTACTGTAACATACAGCGCCCGGCACACACGCCAGGGTACTGCAGCACAGCAACGTGGGTCAGGGTACTGTAACACACAGCGCCCGGTACACATGCCAGGGTACTGCAGCACAGCAACGTGGGTCAGGGTACTGTAACACACAGCGCCCGGTACACACGCCAGGGTACTGCAGCACAGCAACGTGGGTCAGGGTACTGTAACACACAGCGCCCGGCACACACGCCAGGGTACTGCAGCACAGCAACACGGGTCAGGGTACTGTAACATACAGCGCCCGGTACACACACCAGGGTACTGCAGCACAGCAACGTGGGTCAGGGTACTGTAACACACAGCGCCCGGTACACTCGCCAGGGTACTGCAGCACAGCAACACGGGTCAGGGTACTGCAACATACAACACCCGGCACACACGCCAGGGTACTGCAGCACAGCAACGTGGGTCAGGGTACTGTAACATACAGCGCCCGGTACACACACCAGGGTACTGCAGCACAGCAACACGGGTCAGGGTACTGTAACATACAGCGCCCGGTACACACGCCAGGGTACTGTAGCACAGCAACACGGGTCAGGGTACTGTAACATACAGCGCCCGGTACACACACCAGGGTACTGCAGCACAGCAACACGGGTCAGGGTACTGTAACATACAGCACCTGGTACACACGCGTGGGTACTGCAGCACAGCAACACAGGTCCGGGTGTTGCAACACACAGCGCCCAGTACACACGCCAGGGTACTGCAGCACAGCAACACAGGTCAGGGCGCTGTAGCATACAGCACCCGGTACACACGCCAGGGTACTGCAGCACAGCAACACGGGTCAGGGTATTGTAACATACAGCACCCAACACACACACCAGGGTACTGCAGCACAGCAACACGAGTCAGGGTACTGTAACATACAGCACCCAACACACATGCCAGGGTACTGCAGCACAGCAACACAGGTCAGGGTACTGTAACACACAGCACCCAGCACACATGCTAGGGTACTGCAGCACAGCAACACGGGTCAGGATACTGTAACATACAGCACCCAGCACACATGCCAGGGTACTGTAGCACAGCAACACAGGTCAGGGTGTTGTAACACACAGGGCCCGGTACTCACGCCAGGGTACTGCAGCACAGCAACACAGGTCATGGTGCTGTAACACACAGCGACCGGTATACACGCCAGGGTACTGCAGCACAGCAACACGGGTCAGGGTACTGTAACATACAGCACCCAGCACACATGCCAGGGTACTGCAGCACAGCAACATGGGTCAGGGTACTGTGACACACAGCACCTGGTACACATGCTAGGATACTGGAGCACAGTAACACAGGTCAGGGAGCTAAAACATACACCACCCAGCACACAGGCCAGGGTACTGCAGAACAGCAACACAGGTCATGGTGCTGTAACACACAGCGACCGGTATACACGCCAGGGTACTGCAGCACAGCAAAACAGGTCAGGGTGTTGTCACATGGCGTGTGGGTAGTGTAGCCCAAACCGGGATAGTGCATGCATGGATAGTGGCTGTATTCGGGGGTGTTGGGACGATCTTACGTGTTTGGTGGTGGTGGGGAGGGGGTATGCAGATCATCTCGTTTATTTCCGTGCAACACCATGGAGCTGATGTTACAAATTGCAGCGTGGGAATGTAACCTCCCTTCATCCATGCTTATGTTGTACGATGTGGAACGATTTGTTAATAACTAAGAATATCAAAGTTCCGGTGCTGGCACTTCCCTGTTTGGATACACTTCTCAGCCAGGGCATACCCAAGGTGCTTGTTCTATGATCTATAGGGGCGGGAGACCGACTTCTGAGTGCCAAAGTCCATGAGCCCCTCATCACAAGCATGACCGTTGAACCCACATAGCTCCCGAGTATTGCAATATCACACTATGGTTGGATATACTATATATATATATATATATATATATATATATATATATATATATATATATATATATACATATATATATGTATGTATATATGTAGCATATAATCATGAACATCTCGACGATTTTATGGGAGGGGGCATTCATTTCGGAAACTAAATTTATTTTCGTTTGTAGCTTCAAAAACCCAAAGAAGCAGAAAAGAACAGAATTATTTTTCAGAACCTCCGTTTTATACCTCCCAGTGAGTCTTTACAACCTTATCAAAGAACAATCGAAGTCACTGTTCACCATTATTCAACCTGCCATCGAGAAGAAGAGCATACTTTTCCGGAGGATAATGTTCTGGTTGCCAAAAATATAGGAGCAGCCTACTTTTCCAACTGTGCGTCACACGCGGTGTTGCTGGCCCGGTGCTGGCACCGGAAGCCGGTCACCATCAATCAGCTCCGCCGTCACGTACCTCACGGCCTTTCACCGTATACCTGACGGCTCTGCCACATCCGCTGGCTCCTCCAACACATACCTGATGCATTGCCACCACGCACCTGACGGTCCCGCCGCCACGTACCTGACGGTTCCACCATCACATACCTGACGCCAATGCCACCATCAACTGGCTCCGCCAACACATACCTGACGCATTGCCACCACGTACCTGACGGCAGCCTTCCGCACCGCTGGGTTGGGGTCGACGGCACACCGGAGCAGCGCATTCGTCGCCTGCGGCATGATGTCCGGGTCGCGGCCTACGTGTCTGTAAAAAACAGATATTTAGCTCATACCGATCTGATTATATATGCATATATATATATATATATGCATATATATATATATATATATATATATATATATATATATATATATATATATATATATATTGTTTCCTCCCATAAGCACACAGTGGAGTGCTTCCATCCATAACGTGCAGCGAACAGGGTCGCTCCACCCAAAATCTCGAAAATGAATAGGCTAGGTGTTGAGGCTGGCTGAAAGTCCGGACAAAACCTTCAGGGTATGTGGGATAGGTGGAAGGCAAGAGGGCGAGGCAAGTAGGGGTCAGTCGGGTAAAAGAAAGAGGTACTTAATACAAGGTACTTGAACACATGCATGGAGAAACTGATGAATATGGTGATGCCAGACATCACGACATACCAGCATCCTATTTCTATGACAACAGGCCTGGGGGAGACGCACTGGACTGCTGGCGAGCAGCTAGCCGGAGCCGATACGCTCACCTCTGGATGAGCTTCATGACGACGATCCTGGTGAGCGGCTGGTGGGAGGACAGCAGCTGAAGGCACGGTTGCACCATACTGGGCCCATCTGAGTCCGTGTTGATGAGCCCACACAACTGTGACAAATCAGAGCACATCTATCACATCTGAGGAAGCTGATGCAGCCTATCACACTTGTGGTTGGTGACCAAACGCTCTCGCTCGTGCGCGGGGGGTTAATGTAACCCCCACTTGCAGGGTCTTCACGGCCACGGAAAGACGGCGCGGGTCAGCTCGCTATCGTTTGGCATGGCTGATGGCATCCTTTGACGAGCTTGTGGTGCACAAAATGTGATGTCATGTCAGGTCAATGAGTAGGTCACAAGAGTAAGCATGTTAGGCAGTTTATGACTAAATTGCAAATTATGGGCAACTAACATCATTTATTGCTGCCAAATAGCCAACGTTGGGTGTGGTAAGGTGAACGACAACTTGGTTAACTTCTTTACATAGATTCAGACCCTTCCAATGTCACTCGAGATCAATTGTGCAAATTGACCTCAGATGGCCCCTGTTGTCTTGGATCATTCAGACAATTTTGCAACTTGACATCTGATGACATTTGTTTTGGCTTGGGTCACTGGGCTTAATTTGGTTACTGAATCTGCTCAGTTGTGTGCAATTTTAACACACAGTACTATACAAAAAAAATTGTCATACTACATCGGAAGCTTCATATTAAGGTCAATAATTTGACCTCATCTGGCCCTTATTCCATGGGCCAAAATGCAGCAACAAAAAAAAATAAGTTGTGAATATCCAAAGAACTGAGGAATAGCATGGCAGACATTTGAAGTACATATTTCTATCTTTTGTCCACCAGATAGAATGTCAATATGGTTCTAGGTTGGCAATTCTACTTTTTTTAATTATAAAATTATATTACAGTTCAATCTGAAGACATGTGCAATGCCTGGATGATCTCCCTGGAATGGTAATAAGGGTGGTCACAACACAGACAAACACAGGCCTCACTTACATGGGTGATTGCCTCTTTTTGCTTTGCTGGATCAAGCAGCACACTGGGCAAGGACAGCAAGTTCAGCAGCTGCTGGTGATCACCCATTGTTATGCTTCACTACATGGGACTCTAGTTCTGAAAATATAAATATGTTAGTGCTGCTTATGAAAGACAATGAAGGGAAAAGATGCTGGCTTCTTTCAATGCAGGGCACTCACATCCCACATTCATTATCAACTGATGATACTATGACTTGGGACTGGGGGTTAGAACATAGCCAGGAAGGGATAGAGTGTCAGCTGATACACCTGCTTAATATAACGTTACAAAATTGTAACTATGACACATACAAGCATCCATAATACATGGGCCAATTACACTTGAAGTTCTACTTTATGTTGTTCTCCTGTATTTATGAAAACCCTATACATTACTCATGTCAGGCCTCTTTTGGAGTTTTCATCATGTGTGTGGAATACATAGGTTACATAGGTGATTTAAGGCAACTAGAATCAGTACAGAGAAGGTGGGCACAAAACAAAGGGGATGGAAGGTCTGGATTATGGTGCCAGATTACTGAAACTAGATTTGTACTGTGAAGGTTAGACTGATTCGAGCAGACATTATCAAGTGTTGATATCACTGAAATTGCCCCACAGATGTGCATCAGTGGATTGTAGGAAGAAATGTTTTAGCCTCAGATGCTGTGCCACCTGGAACTTATTGCCTGATGATGTAGTAGCCTAACAGACCTGGGTGCATTTAAACCTGCATTGCACTCAAATATCTGCACATTGTTGTACGAATATACTGAATAGATTAACCATGATAATATACTAATCAAACTTGAAGAGTAGCTTTACTTCTCTATATTTAATTTGTCTACTTGCATCAGAAATCTTGTTGGACAACATATTAGCAGATGTAGTGGTTACTCTAAGCATACAAATCCTGCTTAAGGTACACTTTCCAGTTCCTGTGTCTTCCCTGTATCTGATAACCATATTTTTATTTAATCTAGGGGACTAGCATGGTAATCTTTACCTTTTGGCCGACATATACTGCCAAGGTTAGTGATTTGTAGAGGTGTACAGTGACGTCACAGGAGTCAAGGAAGTTACGTCACAGGAGTCGGGTGTCGATGACGGTTACGAACATAACCTAACCTAACCTAACCTAAATTAACCTAACCTAACCCAACCTAACCTAACCCAACCTAACATAACCCAACCCAACCTAACCTAAGCTAACCTAACCTAGCACATCGACACCCAACTCCTGTGACGTCACTTCCCCGACTCCTGTGACGTCACTGTACACCTCTTTACAAATCACTCACCTTGGCAGTATGTGTCGGCCGAAAGGTAAAGAAAGCCGACTGGCATACCTAAAGATACAGGCTCCTTTGATTGGCCACAGAACTCATATCTGGGTGAGTGATGCTCGAGAATTTGGGGAGCCAACCAGGCGAGAGAACCAGGTGAGAGGCTAGGTTAGTCACATTCATAAACATTGCATTGGAATGATACATTTCAATAATCAGCAAAACACCTTAAAGCATAAATTTACCATTTTGCATTCTTCTCTTTTGTAACATTATTTTGCAAACTATATTAGGTACCCAACTTATGGCCTTTTTTGGCATTACTTTGCCTGCCAGCTGAAAAGTAAGTAGGTACTTGTAGAGTTGTTTGTTTATTGGGTGGTTCACGACACGCTTTTTGCACATTCACGGCTAATGGCGCCGCCCACACTGGTATTTGTAGAGTAAACGAGTGCTCAAACCACGTTAGCCTCCTTCATAAACATTGCACTGGAAAAAGAAATTACAAGAATTCAAGTATTACATTAACGCACAAACATACCCTATATCCTACATCAAACATTTTAGAGATATCACTGCTTTTGGGTAGGAAGAGTTCCCGGAGTCGTACTAGAAACTGGATAAAAACCCACGCATTCCCGTTGGAGATTGGTCATTGGGGTCACTGGTGCTCCAACATACGCCGCGCATCATTACTCTACCATGCGCATGTTTGTGGAATTTGCATTACATTAGTACGCGTAATGCTCATGCATAATTGAAAGTAAAAAGAAATGGGAAATAATGTGATAATTTACAACATTCCTCATCAAAATATTAATGACGTTGATAACATATAAAAAATTCGCCGATCATCACTTCACCGCAAAGCGTTTCAATAATATTTCTCTACTTCCGGCTACCAACTTTTTCGTCATATGAACCTTTCAAACGCTGGAAGTTACCTGCCCGGTGACACGAATATCGCTCACCTTGACAAAAAACCGAGGGCGGTGGACTCAAAACATAAACACCGGGGTGGGGAGGTGATTTTTTTTTAAAGAGAGTACGGGGAGGCCACTGCATAGGGTTTGTTCACTGCCTATTGCTATGATAAGTTCAAACCGGTTGTCTTGTTGACGACTGGTGAGTTACCATGTACTGATGCGGCGTAGCAACAGCAGGACACAAGCCACATCGCCAGCTGGCAGAAGCTGAGCCCAGGGGCGGATGCAGGAGGGGCATTGGTTGCATGTACCCTTCCCCTCACCAAACTAAAGTATGGCAGACAGCCTGACAGCAAGGGGGAGTGATTTTCAGAGGCGTGCCGGACCATGAAGGTTTAATGCACCGCTTTTAAAGCAGAGACGCAGAAAATTATTTGAAAAAGTGGAGGACCATTCGAAGTTGATACTTAACATGCATTAATGTTAAACTTTCATGAAAAGTGGGGAGGGTGGCATGACCCCCTGGCCCCCCTTTTCCTACACCTATCCTTTAAAGCGAGTGTCTTGCAAGCAAGTCCAAGGCAAGTGACATGTATGTTAAAGGAGTCTTTCGTTATAGTGTATGTGACGTTAAGGTGCTGAAGGCGGGGGCTGGGTGTGGCCATCTCCAGGATGTTTAATGTTGTTAGTTTTACTTTGCTCCTCTGCAAGATAATTTGAGTTGTGGTGGGGAGGGGTGACGAGAAAGTGTATTTTGTCAGGGTACCGGCATTAGCCTACTCTTGTCGAAGAGAACAAGTGATCTTTCAATTGTCCACACCGCCTATCACGCCGGCGCGGCGGCCGCGTTATTTGTTAGTAGTGGGTTAGTAGAAGTACGCTCTCACGCAGTGTTGTCAGTGAGGTTAGTACGGTGTTTGGCAATTTGGCTCATCTACGTCCGTTGTACATCGGGGTAACCGCTTTACGTTATGAATTGCAAGGTAAATGATCTACGTCCAATGACTCCTCTGGGTTTTACGTTATTTTCTATTTTTAAAGCAGATCGGCTCATCTACGTCCGACGGCGCCGCTAGGTAACCATTTATTACGAATGGGAAAGCGTATCGGCTCCACTCTTTCATGCCCCTCATTAAGGGGCATGCTCTTCTGCCCGGAAAATGCGTCTCGTGCACCCCTTCGTCTCCGCAGCTCAACATGTTTGTTCAACCATAGGCACCCCTATGATAGAAAAAAGTGCCCCCTGAGAGGAAACGGTCCCTAAGTGCGCTTGAATGCACCCCGTCCTTAACATACGGCTGTACGCCGGCTCTACTCTTTCATGCCCCTCATTAAGGGGGCATGCTCTTCTGCCGGGAAAATGCGTCTCGTGCACCCCTTCGTCTCCGCAGCTCAACATATTTGTTCAACCATAGGCACCCCTATGATAGAAAAAAGTGCCCCCTGGGAGGAAACGGTCCCTAAGTGCGCTTGAGTGCACCCCGTCCTTAACATATTTTCATCGGAAGGCGCTCCTGCATGGACTTTACCAGTGCCCCCACCCCCCAGCCCTTCAGACGAGTGCTTTCCATTGAAATAACTGGATCCGGCCGTAATTAAGCTGTGGCATATAGCCAGCCATGTGACGGACTTGCTCAAGGACATGAACATGGTGTGAACAAAAATACTGTTTTCAGATAATCAGCACAATATCGGTATGTCAGAGGAATCAGATCTTATGAAACTGGTGACGGATCTTGGATTTAAAATTGAAGATGTGCGCGCAAAAATATCGGCAAGTGAAGTGGAAAAAGAGAAGTGGAAAACCAATCTCTTAGAAAGTGAGATAATAACGTGTCTCTTGTGGTGTTCACCGCGAATAATTTATTTATAAACGGTCCTGGTCCCCTGACTCACCTTGCATGCCAGTATTAAACTGACTGGCGCAGCCATTACTGCCCCGCATCTGTGAAATGCTTCTCATGCGTGACATGTGAAGACAGATGGTGACAGATCGAATGACAGAGGTGTAGCCAAGTGGAGGCTGCCCTTCCTCTTAACGAAAAGGTTACACCAGATCAAAGAAAAAATTGTTGGATTTGCTCCACGCCAAACCGGAAATGTTCGTCGCGCTTCGCTCGTCTAAAATGATCTCGATATCAGGAGCTTTTTTAGGTTGGGCCTGGCCTTAAGAAAACCCTGGCTGCGCCTCTGTGAAGATCCAAGATGCATGACGGTGTTATTGACTGCATGTGTTGACATTTACTGCAAATGGCAGGCCCGAATAACAACAGAAGGGCTCAGTTAACAGAGGTGAGGTCACATTGTGTCAGTAGATTGGGGCAGATAACAGCAGGTGGACTTGGATGAACAGAAAGCGGGTCGAGATAACGATGGACGGGCGGAGATAACAGGAGGTGAGTTCATGTGGCTACAGGTGGGCCGAGAGGACAGCAGGTGGACCTGAATAACAACAGGTCGTCCTGGATAACAACAGGCGGTCCTGGGTAACAGGTGACAGCAGTTGGGATCCAGATACCGACATGGGGGCGCAGTGTTAAAATAATGTTTTCTTCCGTTGTATCAGATGTCGAAACGAGTGCAGTAGGATGTCGAATTCGTCGTGGAAACATGTCGCTTAGGTTATCGTTCAAGTCGTTCAAACTGAATTTTGGCCCAACAGCATACTCATGCAACTCAACATACAAGTTGTTTATTTTGTGGGACATATTATATAGAGACACATATAGTCATGGAAACGATAATATACTATTAGCATATTATATTGGAAACGGACCACATGATAAGTAATCCATTTTCCTGGTATTGTATCACGAGATGATTGTGTATCGCAATCCGCAATGGTGAGCATAAGCATGACAGTTATACACCAGATACTGTTGGAACTTGGAAGCAACGTATGGACACTTTTAAAACGCCACATCAAGAAGCACAATATCAACGATGTTGATACTTCTCCAGGAAGAATGTATTCAGTGTCCATTAAGTGAAATATTTCACCCTATTTCACGCATAATGTATCAGTGTAGGGGCGGAGATAGCAGTGGACCTATCGGGATAAACAACAGGCGGGTCAGATAATGGCAGGCAAGCTCCAATAGCAGCAGGGAAGTTTAGCTTTCAGCATGGGGGCGGGAGGGTGGGGGGGGCAGCGAGATACACTGCAGGTGGTGAAATATATCCCGAGTTAAGCCAAATGCATGCTTTGAACCCAACACCGGAGGAGCATTGTGTAATTCCACACATATAAGTACATTACGCCAGATAGTTAGGACCATTTGCATCATGATGCTATTCTTTGAATAAGTTAAATTGTGATGGGTATATTAAGTGGCATATGTCTTTACCTTTGTGTTGCAGCCCTAAAGTCCCTGAGTGAGAGAAAGCAGCAGCTTCTGAAATTGCGTATCCGCCTCTCTTCTGAAAAGGAACGCCTGGCTGAAAAAGAGGAGAAATTCAACTCGTGCTTGGCCGAGGTTCAGGTGAGAAATATATTAATGTTAGACATCCGGCACCGCTGTAAACCAATTACATCTATCCCATCTTTCGTTCCGATGTGCTCAAACCCACAGCGACTGTAGAGCGGGCAGCGAACCCACAGCGATTTCAGGGCGGGCAGCGAATCCACAGCGATTCCAGGGCGGGCAAGGCACCCATAGCGATTCCAGGGCGGGCAGCGAATCCACAGCGATTCCAGGACGGGCAAGGCACCCACAGTGATTCCATGGCAGGCGGCGAACCCACAGCGATTCCAGAGCGGGCAGGGAACCCACAGCGATGTCAGGAGGGGCAGAGCTCCCCTGGAGATGCTTTCTGTTTGGCCACTTCTATTCTATGACACGCAAGTTGTGCTAAATGCGACATTTGTTAAATGTCAGAGTAATGCCCCTTGTAGAACGAGTTTGGCGTGGCCCATCCAATTCACTGATCAAATAGCCGTAAGGCCGCATCGCCAAGAAGTCATCGGAGCACCGGGCCAAATTAGCCAATCGACCAGTCTGTCCTTGTGATAGCTTTGCCGGCCTACATATATGGCCTTGGCTACAGTGACTGATGTTCTGAAAAATAGCATGGTTTCTGAAGCAGATGCTCAGCATTTGGAAGCCAGTATGAGCAAAAGCTAGTCCGTTTATTTTATGGTTGAACTACTAAATATGTGATATCTTAAATAGGGTATATGATGTATATTACAACGCCCAATAGCAGAAGATGCAGCCAGTCATCAAGGGACTATCCAGCCTGAGCAGGTATGACGGTCATGACCGAGTGCCGTCTGCACCCGTACTCCTGCTCCCACAGCGGGAGCCAGTGCCCTCCGCGTTGCGCCGCTACTGGACCCACGCGGCCGGAGCCGACCCGGTGTATCCGCTGACCGGAACTCTGTGCCGAACTGGCCACAGGCGGAGCTGACTCAGCTGACTGACGTCCGAGTGCAGCTGGCGCAGTCGCGTCTCCAGCTGAGCGGTGTCCGTGAGCAGCGGGCACAGCTGGAGCAGCAGATGCAGCAGCACTCGCTGGCCAGCGAGCGAGCGGCCGAGGCTACCGACAGTGCCGCCCAACTGGCAGACAGTCTGCAGCAGCTGGACAGACTGCGCCAGGGTGAGTCATCCATGTGCTGTAAACTTTCCGCCACCCAGACGACCGACAGACCTCCAACAGCGCCAGCTGGCAAACAGTCTGCAGGAGCTGGACAGACTGCGCCAGGGTGAGTCACCCCTGTGCTGTAAACCTGCCGCCACCCAGACGACCGACAGACCTCCAACAGCGTCAGCTGGCAAACAGTCTGCAGGAGCTGGACAGACTGCGCCGGGGTGAGCCGCCCCTATAATGTACACCTGCCGCCACCCAGACGACGGGCAGACCAACAGCGCTGTCCAGCTGGCGGACAGTCCAGCTGCTTTCAACGCCGAATATATTGAGCGAGAGAAGACAAGACATGACAGATGACAAACGAGGTGACATATTATACATGCTACTCAACACCGCACATACGCCTAAGCTCTTCAGTGTCAGAGAAAGCTGTTATCGCTACTTGCTGACGAGTTCCAAAACGCATTTGTTTCCTCTGAATTAGCAAGGAGAACAGATGAAAGAATTGTTCACGGTGTTCACACGCCGCGGAATGTCTGGGAAGGAACATGTGTAGGTTGGTCGGGGTGGTACATTCAAGAGGAAACAACTAAGCAGTGTTTTACGGTTTAATCGTTCTTACTTTTTCTGAAGAGTGAACATCTGATTATTCATTGTTCGTGCTATAACCAGATGGTCTAGAATGGTGTACATGTTAGTCATGTGCCACAGAGCGTCTGGTGCCAGCCAGATATGTCTTGTAGAAGCCTCGCAAGAATCGTATGAAACGTATGCGGCTCTCGATGGACACGCATGGTGTGTGTATTTTGCTCATCCGGTTCCCATCACACCACGAGTTTCTGATTTCGATATACCGCTTCGGTAATATACTGCACGCAGTGCGATTTCCCGATTTAGATATTCCGGAGCATGTTTGAAAGAACGTAGGTACTACCCACTTGGCTTCCCTTACTTCTCAGCGTTTTGCGATAAGGATGACAGTGTGGTGCGTAGAATGGCACAGTAATGTGTTAGCTTGTGTTTAGGCTTCCGATAACGTGTTTCACAGTTCGTGTAAGTAAGGTATACAAGTTGGGTAATATTACATTAAACATCCACATAATACAAGCATTAAATATCCACTGTGTGTCCTACGGTGCGGCGCTCGCTCATTGCTCAGTGTTTGCATTGTGCCCCACAGCGATACCGGCTGGAGGGGCGGCGGTGTATGTATGCCGGTGTGCCCCACAGCGATACCGGCTGGAGGGGCGGTGGTGTATGTATGCCTGGTGTGCCCCACAGCGATACCGGCTGGAGGGGCGACGGTGTATGTATGCCCGGTGTGCCCCACAGCGATACCGGCTGGAGGGGCGGCGGTGTGTGTATGCCCGGTGTGCCCCACAGCGATACCGGCTGGAGGGGCGGCGGTGTATGTATGCCCGGTGTGCCCCACAGCGATATCGGCTGGAAGGGCGGCGGTGTGTGTATGCCCGGTGTGCCCCACAGCGATACCGGCTGGAGGGGCGGCGGTGTGTGTATGCCCGGTGTGCCCCACAGCGATACCGGCTGGAGGGGCGGCGGTGTGTGTATGCCCGGTGTGCCCCACAGCGATATCGGCTGGAGGGGCGGCGGTGTACATCCGGTGTGTCCCCTAGAGCGGTATCAGCTGGAGCGGTGGTGGTGTGTACCTGGTGTCTTTCAGAGCGTTATGGGGTGGAGGGGTGACTGTGTATACCTGGTGTGTCCCCCAGAGCAGTGCCGACTGGAGGGGTGGCGGTGTATACTCGATGTGACCCCCAGAGCGGTGTCGACTGGAGGGGCAGCTATGTACACTCGATGTGTTTCCCAGAGCGGTGCCGACTGGAGGGGTGGCGGTGTATACTCGACGTGACCCCCAGAGTGGTGTCGACTGGAGGGGTGGCGGTGTATACTCGATGTGGCCTCCAGAGCGGTGCCGACTGGAGGGGTGGCGGTGTATACTCGATGTGACCCCCAGAGCGGTGTCGACTGGAGGGGTGGTGGTATATACTCGACGTGACCCCCAGAGTGGTGTCGACTGGAGGGGTGGCGGTGTATACTCGATGTGGCCTCCAGAGCGGTGCCGACTGGAGGGGTGGCGGTGTATACTCGATGTGGCCTCCAGAACAGTGTCGACTGGAGGGGTAGCGGGGTGTACACTCGACGTGACCCCCAGAGCGGTGCCGACTGGAGGGGCGGCTGCGGCAGGGCACCGCGGTGCGGGCGGTGCAGCAGGAGGTGGCGGCGGCCGAATCTCGACGTGACGAGCTGTGCCAGCGGTTAGCCGAGCGGCAAAATGCCGAGGCAGCTGACGAGGCTGACGCTGACCGGCTCCAGAGCCAAGTGGATAAGCGGCTGGTGAGGTTTGCCGGACAGCGCACGGCACACACCGCGCCGACACCACGGCTAGCACCACAGGACACCACAGGACATACCACAGCGGACACCACGCCGACACCACGGCTAGCACCACAGGACACTACAGCCGACACACCACGGCTAGACACCACAGGACATACCACAGCGGACACCACGCCGACACCACGGCTAGCACCACAGGACATACCACAGCGGACACCACAGCTAGCATCACAGGACATCACAGTCAACACACCACGGCTAACACCACAGGACACACCAGAGGACACACCACAGCGGGCACCACGCCGACACCTCGGCTAGCACCACAGGACAAACCACAGTCGACACCACACCGACACCACGGCTAGCGCAACAGGACACACCACAGGACATACCACAGCCGACACCACACCGACACCACGGCTAGCACCACAGGACACACCACAGGACATACCACAGGACACACACAGGACACACCACAGGACACACACAGGACACACCACAGGACACACACAGGACACACCACAGGACACACCACAGAACACACACAGGACACACCACAGGACACACCACAGGACACACCACAGGACACACCACAGGACACACCACAGGACATACCACAGGACACACCACAGGACATACCACAGGACATACCACAGGACACACCACAAGACATACCACAGGACACACCACAGGACATACCACAGGACACACCACAGGACATACCACAGGACACACCACAAGACATACCACAGGACACACCACAGGACACACCACAGGACACACCAGAGGACACACTACAGGACACACCACAGTGGACACCACGCCGACACCACGGCTAGCACCACAGGACACCACAGGACAAACCACAGCGGACACCACGGCTAGAACCACAGGACACCACAACGGACACCACGGCTAGCACCGCAGGACACCTCAGGATAAACCACAGCGGACACCACGGCTAGCACCACAGGACACCACAGGACAAACCACAGCGGACACCACGGCTAGAACCACAGCGGACACCACGGCTAGCACCGCAGGACACCACAGGACATACCACAGCGGACACCACACCAACACCACGGCTAGCACCACAGTACAAACCACAGCGGACACCACGCCGACACCACGGTTAGCACCACAGGACACCACAGGACATACCACAGCGGACACCACACCAACACGACGGCTAGCACCACAGGACAAACCACAGCGGACACCACGCCGACACCACAGATAGCACCACAGGACACCACAGGACACACCACAGCGGACACTACGGCTAGCATCGCAGGACACCACAGCGGACACCATGGCTAGCACAGGACACCACAGGACAAACCACAGCGGACACCACGGCTAGCACCGCAGGACACCACAACCAACATCATCGCCAGCACTTAGCCATACCACTATTTGTATGTCTTTATTCAGCTTTCGTTACGTCCCAGGTACAGGCCTCTGCTTCTCGTCAGATGGCCTCTGTCGGCCTCTCGATTTCTGTTCTGTGTCGGCGGGTGACTTCGGGGTGACCGAGGTCGGTCTGTGTGACCCAGCGGGACGGGACCTACCTATGGCCCTTTGGCCGCCAGCCGTGGCTGAGGTGCTGTGTATGGCCCGACAGGATGAGATAGCCGCTGAACAGCGGACTGTGTCGGCTCAGCTGACCCGCGCCAGAGACGAGCAGCGGCTGGAGAACGAGCGGCTGCGCTCGCTGGAGCTGCGCACGGCCGAGCTGCGCGCGCAGCTGGACGGCGCCGATCACTGCTGACGGCGCAGGTGCTGCTGGACTGCTGCGATCACTGCTGCTGGACGGCTCGGAGCGGGCGCTCCGCCAGCATCGCGGGTAATCCATCCCCGAGGCGTCGGTGTGCTCGATGACTGTTCATAGCCAGTGGTTATTTTAGTTCGATTTGGTGGCATCGTTGGCTTGCTGTAATTTACTTAGTTATTACATGCATTTGAAATTTGTGTAGTAAGTTTGTGTTTGTTCGTGTTTGTTCGTGTTTTTCTTCCTGATAAATTCTGCTTCGATGCCAAGTCGGCAGCGTTGTAGCCATTGTGGGTTGAGTATTTGCTGTTTATATTTAGTGTGGCATACATTTATATTTCACGCAATCTCTCCCTTGAAAATGCCTGCACCGGCCATGCGAAGCTATGTAGGAGATAAAAACGGTCTCAGCAGACGTAAAGTGAGCTGCGATGGCGGGGATGAGCCACAGACGGATCTAGAAATCGAAGTTGGGAGGGTCAAGAACGGTTTCGGAGAGAAAAGGATGTGTAAATCGCAGCTGATGATATTCGTTTTCGCAGGTATCAACAAACAGGCTGACGTGAAGTTGTGCTCTCTCTCTCAGTACAGGCCCAAGGGAATTGTTGCGTTTTGCCGTCTGCTGGTGTTGATCAAGGTCTGACAAGCGTAGGAGCTGCCATTTTAGGTAAATTTCGGACTCTGAGAGAACGAAGGCATTGGAAACCCAAGGTACATGAAGTTGTGAGTATTACTCATTCCTTCAGATGTTCACACTCGCCACTGGCTCATCACTTGCACAAAAGCAGCGTACATGCTCGTCCTTGCATGGGTGAAGTGTAAGGTTAATTAGCTAGTACTTGCGCACCATCTCAATTTACTTGATCACCTCATTCTGGAATAACTGCTGATTCTGGAAATGTTTAGTTAGGTTCACGGCAATAAATGGAAACAGCGCCGAGTTGAGAACACTGTCAGCACGACAGCATCGGAAATTATCCGAAAGAAAACTTCGAACACGCCAACTAGTGCCCCATATCCTAATGTCATGGAGGCGCGGGGGTCGGGGAGAGTTTCAAAGGACTCACTGCGCGGACAGTCCCGCAGCTAATGCGAAGCGATCCCATGGTAAAAGGCATGGATGTATGCCCCTTGGGGTTTGTGGAGAATAATATATATACTTCCACAGATAACCCGTACGTTGCTTTGAACGCAGACATTGCCCTTCCATATCCGGAGAAGGGACATATCTTGAGGTTTGCTCTCCCATGTATTTGGAGGAAAAAACGATTATGCACCGCGTGGATTGGATCTGTTCTTTATTTCTACCTCTAGTAATACAATTTGGGGAATGTATCGCACCAGACATCACTTCACTTCTACATATATGCTTCAAGGCGTGTGACTATAAACATTCAGAGCAATGCGTCTTTGACTGGTACGCACGAAAATTCGACTTCATTGCATTTCTAACATTTGCCCTCGCTCTAAGCGCGTCGTTCTAGAAGTAGAAGATTTAGAGGTAACATCCTTGCTATCTTCTTAAGGCGTAGAGCCTTGATTACCTTCTGAGTTCTGAGTTCTGGGTGCTTTTGAGCAACTTCATGATAACGGAACTAGGAGCGTTCTAAATAAGAATTGATGACACGGTTGTGTCCCGTCTCGGGTAACACGCACGTGTCACATTCCTGCATCGGCCCCTGCTACACAAGTATAAGTAACTATTGTGTTAATTATAATCATTACTTTCTCCATATCCATACCCGTAGCTCAGCGCTGTATTTGGCTGAAAATGCTCCATTATCACGGTATTTAAGCGAACAGAAAACATAACACAAAAAACTTTTCGACTATCTACCTGGCAGCATCCATAGGAGCACTATCAAATGTCTTAACGGCGCAATTTTGCTTAGAATCTGAACAATTCATAGCTTGCTATTCTATTCTCGATTGTATTTCGATGCAGTAGCGGATACAGGGGATGGGGTCATGACCCCCTTCGGACACCAAAGGGGCATGTCGAAAACTTGTAGCATACGCTGTGTCGAAGCACAATAAATGTGTCGCTCTAGTTCGGGCAACTGGAGAGGGCTCCAGTGCCGACCATTGAAGGGCGCGTGAGGGGCCTCTAGGTCGACCTGAAGGGTCTTTGGGCCTACGTGAATAACCTCTGGGCCGACAAAAGGGCCCCCGAGACGACGGGAGTACCCACGGAACTACGCCAGGGGCCCGGTCCGACCCAAAATGAAGGGGCTCTTGACCGGTGGAGATGGCCCGGGTTGATGAAGATGATAACGGGCGGATTAAGATGATCCCGGGCGGATGAAGAGGGCCCCCGAGTCGACGGGAGTACCCACGAAACTACGCCAGGGGACCGGTCCGACCCAAGGTGAAGGGGACTCTTGACCGGTGGAGATGGCCCCGGTTCGTTGGGAAGGCCCCGAGCTGACGGCAATGCCCAGACCAATAAATAGGATCCCTGAGCCAACAAATACGACCCTTGAATCGAGACGTACTCAATTTTTATAAGGGAGCACGCATTTTTTAAGGGGCCCTGGTAGACTGGGCACCTTGACTATTTGGGTTTCCTCGCAGTTGGCTCAGAGGCCCTCTTTATTTGTCAGGCCCCTCTGCTGCTTAGCACTAATGTCTTAACGATTGCCTAACCCAGGAATGTCAGGGATCATACCTGCCGGATAAGAGGGAGCATTTCGCTCCCCTCATTTTGCTTCCGCAAAATATCTCTGGAACCAGAAGGCTCAAATTGTGCGCACACCTACACGAGTACCAAGGCTACCTTGGTTTAAAAGATCAACGTCCGATCTTCCATGGTGACATCATAATGACGTTATAAGCGATGTGTGATGCCATGGGTGCTCTTATATTTGATAATTATTAGTTATCGTTTGCTTCGCGAGCATTCTAAACTGTAAATGTGACCTAATAATTCCTAGGCAGAATAGACCCAGGATCTCTTCGCCCTAAGTGGCTGAAATTACGCAAAAATATATTCCTAGGATATGGCTCACATCAATGTTTGTTTGTTTATTGGGTGGTTCTCGACGCACTTTATGCACGATCACGGCTAATGGCGCCGCCCACACTGTTTCGCCGATGGGCCGCGGAATTGGGAAATGTCCCGAGTGGTGCAAGTGTTGAACCCGGGATCTTTGGTACCCAGAGCTCAACACCTTAACCGCTCGGCAATCCCCGCCCCTGACTCACATATATAATGGGTGCATATAACCTCACGTGTGACGTCACAACACGCCAATCCCCTATGCAGCAGTACACATGTTATAATGCACATGCTCGATTGTATGGTATATGTCTATAGAAGACCAGAGCCAAACACATCGCATAATATACTCGAGTTGCGAATAATAGCATGCCATTGGCTATCTACAGAAGATTTCGATATTTATATTCATTCAACAGCCCGTAGTACTCGGGGAGCATTCTATGACAGCGTATCATAACCTCCACAGGTCATAGCCTCCACAGTTCATAACCTCCACAAATTCAACGCACCCAAAGCGGTCGTAACCTCCACAGCTCACAGCCTCCACAACACCAAAGCGAACCTCCACAGGTCACAACCTCCACAACTACGAAACGGTCATAACCTCCACCCACATGCCACAACCTCCACAACTCCGAAGCGGTCATAACCTCCACATGTCACAACCACCACGACTCTGAAGCGGTCATTACCTCCACAGATTCAATAATTCCATAATTTTTTTATGAGCATCACTTCAGCTAGCTATCGCTAGGTAGCAGCACGGTCTAGGTATTATCGCAACGAATATGTAATGAATGTCATGAGATTAAACGTTGAAGCATAGTGACCAAACCTGACCAAACCTAACGTATCCTAACCTAACCTAACCTAACCTAACCTAGCATAACATAATACCTAGACTGTGCTGCTACCTAGCGATAGCTAGCTGAAGTGATGCTTCCAGGAAATTATGAAGTTCTTGAATCTGTGGAGGTTATGAGCTGTGGAGGCTATGGCCGACTCGGGGTTATGGAGGTTGTGACCTGTGGAGGTTATGACCACTTCAGAGTTGTAGAGGTTTTAAACTGTGGATGTTATGACCGCTACGGAGTTTGGAGGTTGTGAGCTGTGGAGGTTATGACCGCTTCAGAGTTGTGGAGGTTGTGAACTGTGGAGGTTACGACCGCTTCGGGTATGTTGAATTTGTGCAGGTTATGAACTGTGGAGGACATGACCTGTGGAGGTTATGATACACCTCCGCATTCTATCATCCACTGACATATCGTGTCCTTTCAAAACTTCCACCTCATTAGCATCCTCTCCACCACTCATCTCTTCATCTTTTGAAGCAGGTTGTTTCGGCCCTCTCTCCCAGCTGACTATGGTGATACCAGAAGATGACTCATGTCAGCTGAATGGACGGTCTCTCGGACATCTCGGGCCCACAGTGGTCATTGAATGCATTTTTGTTGTGAGTCGTCCTTGGGTCGCTGGTGATCAGTAGATAGTGAGGTTGATCATTGATGGTGTGTTCGTGACGTCTTGCGGGAATGTCTCAATTGGTGCCACCTGTTATGTTAATCCCGGCTCTCCTGTACCTCCTCACTATACATGCCGATTGGAAGAAGAAGAGACCGTATCACAGTGGCACCGTGGATCAGCAGCTTGTGCACAGGGGCGAGCATGTAGAACCATAGATACGGCCAGAGCCTCCTCTAAGGAATTTTCACTAGGTGGAATTTCTTGTCCATACCTAATCAGCCTAATATGACGCTTTGCCCAACAGCAGACGCGGTCGTAAAGTGGTGATAAACAAGCACCTCGTTCGGAAGAAAAAAGTATACCTTGCAAGAGTGTTTTTTTTCGTGTGTTTCGTTCGTTATTCATGATTATGCGTGGCAAGCGGTAGTGCAGCCAGGATTTTCCTAAGGGGGTGGGGGAACCCCCAAATGTGATGAAACAGAGAATGCTTCCGCCGCGGAAAGCGCGCTGAAATTTTTTGGTTTTGGGTGGTAACTATCTCAAAATGTATCGTTTCATCTAAAGTATTTCTAGAGGCTAAGGGGGAGGCGTGCCGCCCCACCGCTTGTTACGATGCCCGGCCCGGCGCGTCGGTGAACCGCACCCCTCATGGTCAAAGTCCAGTGATCCGGCATTGGGGGACCGTCCAGATAGCTGATAACTGATAAGCAGCGACGTCCCGATACATTCCCCAGCGTCTCACGGCAGTATTTACCCCGCTCCCCAGAGTAAGGTGGCGCCGGTCCGACCGGAAAAGACCCTCCCCACCCAGTTGGAACGAATTTTCCAGCCAAAGGCGCTCTGTTCGGAGGAAAAGGTGCCCCCTCAGTATTCTCATTCACAGCCCCTGCACCCGCTCCATGAATTTTCCCACCGAAGACGACCCTCTAAGGAAATGTATTCGTCCCCCGGAGGAACTGGAGAAGATTTTAGAATCCACACCTGAAGAAACCACCGGATCACATTTAGCAGCACATTTGCGAGGTACCATGCGACAATAACTGTACACTCCTGCCACCTGTTGACAGCAAGCGGAGACACAGCCGCACGATTTTACCACCAGGGTTCCGCTGGCTCCTCTAGCGGACAACTGAGGAACTATTTTTGGACGTTATTGGACGTTATGAACCCTGGACATAATGAACGGTCCCTCTGAAGCCAGTTTTGGACGTTGTGATCCATGGACGTCATGAAATCTGGACATTATGAACGCACCCTATCCGAGACATTTTGGACTTTATTTAGCATTTTGGACGTTATGATCCTTGGACGTTGTGAGCTTTAGGCGTTATGAACTCTGTACGTTATGAACTCTGGATGTTATGATATAGCACCTTTTCGACAGGCTGAGCGGCTGCCGCTGACTGGGTTCCGTGCCGGGCTGATAGCGAAGGTGAACTGTACGCCGACGCGGCCCCAGACTAATAGACACAGGTCTGGGCGGCCGGCACTGGGCTGTAAACACTGGACAGGTCCCGGACTGCGGGAGGGGGCGGGGCGGCTGGGGACGGCTGGGGTGGTATGATCAACACAAGAGTATATTACGAGCGCCTGTGGTGCAGCAACATTGACGGCGACGCCACGGGCACATGCGGCGGGCATTGGGAGTCGACGGTGGATGCATACGACCTTGGGTACATCCGTGCAATATCTAGGTAAGGCGTCGCAATTTTATCTAGATTTATGCTTTCACACCAATGAAGGCATTCAATTTCAACAACTCAACTGAGCCTACATTCTTACGTTGACCAAACACACACTACAGCAACTCCTAGTCTCACAATGCAATGGTTTCATGGTGGTTTGACGCTGCCCTAGCATATACCTATATACTGTTGTAAATCCTTCTCTTTTACTTGCTGCCATCATACACTTTTTGGAATCCCCATGTGGAAATACCATCAAAATATGATCTCTGGATCTATTGGAAGGGGTGCTGATAACCCAGAGCCACTGCCATGGTTTCATGGTGGCTTGAGGCTGCCCTAACATATAAATAATGTTGTAAATCTTTCTCTTACTTGCTGCCGTCATGCACTTTTTGGCATCCCCATGTGGAGAACTGCCTGTGGACACAAGCTCTTTGTTTATCACACGTTGCTAGATTAGTTTGTGTTTCTTTAGTTGGAAAATGTCTTCAATTTTTCCCAAAAACAAATTCCATATTTGGAAATTGTTACTCTTCAAAAGCAGGTCATGGTGGGTTAGGTTTTTATTTGGAAAATTGTGCTTGACCTGGCCTACAGGTTGCAGGTCAGGTCACGGACAGGGATGTCACCGTGTGCGCTAAGGAATCCACTGCCCTCCCACAACGTTCTCTATGCTCCCTCCTCCCCCCCCCACACACACACACATAAATAGCTCAGCTTAATTGCTCTCCCTCACTGAACGTTTTATTACCCAAGACCATAGTCGGTATTTCTAGTCATGTTTGTTATGGATATTTACTTTATTTATATTGTAGGCTATTAGTATGTTGCCATTGATTCTTTCTAGTCCACGTTTGCTTGCAAAAATAAATTCCTACCAAGTTTAATAAAAGAGTGGGTAACCATACTCGCTGTGCAAAAACTATTAAAGGCCCAACAACGTGGCACTAAGAAGCGAACCGTGAAAAGGCAGGTGAGAGTCGATCCATTTGAAACATTTAGTTTTGTAGTGATTTCCTTTCCCCTTTCCTCCCACCGATAGTTGTCATAAAGTGGCATCTATTGTCGCGGGTCATGTCGAGGGTCAGATCACGGGCCAGTGCACATGTGGCGTCGACGCCCGGATTGCCGGCTAGGGCACGGCGTGTCATGTCGACGATAGAACATGGTAGGTCGTTACGACAAAGCTGCGTCACAGCTCAGTGAATGGGCCCAGCTACATCGCGTGGATAGTCATGAGCTAGGTGGCGAGACTGGGTGCGACGATGATGAGATCGGGGGACCAGCCGCGTGCTATATTGAGGATCGGATCGCGGTTCTGGCTACGGATTACGATGAAAGTGGTGTCGCGTACCAATCATGGGGAACGTCACGAGTCACCCAGAGTGTCTAATAACAAGCAGGGCAAGTCACAAGTCATGCTGAAGATCAGATCACGGACGGCTTGCGTGTGGAGTCGCAGCCCAGGCATAGCAAACTGAGTAGAGTACAATAGCACGAGCAGCTTGTGTCATCGTTAGCCGTCGTGAGCGGACATAATACTGGCGACGCCGCTCTGGTGGTGGGCTTGTGAAGGAACCACCAGAATGGGCTTGCTATGATTAATGCCATATTCTAGTTTCTACAGGAGGTGCCAGTAATCTTCAAGGGTCAATTTTGAACAACATTTAAACAAGCTCTTATGATATGTCGTTCATTTTATTATCAAATTATTTCGCCCTGTCACTTTGCCCTCAAGGTGAAATGGGATCAATTGTCCACTCAACTATTTGTAATAAAATGCATCCTACAGCTTCTTTGTAATGTGCTGACAGTTTCCAATGCTCTTAACTAAACGTAAATCGAATGTGCTACATTTTGATAGCATCTTGAATAGCTTTCGTGCAGTTTTAACCATGTCAATTTTGCACTCAATCCCAGGATTTGTTTCCCCTTTCCACCTTGTATTAATTTAAATTATATATCAAACGTTCTACGTTAGCGAATGAATTTACAATGATCTGAAATTGATCGACATAAAATCAGCTGCCTTCTGACGTCATATTTTTTTTTATATATTTATAGATACCCAGCCATTTTTCACATTTTTACATCGAGCTTTCAGGCATTATTGAGGTATATGCGTTACGCGCCGACACTTCCTGCCCAGAGGACTCGTAGAGCCACCGAGCGGCGGTACGGCAAACAAGGGAGTTCCAGCCTTGATCAATCAACATCGACTCTGCCACGTCACAATTGTATAGGAGAAATGAACGGTGTTGGATGCGTTCTTTCCATTCAACGCATCGGTGGCGGGTGGTTGACGGCGGTCCGCGGGAGCCGCCGCCTATGGCGGATGAATTCCAGAATATAGTTCCAGAAGACACTTCGCTAAGAAGCAATATATGTAATATATCAGTGTAAGTGGCAACGAAATTGAAATCTGAAGGCAGGGTAGCTTTAATGAACACAGCTCGCATCATATTTTATGGAGACAGAGTCTATAGTCAAATAAATTGTAACTATATTATTCGCGCTGACCCTAGTGAGCATCCGGGCGCGCTTGTCGCGCACGCATATTTCAGAGTTCTTGAATGGTATCAGGAACCTGCCTGTTTTCTTTCTTTAACTGGAGATCCCTCGGTGCCCGTATAGCCATTGCGTCTGGCGCCTAACGTCAGGCATTGCCAGTATCAGTAGCTTTTGGAACAGAAAGCTGCAATCAGTCGAGGTTAAGTGCCAGAATATATCTCCAAATGCTAAGATCGTTTTAAGCTCGCGGTCGACAACATGTGCTTAGAGTGTATGAGTCAATGTTCCTTGGGGCCTTTTAAAACGGATTTCACGCAGTGCACCGCACCTTCCTGAAGATGTAATAATGATCATCTTTCCGGTAAGAATGATCATCTTTCTTCTTCTGGATTTGCTCCATGAAGACACGTTCATAATCAAATGCTGAAAGCGAAGAAACTGTATAAAGACCATGGTCAAGTGCCACCACGTGACCAAAATGGAATAACAATAGCGCGCAACAAAGCACATAACACGTTGAACTAAACACAATGTGGTATTGGGGCTGAGAGATGTGGATCAGCCATCATCGGGCTCTAGTTTGGCACAATGATTGCACCTGAGTGGTGCTCCCTTTGTGCCCTTCCATTCTGTTTTTCGATTAAAGTGAGCCCAGTTCTGAATAAAAACACGTTTCCACCAGCCTCGTGTGCCATCAGATCAGTCGACCATCATCGACCTGCGTCGATGAGGCCAGAGTTAAATGTACAACAATCAGTAATCTGCAATAAAAAAATACAGAAGGCAAAGCACACTGGCATGCACCTGAACGAAGCCAGTATATTTGCTTAACACTGAGCAATTGAACTGGCCAGAGGCAAACCAAATTAGCGGTGCAATAGCAAAGAACCAAAAACCGTCAGCGCATAGAAGCCAGCTTGTTATGTGATAATGATGATTGGAGGAAAATGACCCGACAAACCTCACGCGAAACGCTTATTGCCTTCCGCACATGATTCACAGGACTGAGAGAGTTGACTAGCAATAATATCAGCAAGAAACTAAAGCAAGACAAAAGTAAAGCCGAAGCAACCAATGGCCAAAAGGAATCCGCCCACAAAGACCACGCCCTCAGTGTCAGTCGCACACAGCTGCACGGTCAGACAAAACGGCATCCTCCCACACAGAGCACGCCACTTCAGTCTTAGTCACACACAGCTGCACAGTCAGATCAGACAAGATCCGTTCGCACCGACCACGCCCCTTTAGTCCCGGTCACATGCAGCTGTTCCGTCAGACCAAACAAAATCCGCCCACGTAAACCACGCCTCTTCGATCTCGGTCACACAAAGGTGACCAAACGGGATCCGTTTATGAAGACCGCACCCCATGTTGGGGGCCAATTGGGAACGATCATTTTCTGCCTACAACAGCAACATGGGTAAGTTATTTTTCGGAGCACACAACTTTTTTGCTGCTCAAAACAGGAGATACTTAATGTAGATTGTACACCAGCAGTGTGGCCTGAAGTACCATCACAAAGTTTGATTTTAAAGCAAACATGCACCCGAAACGTTGTTATTTGTACTTTTTGTTGTTGAAAATAATGCATTCTGACTTCAACGATCAAGTAAGAAAACAATCCTGGTTCACATACGCAGTGGTATTAGCACTGTCATCATCTGTCTGGCTGTTCCTGTGACCACACATTGCATGGATGTCAACAGAACAGGTTTAGTAGAAGATTTGCAGATCAGGGCCGAAACTGATGCGCATTTACTTTTATCCATGACTCTAGACTTCAGCCAGGAAACTGTCTGCCGTGATCAATTGATGTGTGTAACCAAGTGTTCAAATGAGCTGGTGCGCCCTCGGCAGGAGCGATGTTGGAGCCGAGACTTCGCATCCTAGCGTCTTCAAAACTACCCTCGGTGGACACACATCAGGATTCGTACAATTATTGCTTTGGT
Source organism: Ashinkailepas kermadecensis (assembly GCA_034440615.1). Taxonomy (NCBI): domain Eukaryota; kingdom Metazoa; phylum Arthropoda; class Thecostraca; family Neolepadidae; genus Ashinkailepas; species Ashinkailepas kermadecensis. Next base: position 38,633 of record JAOTOM010004232.1, read on the forward strand.
GGTAAGATGCCTAATAGGAATCCTGAACATCCATCCCCGTGAAAAGCAAGTCTTTTTTATATTAAATCAGTAGCAGACTGAGCATACAAACCCGATGTGCTTTTATGTGCTGCATTTCAAGTGGGCCAACTCTGGTGTGTTGTTTTTCAAGCGTATGAAAAGCCGTTTCTTACCACGCAAGTTATTCCTCAAACCGCACAGCCTGCATTGACAGAAATAACTAAACAATGGTCCCGTCCTAATACTACAAATGCGTTCCATACACCTACGTCAAAGCAAGGCCAACGACGGAATTATCAGAATCTTACTCTTGAAAGTTTTAAGAAGCCGCTTTGTCACAGCGAAAATTGCCACCAAACGAAGTTTCTCGAATCCCTGATTCCATTCCATTCTAGTTCACGCCAATCTCACCGACGGTGAAATGTGTGTGTTATACAACATATTTATCTTTGATCTGCCCATTGAATACCCGTAATCCGTAATGCTGGCTTCAAGGAAAGGAAAGAAGTGATGTCAACACTCCGTCCGACAGCGACACCCATGTCGATTCGGGGTTTAGGGCACCTCGACTGATAAGGTCATGTTGCCATGTCGATTTGTAATTCGCGTGCGAACTAGGAAAGCAGTCATGAGTCAAACATTCTGGTGGTTTAATCCGATATGTCATCTCGGCTCCTGCACGCTGGGATGCTGAGTTCAATAGTAATAGTATTATAGTACATATTACTATTACTAGCTATATATATATATATATAAATATATATATATATATATATATATATATATATATATATATATATATATATATATATATATATATATATATATATATATCTCTCTCTTCTCTCTCTCTCTCTCTCTCTCTCTCTCTCTCTCTCTCTCTCTCTCTCTCTCTCTCTCTCTCTCTCTCTCTCTCTCTCTCTCTCTCTCTCTCTCTCTCTCTCTCTCTCTTTCGCGCGCCGGAGGGTCTCTCACATAACGCGCACCGGAGGGCCCCTCACATAACGCGCACCGGAGGGTCTCTCACATAACGCGCACCGGAGGGTCTCTCACATAACGCGCGCCGGAGGGCCTCTGACATAACGCGCACCGGAGGGTTTTTCACATAACGCGCACCGGAGGGTCTCTTACTTAACGCGTACCGAAGGGCCTCTCACATAACGCGCACCGGAGGGTCTCTCACATAACGCGCACCGCAGGGCCTCTCACATAACGCGCACCGGAAGGTTTCTCACATAACGCGCGCCGGAGGGCCTCTCACATAACGCGCACCGGAGGGTCTCTCACATAACGCACACCGGAGGGTCTCTCACATAACGCACACCGGAGGGCCTCTCACATAGCGCACACCGGAGGGGGGGGGGTATTTTGCCTCCCCCTCCTAAGATCACGTGAACTACTGAAGCTAGAAGCATGCAATTTGGAGGGTAGATTACGGCTGTAGTGAGCTTGCTTCATTATAAATTTAATGACCCTAGATCAATGCCTTAAGGGTTAAATGAGGTCGAGATCGGCCGCTACATCGCGCCGCTGCTCCACCACGCCGAAGAAGTCCTTGTGACCCTGAATGCTCGACGGCCATGTCCGTGAAGTTAGCTACAGCCACAGCAGAGCTCCAGCAAATAGCTCCAACAACAGGCAAATATGTCAACTAATACAATGTTGTGGGGCAGAGCTCTGTAGCTATACATGATGATGCATTGAAAATCAAGCCACACATGAGTGCATGACTATATAAATTTACTCCGTGACATGACTTAGCTACAATCGGTGCTTGTTGCTGGAACCGTGCTATGCAACAGCAACAGGCATCGATCGTAACTAAATTCATGTCGTCGAGTAAATTTATATAATCAAGCATTCATCTGTGGGTTGTTTTTGAATTCCTTACCATGTATAACTACATAAATCTTGCCCATAACATTAATTTAGTTGGCATAGTGGTTAGTTGCTATAGCTGTCTGTTGGAGCAGTCTGCTGTGGCTGTTGCTAACTTCACAGACATTCGGCGGCCGGCGGTCGGCCGCCGCCCGGTCAGTCGACTTTGCACCCCCGCAGTCCTATTTTTACTAACGGATTTCGATGTTTTGTTGCATAGGATGCGCTTGTCAATTTTTTACAAATTCACAAGAGTGCATTGCAATATCGCCGCTGGTTTATGAGATACCCTCGAAAAACGAGAGGGGTGGACGGATCCCCTCCGGAGCGCATGTTAAACTATTCAACTATTCGACTAAAATGTTACCTCTTCCAAACTGTTTTCACTGCCATTGAAGCCTGTTCAATCACTGATGAGCTGCTTATTTGAAGGTCATATTTCAAGGTACACATTTTCCAAACACCGGCTGCACATCATCAGCCGGAGCAATTCAAAGGTTAAGATACTGCGACGCGAATTGCAGGGTCGCCCGGCCAGCAAAAACGCCCGGTCAGCGGGCGGTGTGATCCCAGACGTCGGTGGGACGAGCGAGACGACGGTCGGCACGGACAACCGACGTGTGCTGTCGGCCGCTGGTGGCACCGGCGGCGACGTCACGGCTCCGGTGCTGCGGACGAGACGTTGGGCCTCCGCCCGTGGACCAGCTCCGCGATGGACGCGGTTGCCGTCGTGCTGCTGCTGGCCGTGCTGGCCGTGCTGGCCGCGCTGTGGGCGCTGGGACCGCGCCGTCCGCACGGCTTCCCTCCCGGGCCGATGCCGTGGCCGTGGCTGGGCAACGTGCGCGAGCTGTGTCAGATCGCGCGGCGCGGCCAGACGGCGGTGTTCGACGAGCTGGCGCGCCGCTACGGAGCCGTGTTCGGACTCGTCCTGCCCGGCGGCCAGCACATGGTGGTCGTGCGCGACCTCGGCGTCATGAAGGCGGCCTTCGGCGACGTATCGTTCTCGGGCCGGCCGGACGTGTTCACGCTAGTGGTGCGCGCCTTCATGAAGAAGCAGGGTTTGATGATTTCCGAGGGCGACTTCTGGACGGAGCACAGGCGATTCACGATGCGCCATCTGAAAGAGAAAGGCTTCGGCAAGAGTAGCATGGAGGACCAAATCATGAATGAGTACCACTGTCTGTCGGAGATCTTGCGGGCTAAATCCGGGCAAGACGTCAGCCTCAATAAGTTCTTTGAACAGTCCATAATTAACATCATCTGGCAGATCATTGCGGGTCGCCGGTACGATCTGGGAGACAAACGTTTGCAGGACATGCAAGCGACCATAGAGGAGTTGACCAAGGTCATCGGCGTGGACACACCGGTGAACATGCTTCCCTGGCTGCGACACGTAGCGCCCGGCTGGTCCGGCTTCCAGGCCGCCGTCAATCACCGCGACAAGGTGAGCGGCATGCTCTTCGAGCTCATACGCCAGCACGAGGAGAACTTCAACCCGCTGTCGCTGCATGACTTCGTAGACGAGTTCCTGGCTGAGCAGGCACGGCCAGGCGCCACAGAGCGCGGCTTCACCAGCGAGAACCTCGCCGTCATCGCCATGGATCTGTTCACGGCCGGCAGCGATTCGACTTCGCTGACGCTCGTGTGGATGCTGCTGCTGGTGACGCAGCACCCGCACGTGCAGCGGCGGCTGCAGGAGGAGCTGGACCAGGTGGTGGGCCGCCACCGGCTGCCGACACTCGGCGACCAGCCGCGCCTGCCCTACTGCCAGGCGGTGACGCAGGAGGTGCTGCGCTGGAGCAGTCTGGTGCCGCACGCGCTGCCGCACTGCACGTCGTTCGGCGCGGCGCCGCTCGGCGAGTACCGCGTGCCGGCCGGCACGCTCGTGCTGTCCGACCTGCGCGCCGTGCACATGGACGCCGAGCACTGGGGCGACCCGCGCCAGTTCCGACCCGACCGGTTCATCGGCGCCGACGGCCGGTACCGGCCCGGCGGCCGGGTGGTGGCGTTCGGCGTCGGCAGGCGACAGTGTCCGGCCGAGGCGGTGGCGCGACTCGAGCTGTTCCTCTTCACCGCCGCCCTGCTGCACCAGTTTCGCGTGCGGCCCACCACCGCCACGGTCGTGCCGGAACTGAAGGCCGACAAGGGCTTCGTCGCCTACCCGCCGCGCTGCAGCCTCGTCTTCGACTGGAGAGCCGACTGAGGGAACGACGGGTACAAACACGATGCGGCGGGACGGACCGGCGCGACAGGCTACCCCGGTAGGGGTGTTGGGTTCGCGTCTTTCCCCACGGCTCTTCGGATGAAACATAGGCACGTTGATACCTTCTTCGACGGCGCCAGTGTAAACATCGTGACAATAACGGTGAGCCCCTTTTATTAAGCGATGAATGTAACATGGACGTGGCAAATCAGTATTTCAAGTTGCGACTATGCAAGTTGGTACAGTTGCTGTATCAGTTTTCTTACCGTGAATCATTGCAAAACTAACCCTGGGTTTTTGTATAGGGAAAGGGCGATTAAATGTATCCCAAGAGCTTGCGTGAAGCAAAGCATTCCGCGAATATACTATAGGATATCGTAAAGCTTTCTCACTATGGTAAGGGACGCAAAATACTCTCGAATACCCGGTACCTGCGATATAAAGAACACTAAAATCGCATGTGGAGCACAATAATACCTTCAGGATGGAGGACGGATTTTCTTGGTGTACCTCTCATGAAATAAATTGTTATGCAGCTTTGTAATCCCCCAACTGTGGTGTGAACGTAATGTACGCGGTTGGACTCAGGACCTTCATCGTTTTCTTTGCTAAATAAACATGTGTGATATGCACGGAATGTCTATTCACTCGCAGAAACTCTATTTTCCTCTCTATATGCATTTATAGGATGTCAAAACAGTGCATATTATACACAGCAGGACCTACTCTAAGGAATTTTCATTCGATGGGATTTCTTGCTCATGCCTAATTGGTCAAATATGGCGATAGCAGACGCGGACGTAAGGTGGTGACGAACAAGCACCGTGCTCTGAACGAAAAAAAACATATAGCTTGCCATGCAAGAGCGTTATTTCTTGTGTCGCATTTGTAATCCATGAACCTACGCGCCAAGAATCCAAGAACAATGTAAAATGCCGAGGAAAGCACAACTTAGTTTTTATATTACCTACTCATACTTCGAAAAATGTGAATCTCATAGCTACTCAAAAGGTCTCGGATAGTTCACGTTAAACTCATTCGGGCTGCGTCCTCCTTCACAACTAACGCAAATTTGTTTGTCCCTTGTTTATATTCGCATCGTCGCCGATGAAATCACCACCACTACCTGCTACATAGCATGCTCAGTAAAATATTTTGGCAACATCTATTCATCGTGTGAACACACTAGAGCACGGCGCACGGACCATCAGCCAGCCAGCTGCCAGTGCATCGCTGGCACAAAATAAGTAAGAATCTCCCTCCATAGTTTGTTCCCCTCGCTCGCATGTGCCACAAACTGCACTCCTCAATGGGAAAACCTCACTGAACATACATAAAAGCAATGGCTACGCACATAGTGTAAGGTGAGAATGGCAAATAGTACGGGAAACAGCCAGTGGCGTAGCCAAGGGCGGGGGAGAAGGGGCAGCTCCCCCTCCCCAGCCTCCAGGCGAAGGGGCCCTCTCGGGCCCCTTCTGGAGGGTCGGAGAGGCCCGAGAGGGCTCCTCAAGACGTCGGTGCAGGGGGTCCGTAAAGAGCACCCTGGACCGACTTGAATGGCCCCAGGGCCAACGTGAAGGGCTCCTGGACCGACGAAAGGGGCCTCAAGTTGATGGAAAGGGTTCCGGGCCTATGAAGAGGGCCCCAGTCAATGGAGAGTGCCTTTGTGAAGATGCTGAGGGCCCTTGGCTTGGCCAACGTGAAGGGCTACCAGATTGACGGACGGGGCCCCAGATCGTTGGAAGGGCCCAGGGCTGACGGAGAGGGCATAAAGGGCCCCGGAGCTGATGGCGGAGCTCAAGCCGAAGAAAGGGCCTCTGACCTGATGAAGAGGGTCCAAACTTTTGAAAAGGGGACTCCGACCTGCCGAAAAAAACACTGGGTCGTCAAAGAGGGCCCCTGAGATGACGGAGTGGCACCTAGTAGCCGGAGAGGATCTCGGACCGTCAGAAAAGGCCCTTGGACCGACGGATAGGACCCAAGCCGTACACTGACCCCTGGCCCGATAGAGAGGCCCAAGCCATTTGAAAGAGAGCCTTCGGCCTGGCAGAGGAGATCCTGGATCGCTAAGGATGACCCATGCGCCGAATAGGAGGACCCCTAGCCGCTGGAGTGCCGTGGACCGTCGGAGAGGGCCCAGGGCCAGCATTAAGGGTCCCTGGGCCGACGGAGGGGTCTGAAGACATATAGGGGGTCCTTGCGTGATCGCGAAGGCCCAAACCGTTGGAAGAGGGGAATCCGGCCGTTCGGAGAGTGTTTTGAGCTGTAAAAGATAGCCCCTGTTGCTGTGCAGGGCCATTGGATCGACTTCGGCTTATGCTGATGGAGAGGACTCAGAGCTGACAACGAGCCTCACGCTGATGAAGAGGCCTCCTGGCTACGGAGACGGCCCGGACAAAAGCGCAAGAGGTCTGACACAGGTTCTCGGTGCTACGTAAGGGGTTTTTAAGCCCATGGAGAGGTTCCGGGCTGTTAAAAAGCAATGGTGTATCCAAGCGTTGGAAGGGCAACCGCCTCTTGGTGAGTCCGATTTGCCCTCCAGGCGACCGCCCTTAGGGACTCGCAAGTGACCCTCAAGGCGAATGGGCATATACATAACTGAGGAAAACTAAAGCAAATCTATCAGCTAGCGTGGGGCCCTTGAAACCTGAAGACGTCCACCATGAGGGCTGACTAGAGCTGTGAAGACAAGAAGGGCCCACCCGAGCGCTGGAATACCCATTCCAGCTTCAAAGAGCCGTCTTGGCTGAAAAGGACCCTAACAGCTGAGGAATAAACAGGGCACTGAGGGCTCTAAGGCATAAGAGTTTCTGGAAAGTGGGGAGGGCCTAAGTAGGTAGGGGCCCTTCAGGTGTTCGCCCCTCCTCTTGGACCAAATCCTGGCTACCCACTGGAAACAACGCGGACTCCATACGGCACCCACTGGCACCCTTTTCGACAGGATGGTCGGCTGCCGCTGAATGGGATCCGTGCCGGGTGCAGACAGACTGATAACGAAGCTGGACTGTACGCCGGGGCGGCGCCAGACTAGACGCAGGACTGGGCAGCGGGCGCCAGAGGCCGGCGTTGGGTTTTGTGCCGGTGCTGGGCTGTGGGCACTGGACAGGCCCCGGACTGTGGGCATGGGGAGGGGGGGCTGGCGACGGCTGAGGCGGCGCAATCGACACAGGAGCAGATTATGAGCGCCTGTGATGCGGCGACATCGACGGCGACGCCACGGGCACACGCGGCAGACATTGGGAGGCGACGGCGGCCGCACTGTACGGGCAGTCGGCCGGCGCTGACATGTCAACCGCGCCACCGTACCCGGTGCTCATACTCAGCAGGTGCGCCACCGCCTCACACCAACGGATCTGCTCGGTGATTCAGCCGCGCACAGGCGGCGCGTCCAGGATGCGCGGCAGCGTCGGAGTGTGCGATGGCTCCCCGGTGCGCGCGCGCCCCAATGAGGACTCATTATCGTACTGCGTTCCCTCTGAATTGTAGAACTGCGGGACGAACACTCTTTTCTTGTATGTTTGCGAGTCCGGGAGCCGATCGCGCCTCGCCTTCATGGGTGCCAGACCTTTTGTGCCTTTGCCCGGAACGTCTCCGTAGTCAGGGAGCCTCTTCATCGGCGTGAGGACAGTTGTCAGCTCTGAGCCCTCTCCATCGGCATAAGCCAAAGCGAATCCAATTGCCCTGCACGGCCTTAGTGGCCATGCAGATACTTGTCGACTGCTGGGCGGCGATCGAACGACGCAGTTTTCGCACTGTTGTTGCTGATTGTCTGCCGTTCACCGTACTCATGAAGTGCGCTGACTTGATGCTGTTGCAGTGTGCCACTGCTCGCTCGGTAGCCATGCTGTGCGGTGTGACGCATGTGAAGGCTGACAATAGCCGCTTCAGTACGCCTGTAGTCGTGGCCTGCGTCACCACCAGCTTTACATCTCTTGCCTTTTTACAAAGGCGACCTCATCTGTCTCTTCATTTTAGCAACATCGAAGAAAAGATTGCAAATGAATATCTAGCTCTCGTCACTCGTGTCATACGGCCTTGCTCGCGTCGCCCCGCTCCTCTGTGTTGTGCGTGAACCTCTAGAAAGTCGTGTTTTTGTGATACCACCGTTAAAGGCCCGATTGCTGGATTTATAGTATGGATTTTCCACAGACACCTGCCACATTTGAGCTTTCCTCGTCGCTTTGATCTTGGCATAAGTGCTGCCAACTTGCTAACATTTTGTTCCTGAAAAAAACGCCATTCCGAGGAAAAAAAGCAATTGCGCTCCCAGAACTATAATGAAGTTTGTTTTGGTTGCTTTCCCCATTGAAGCTCCGTTTCACCAGGTGGGACTTTTCGCTCCACTAAGTGGGATTTCACGGCACTAGGTGGGACGCATCCCACCAATTAACATGTTAGAGGAGGCCCTGTATACAGCTGGACCATCAGCTGAGCTGCATCCATGGCGTACATGTCGTACCAGTCGGGATGCACGGGCTCGTATTTGATCAAAACGATATTCAGTTGTCGAATTATATTAAACGCACAAACTGAATGCTTCTGGATTTAACCTGGAATTACACAGAAAGAATACAATCAGTATAACGCAGAACTAGGTTAACCTATGTGTAGATCAGACCAACCCCGACATCCACCCCAGTTTTCTACTTGAAAACTCTGATACGTACTGAGCACGTCTGCGCCGGAAGCATTGACCACCAGTGACCACGTCACGTCATTCAACGCCGATCGCGCAGCTTATGATTGATCAAACAGGTCGCCACCGCCGACCATCCCCGTACGTCGATCGGTAGATTACTCCGTCACATAGTCTTTCAAGTAAGCTGGTGGCCTACGTTGCCGCCGAGACCTCGTGGGCGTGGACACGGGCGGAGGTTCCCGGTGCGGACGCAGTCGAGATAACGGAACGGCGGCGGCTGTGGGCGGCGTGTCGTGCTGCGGCATGACGGGCGCATCTCGGTGTGTCTGTGCCGTCCTGGGCGTCACGTCTTCGGGTGACGCGCACCGTCGCGCGGCAGCAAGCGTCGCGGGTGTGACGGTCTGCTCGTGGTCGGGTGCAGGCGGACCGTCGGCACCGGGGTTGGGGTCCGTCCACTGGGCAGCCAGCATCCGTGTCGATTCCTCCATGTGCGTTTGTCTGTGAGGTCAGGAGGCGTTTCATAGACTTGACGGCAACCTCCGCTCTCCCGTTTGATTGCGGGTCATAAGCGGATGAGAAGAGATGTCGCACGCCCCAGCGCTGCAGAAGGGCGACCGTCTCCTTCGCGGTGAACTCGGGCCCACCGTCCGTGCTCAGCTCCTCAGGCACGCCGAAGATCGCGAAGTAGTTGATTAGGGCCCTGCCGAACCCTTGTGCGCTTGACAGAGAGGCGACGATGTGTGGCCAGCCGCTGAAGCGGTCCACCACGACCAAGTATCCGACGCTGCACAACACACAGAAGTCAGCGGCGATGGCTTAGAAGGGTCTCATGAGTACAGGTGGCTGAAACGGCGGCATGTGCCGTTGGAAGGACGACATTCTCCAGCAGTCGTGGCATGTGGTGCGTGCGCTCTCTATGTCCTTGGAGATGCCCGGCCAGAAAACTGCTCCCTGTGCCCGACGCGCCATCTTGCTCACGCCCTGGTGTGCCGCGTGGAGCGCGCGCAGCACGTTGTTGCGCAGGGTGAGTGGCACCAGGACTCTGTCGTCCATCATGATGACTTTACCCACTGTTGACAGCCTGTCCCAGTACTGCCAGTACGGTTGAAGAGCTTCAGGTACGTCGTCGCGAGATGGTGGAAACCCGGATTGGATAAGCTGGGTGAGCTGCTGGAGGACACTATCTCTGTAGGTGCCCTCTTTAGCACGCTCCCATGTGACCGCCCCGAGCGCGCCTGTGGATGATTTCGCCGCAGCGACGACAGTGATCTCAAGGTCGTCGTCGGCGTCCGCCAGGACGCGAAAGGCGGCCAGGGCGTCCTGGCTGGTCCTGCTGTCAAACCGGGTCGTGGCTGATGGGTATCTTGATGCGTCTGCCGCCGGGATATCCTCGCCGGACACGTGTACGATCTGGTATCTCCACATCAGCGTCCGTTGCTTCGGTCGGAAGAGCCTTGGGTTCTGGATGTCGTCGAGTGCCCGGTCTTCTAGTATCTTCACTAGCGGCTTGTGGTCGCTCGCGATGACCAAGTCACGGCAGCCCATCGTGAAGAAGCGGCTGTCTTCCAGGGCCCAAGCCACTGCGAGGGCCTCTTCTTCGACTGGAGAGTAACGCTTTTCCGCGTCTCTGAGGAAGCGTGAGCCTGCCAGCGTCGCTCCGCATCCATTGCGACAACAGCCGGGGGTCAGCGAGACACAATCGCAATGTTTCTGGTGGAGTCAGTACCCCCCGTCAGTGGTGGACCAGTCAGAACTGATGCAAGTCCGGCGGCTAGGGTCGAATATCTCGACGTCCTCTTCGATCTCCCTGATCACAGCCGGCTTCGATTTCCGGGAGGCCTCTTCCAGGTCTGGGCCCCACCGAAATCCGATCTTCGGACTCAGCCGGGGCCTGAATTGTGCCATCAGTTCGGTGGTTCTATCATAGTGCGACACCTGGTTCACGAGACCGAACCACGCCCGTATGACGGTGACGTTGGTGGGTGTCGGGAACGTGACTATGGCGTCCAGGTATTTGGGCAGGGGCTTTACTTCTGTTTCCGTGACCCGGAACCCCGCGAAGTCAGCCTCGAGCGACGATAATTGGAACCTGGCATGGTTTAGTACCACGCCGTTCTTTCCCACCAGCTCGAGGTAGTCGACGACGCGCCACCAGTGCACCGACAGGTCCTCGTCCCACATGATGGTGTCGTCGACGCACTTCGACTTCCTGGGCACGTCCGCGATGATCGCGTCATATCGCTCTGTATAGGCGTCCTGGGATGCGTGGAATCCCATGGGGGTACGCCGGTAGCGGAACCTGCCCTGTTCTGTCAGGAACGTATGCCGGTCTTCAGGCCTGATCTCGATGGAGTGAAACCCGTGCCAGGCATTCGTGACGGTCTTGAAGATCCCAGGCGGGATGGCTCTTGCCTGTTTGGCGGGCGGGACGGTGTGATGCGTCTCGTGTCGCTGTGGCGGTTCAGTGGCTGCAGATCGACGGTGCGACGAGGGGTGCCGTCTGGCTTGGGTGTCAGCACCATGCTGTGCAACCAGGTCACATGCGTGTTGGGTGGCACGCGCTCGATAACGACCAGAGCTACGTCCCTCTCGAGCTGCCTTCCTTGCTAGTGCACTGGCACGTTTGGGGGTCTCCTCGCCACGATCGCCTGTATGCTGGGGTCGACCCTGACCTCCATGGGGGAGGGGGGGCAATCATCGCGGGGATTGGCTGGTGTGGGCACGTGTTGAATGTCGACGCCGCATACCTCCTCAGCAGCCAGGCTTTCATGCGGTCCGAGTTCTCCGGCGAAGTTTTGACGGGCAGACTCATAGGGCGACCGGGCGGCGCAGTGCGGAGCTGGCATCCGCACGCCGCCAACTGGGTGTGACCGAGTGTTCCCCGATCAAACGAGCTCGCAGTAGCTGCCACTGCCGCGCCAACCTTCGGGAACTCCGGTCTCAACACCCCGAGCTGCATCAGTGCCGTCCTGCTCAGATAGAAATGGTTCGTGGAGTTGGTGACGAAGACCATTGCGGACGTCCTGAACAGCCGGCCCTGCGAGTCGCACCCAGACAGCTTCATGAACACGGCGCCCAACACGTTGGTCTCCTCACTGTTCGCGGCGAGGATACACTTGGTGACACGAGTCAGGTGCTCCCTGCGCAGCCCCAGCTTGTGTAGGACGGGCAGTCCCACCAGGCACGTCTGCGCGCCTGAGTCGGCGACAGCGGTGACGCTGGCCGACCTTCGGGGTGGACTAGGAAGCTTTAACTTGGTGTAGGCTACGCCGTCAATCTCAGCCTTCAGCTCGAACGTCGGGTGCAGGCGGACCTCACACACGCGCCACCCGCGCGTGCCGTCGAACACGTAGTGATTCGTGATGGAGATGAATCCCCCATGGCCCCGACTCACGGTGTTCACCTAGGAGGTGGGGGGTGGGGTGGGCGGCGCCACTGGGTTCAATCTCGATGGCGACAACATAATGGAACATGGCTTCCACGGGATCACCAGCTGCTCCGCGGTCGGCGTCGGCAAGAGGGTGTCCGCGATGTCTGTGATTTTACTTCTTCCAACATTCCAGGCACGTTGTAAACTCCTTCACATTTCCTCTATAATGCCGAACTGAGGTGTGAGGCAGCCGCACTCGCATCTGAATTTTATCTTCAGTTCCTCTTGTTCTTCGTGGCCTTGCGGTGGCTTGTGGGTTTGCCGTGCCGCCTTATTGTAAGTGCTTGCCGCCACGCGTTGCCCGTCTGTTGACATGGCCCGCGCAGCTATTTCCTTGCTGTCCACCAGTGCGACCGTTTCCCCGAGGGTCTTGCTATCTATATCCCCGGTCCCGAGTACTTCTTTCCTTATCTCGTCATCCGCTGGACCGTTCAGCAGGACCATCCGGACGATTTCGTCTGTGTAGTCCACGCTCAATGTGGCGGTACACTCTGCGGAGCTGCACTGGACCGTCTTAGTCCACTGGCACACGTGCGCCAGGCCGCAGAGGCGTGCTACATATTGGCTCACATGTTCCCCTTCTTCCTGGTTGGCGTTGAGTAGTGTGGCTCGTCTAGCACTGAGTGCTACGTTGAGGACTGCCAGTCGCTTCATGGCGTTCATGACGTCCTCTGCACTCTTGCTGGCGATGTCGGAGTCCTCACAGAATAGAGCTGTCTCTCGCTCCGGCTCGTAACATGCAAGCAACTGGGCGGTGAACTGCGTCGGGGCCATGTCAGTGCCATTACTGAACACCCCCCATCGCCGAGTGAAGCCCACCCAGTCGTCTTCTCCGATACCCTGCTGTAGGAATGGGCGGTTGATTTTCGGGGGCCTCTGGCGCATGCTTGACTCGTGTACGTTCGTTTGATGAAGTTGCATCAGGGTGATGCATGTTGGAAAGTCAACAGCCCTCTTGATTTCCCCGCAGCCGATCGCCCCACACTTGAGGGTTGCTTGAGACATGTGCTGGGCTGGTCGACTCTTGACTTTCGTTGGTAGTTATTAATCCAGGAGCATGATGAAAACGATATTCCGATGCAACTTTCAGGAGTTTGGTGTCCCCTAATAAATAACCGCAATTACAACAGTTCAAATGCCCATTGCCAGCCCTTCCGTTTGCGCCAACCAGGATCTCCCGTTGCAAACTCATCAGTCACATTAGCCAGACCGACTGTACAACGGTGAAAAATCTCACTACCGCATCCGACGATCACCTTGGATGCGCTCCTTTAAACATTCGATACAAATGCAATGCAGTTGGAAAATATTCGCCTAACGGAAAAGGCATGAACCATTGGTTTAATTTCTAGATTTTCGCCTCATGGATGTTACAGGCTTTGAGTTTTTCATTGCAACACATCCTCGAAAAGGTTTCGTAATTCCTACTAAACTTCCGGAAGTTTAGTAAATATTCCTACTAAACTCACTTCCCCTCTTAGTAAATATACCTACGAAACCTTTTCGAGGATGTGTTGCCCTAAGCGGTCACAACCTCCACAGGTCATAACCTCCACAGCTCACAACCTCTACAGATTCAAGAACTCCATAATTTTCTAGAAGCATCACTCAGATAGCTATCGCTAGGTAACAGCACGGTCTAGGTATGCGAGAACTCCATCATTCAATCTCATATTACAATCATGAGATTGAATGCTGAATCACAGGCAACAATATTTATCGCCAGATGGCAGGATGACAATATTGAGTACGTGCTCTTCGCGCGCAGCTTTTCTATTGTTCGAGAGCTCGGTAGCCCGCGCATCGACGCGTGGGAAAGTAATGCGTTGCGCAGTGGCGGATGATCGCATAACATTTACACGACTTCCGCCTGCAATGCACCGACGCGTGAGAAAATAATGCCACACGCAGTGGTGGATGATCGCATAGCATTACATGCTATCCGCCTGCAATCCGCCTGCCTGTTTTTCCCGGGTGCCCCATTTGCCGCGAGACCTTCGGGTACAATGCCGGCTCGCATAGATACGGAGATTGGCGCAACATCTTCGTTTAGGTAAGTAAAGGACAGGAGTGAGCGATGATGACATTTGAAAGTTGGAAAATGGAAAAACAATGGAGACATGCAGAACGTCCAGCACAACATTTACCTCGCGACCCGTTTCGTTTTCGAGTAGGCATGTTGCGCGGTGATGAGGAATGGAGTCGCTCAGTGATCTCGAGATCAGCGATGCTATCCGCGACAAATCCTAGCCTGGTACGGCATGTTTGGGAAAATTGTGGCAAGTGCTGTCCAACTGTACCCTAATTCCTTTTATCGGCTGTGGCCACCGTCGATGTGGCTGTGATACGGCTGTGGTGGCTACAGGTCGACTGTGATACGGCTGTGGTGGCTACAGGTCGATGTGGCTGTGATACGGCTGTGGTGGCTACAGGTCGATGTGACTGTGATACGGCTGTGGTGGCTACAGGTCGATGTGGCTGTGATACGGCTGTGGTGGCTACAGGTCGATGTGGCTGTGATACGGCTGTGGTGGCTACAGGTCGATGTGGCTGTGATACGGCTGTGGTGGCTACAGGTCGATGTGGCTGTGATACGGCTGTGGTGGCTATTTGTCAGGAAAAAAACATTGTTAGGTAGCACCTGACCTAATGACTATAGCTAACTATCCTCGTAATACTCTGCAAAAAGTGTTTCACGGAAGTGTAATGACATACAAGCACCACGCACCGTCTCATTAAGCCAATCGATTCGGATATCAGGATGATTGAATGCCACTTCCACGGCAAAGCCAGATCAAGGAAATTATATGGTGGCACTCGACCGGAGATGCGCTATTTCTCTGGAGGGGTTCCGTTGGTTGATAACGATTTTTAAGGCAAGGGAGGAGCGTCCGACAGGGGCGTTGTTATCAAGAGCTTTTCTGCTCAGGGGTGACCTTCGGCTACACAAAAAATAAAGAGGGTGCATGCATGTTCTCCACTTCCTTTTCGGCGGTCTGTCGAATGTAGGAAAGTGTGTCGGTGATGAGGGAAAGTTATCAAATTTATTGATCGAAATGATGTTCGAAACATTAGAAACTGAGGGAGGAATGGCATGAGGGATAATCTGTCTCGGCACTGGAACAGCTCCGAAGTTCATTTGAGAAGTGAATGAAATTTGTGATGATATTTCATATGTATCTAGTGTGGAACTTCGTGGGATGTTTTACGAAACGTTCTCAATGGATATTACTAATGCTTATTATCATATAGAGTTGGATAAATTTGCGTTTGAATACGTTACGAGTAGCTCAATGTAAGGACATGACAAGAAATCGGAGGCGATATGATAAAAAGTTGTATTAGGTGTCAACTTCCACTCAATTGTCGGACTTTTTATAACACCGTCCAGACCCCATTGTAACCCAAACGTCATATCTCAGCTTTATTGCAGTTCTCGACTTGCATACCTCGCTTCCATTGTAACCACTGGTGGATCTATGGGGCTTGGCCCCTTCCCAATCGGCTTGAATAAGGGGCTAAGCTATCCCTTGCCCCCACCGCACCGGTCGGGATCAGGAGTTTTCTCCTACAGAACGCATACGTTTACGAATCACTGGGTGTCCTACTAGAAAACATGCCAAAATCAACCTTGGCATATACGGTAACTTCAGTCCTTTAACCCTCGCACGGCTGGGGGTCTGAGCCACCTTCGCCAGGCTGGGGGGGGGTAGATACATACCCCCCCAGCTATCTCACGAACCAAGCAAGATAGCACGAATCTGAAAATTGCATCGGATAGATCGAACAAATTCCAGTCGAAAGTACTTCGGTAGTTTTTACGCTAGGATTTGAGCTTAACCCTCGCACAGCTGAGGGGGGTAGATACCTACCCCACCAAAGTTTTCCCGCGACAGTGGGAAAAAGGCGCGCGGCAGGACGCTGAAATTTGGCATACCTTACAATTAGCTATTTTACAATTACAATTGGCCAAAAACTCGAAATAAAAATTGTCAAAATTTTGGATTAAATTTGTTTTGGATTTTAAACATTTGGGAAGTTTTAATTTTGTCTTTTTGAAATAGGTATACGAACCAAAAATATGACGTTCTAAGTCAACTTAGTATTATACAAAAGTTCATAGTTTGTCTGCAATGTTGATGTTAGTTTAGATAAAACTACAAAGTGCAAAAAATGACGTCATCAAAAAATCAAAATTCGAAAATTCCGAAATTGTACGTTTTGGCGCTCAGTCAAGATAAGTAAACCCTGAAAGTGTCATTGTAATATCTTTATTATTGAAGGCGTGGCGACTGCTTAAATATTTTTGAAGGTGACCTCACTTGACCCGCGATAACTCGGTGACCTTTGATGACCCGACCATATTTTTTTTTAAGAACATGTAAAAATAGCTAATGGTAAGGTATGCCAAATTTCAGCGCGCTTCCGCGCGCCGTTTTCCCGCTATCGCGGGAAAACCTTAGGGGGGGTAGGTATCTACCCCCCCAGCCGTGCGAGGGTTAAAATACAAGAGGCTGAATAAGTAGTTTTCCTCAATAAAACACAAACTAATTTCACTGCACCGCCGCACAAAATGTTTCGATTAAAAAAATAAAGTGTGCCAGACTCGAGATGGGCAGAAAGTGTGATGGGATTATATCGATCACCCAATCACAAGTACCGCACCGAACGGGTACAGTGCCGCACCAAGCGGGCATCACGGCTGCACCGAGCGGGCACCACGGCTGCACCGAGCAGGCACCACCGCGAAGCGGGACGGCCGTGCATGACGAATGTGGCCTGTCGTGTGTATTCACCAAGGTTGTGCCATGACTGTGTTAGAAATATACGAGTGAATATGACCCGAAAAGGCGAAAAGGAGACAAGTATCCCTGGGATAAAGCGCTGGTCTTTCAACCGAAAGGCTGTGTGTCGTTCTGTCGCTTCTCGCTGCCGCTAAACATCCAGGTGAGCAATTTCCCGTATAACCTGGAATGGGTTTGTGTGTCGCGAAAGCTCCAATAAAAACGGCACGAAATAGTAACGAGTGTTTTGAATAGTTACGTGTCGTTTTCTAAATCGATGTTACGTGGCACGCACGTCAATAGTTCGATTATATATAATTTCAGTTGTAAAGATGATGCAGGACGAACGTGCAAATAACCTGGATCATAGCGAGCTCATTTAAGTCATCTATATAAGAATACATTTAAGCTTAAAATGTAATACTGGAGGACATAGGTGGAGAGCTCTCGAGATTCCGGGGGGGGGGGGGCAGCAGCAAGAATTGCCCTCCCACAGGCAACAAATCCAACTTTGAATGAAAAAGACATCGGTTCGGGCGTTGTCTCAGCCCCTCCTCTTGAGCGTTGCATTTAGGTTGATTCTTCTTGTAGAGCAAAATTTTCCACGGAGGGTTCAATGAGGGTCCAACGAACTCAGGGAGGGTCCTGACGCTCCTCCTCGGGATCCCAACCTCTACTGGAGGGCTTCGCGCTCTGGTTTAATTTCGGTGTCCAATGATGTCGGAATTACGGGACTGCTGTGGCCAGCTCCCGCTATTGGCCACCATGTGTGATTTGTAAGCAAAAGGTAAATTTAATTCAGTTTTCTTATAAAACTGACCGAGTTATTATTATTTTTCGATGCCTCACTGCAATATATGAAAACTGGTTTTCCGGTTGCATTGGTAACAATGTAATCCAGATAATATAATGGAATTTCTGCATTTTTTTTCTAGCCTGAATCTCAGGCACGTTTTTGGGATCGCCTTTGCTATTCCCCACCCAAATTAAAATGACGTGATGGAGCCACTGTGTGCACGCACTAGTTTACCGCAATCCACCCGTAACAAACTTTCCCCGGGGATGTCGCACCATGTTTAAAACTATCTAGCGTATACGCTTAAGCTTGTCTACGATTATTACCCTGCTACATGGAAGCCGAAACATCGAACATTATGATCGGAATATAACCCTATGTGTAGTACCATATTACTGGATTGTGTCAAATTCTTACCGAACCACACAAATAAGCTCCGACACTATAACTACAAGACAAAATTAAGACAGGAAAAATCTGAACTTCAGCTCTAATCTCCAACCATAAAATGAAATGATACTATACGAAAATAGCCCGGAGCTTTTCACTCTATCGCATAAAGTGTAACAAGACGAGATTTTCATCAGCGGCACCGTCACGGTTTCGCGACGCGAACCGTCCACTTTCACGCCACAGACGCTGCGCTTTCTCCGTCCCTTCCCCAGATAGCTGATCAATGGCGTCACCAGGACATGACTAGCCGGCATATTCCGGGCGGAAAAATGCAAATATTGCGCGAGAATCACATTGTAGTAAACATTTAAAGCTAACCATGAAACCGGATATAAACAGGTCTGAGCAGTGTGTTCGTGCTTTGCATCCGCCACTGCGCCGCATATCAGCTTCCTACGGGACGACAGCCGGTTCCCGAGGTCTGGAAAGCTAACAATGCCGGCACACAACAAACGCGTATTCAGTGACACATTCTGCCATCTAACGATAAATATTGTGACCTATGCTTCACCGTTCAATCGCATGACATTCATTCAATATTCGTTGATATGATGCCTAGACTGTGTTGCTACCTAGCGATAGCTATCTGAAGTGATACTTCTATAAAATTATGGAGTTCTTGAATCTGTGGAGGTTACGATCTGTGGAGGTTATGAGCGCTTCGGAGTTGTGGAGGTTGTGAGCTGTGGAGGTTAAAAGCGTTTCGGAGTTGTGGAGGTTGTGAGCTGTGGAGGTTAAAAGTGCTTCGGAGTTGTGAGGTTGTGAGCTGTGGAGGTTATGAGCGCTTCGGAGTTGTGGAGGTTGTGAGCTGTGGAGGTTATGAGCGCTTTGGAGTTGTAGAGGTTCTTAGCTGTGGAGGTTATGACCTGTGGAGGTTACGACCCCTTCGGGTGTGTTGAATTTGTGGAGGTTATGAGCTGTGGAGGTTATGATACATCTCCGATGAATGTTACATTTTTACTTCCTTAACTTTGGACCTTTCTATTTTGGATTTTATGATTTTTAGACTTTATGATTCTTGGATTTCCGTGATTTGACTTTTCTTTAAATGTTGCTTTCTTGGATGTTCCGAATGAAGTAAAGTATCTTGGTACAACTTGGTTCCGAATAATCCCCGTGAGAATTAGTGACAAATATGGCGTGCCGGGTCCGTGTTGCCATGGTGGTGGGAAATGCTGTAAACAACGTATTTTGGGGTATAAAATCACAAATGAGTACCAAATTTATATCTACAAGTAGCTTATTCTCACAGAACTTAAAACAAATCACGCCAACTGGTGCTAGTGGTGCCAATCGCAATAAACCCGGTCTATTTGGGAAGGCGGTACTCCTTGGGACTGCGATCGGCGGAGCTTATGGGTACTACAGCTATGATCAAAGAAAAAAGATTCTTGCAAAACCAGCTTCTGGGGAAGAATTTTTCCTTTCTGTTCCTCCCCCAAGGCCTTTGGTTTCAAAAAGGGTAAGTGAAGCATGTAGGTATACATGTGTGGGTATTCACGAAAACACCGAGGAACCTAGGCAACCTGTGCATTAATTGATCATTGGTTGCTGTTGTCTAGCATTGACATGTTGCCTATGTAACCATCATTGCCATGCGATTATGAAATTGACGTGAAACTGAACACCTAACTGAAGGGTAAATTTGAGCTTTAAGGTGTTTTATGAATTCTTGGAATTATCATTTGAATGCAATGTTTATGAATGTGACAGATGATGGGGCACTCATTTTCTGTGGAAATGCATACTTTTCAGGTTGTGAGCAAAATAACACCAAAAAGGGACTTTGAGTTAGGAAACATCTCATGAAAAGAAATGTTAAAAAAATGAAATAAAAATTATACATAACCTGACTTAACCTAGCCTAGCCTCCCTTTGGAGAATAAAAATTGAAGAAAAAAACTAATAAAAAAATTACAGGCAATCGATTTTCTGAAAATTTTCCAACATTAAAAACCTAACCAAACCTAACCTAACCTAACATGAGCTGCTTAAAAAAAACAATTTCCAATGAAAAAAAAATCCTATTTTTTGGTGAAAATTCCTTGCATAAAATTATAACCAAACCTAACCCATTTGTTTGCTTTATGGAGGCAAATGTGTGTAAAAACTTACCTTGCTACTGCCTTGAAGCACAATGATGCCAACTGAAGCAGGTTTTGACCTGTGAACAGTTTGGGGTACCTAAGTACCTATGTGTACAGAAGATGCCCCCTGGGCAACTTTTGGTCAAATGATGCATTCCGCACCCTAAAACCCTAATAATCAATCGATGCATTTTCTGGTGTTTTTGGGATGTTTCAAATGAATTTCATATTAATTCCTTTGGAAAGTGAAAACTTGTAGATATCAGCAGCTTTCTTTGAAGTGGTTGTATCTCATAGGAAGTCATTTCACCAACACAAGAACATCAAAAACATTCAAATAACATTAAAAACACCAGAAGAAAATGTTTTTGACAATGCAGATTCATGTTATTTCCCCCCCCCATAAAATATTGGAGAAATGTACAGACAAAGGCAAATAAAAATCCATCAATAAAAAATCAAATAATTTCAAAAATGCCTTAATGCACAAATTTATCCAGAAAAGTGGTCTGCATGGTGCCAGATTGCAAAGTATGGTAAACCACTCCATAAGGTGCACCAACCACGGAATAAAATATGCACAAAAATGTACCAGGAGGGCAAAAATCTGCACCAGAGATAATAAGTACACCCACCAAATGCAAAAGAAACATGGGGTAAGAAAATCAAGAGTTAGGTATCACCTTTTCTACATAAGCATCATTCACATCTAATCAACACAAAAAAGCACATACATCATGATAAAAGCACAAACAACCTCCTGCACTCTTCACCAAACTATTTTGAACCACATGTGACACCATGCTGAATTTGGAGCAGTTTTTTTTTGCATGGTAAACAAATTTGGGCAAGTATCACCTGAGACAAATGTGGTGGTCTCTGTTTATTTTTGTGTTTTTCTTTATTTATGGTGATTTTCTTCTTGTGATTTTTGAAGTCATATGTGAAGTGCCAGTCAATTATCAGCCTGCCCACACTAGGTGACCATCCCCACACCAATTGCCACACAGCTTGCTGCCAGCCCAGCACATATAAGATCTGGTTGAAAGTGCCATGCTTTGCAGCTACATGACCACTGCAGTCGATGCACCCCTAACCCCCCCCCCCCATGCTTTGCAATCTGGGCATGGGGATATCATGAATAACAAAATTGCAAACACTATCATAACCTAACCTGATATACTGATGTTGGATCACCTAATATGATTAATCACTGATGGAGTCTTCATAATCTGCTGTGTTGATGCTAAGTGGAGTGAATTTAAGTGGTGAATATCCTGCTTATATTGATATGTGTTTGAAAGAAGTGGTGGAGAAACCAGTTGCTAGGTATGCTTCAGCAAGCCCAGTCCATACATTTTTATTCTCACCAATTTGAGCTCTGAGGCTTCTATATAAATGCTGAGCTTTTACTTCCTGAATTGCTTCCTTGGAACTTGTACTCCAAACTTAGAACAAATGCTCAGCTGTAATAACTGTGACCATTCTCACCATTTCTGATTTTTGGTACCTGTGCCATCACATTTACCACAAGATCAACATTCACATATATTTTCCAAGCTTTGCCTGTCATATTGCCAAATTATTTAAACATAGTGACAGGTTTTGATGTCCACCACAAGTGCTCCATGATATAAGCAATTAATTCCCAAGTGCTGTTATGGACAGTGGTACTTGCTAGCACAAGAGGTCAGTAGTAGGCTCAGAGCTGGGATGCTGGGCTGTGAAGCTTGAATTATTTTTGAGAAGATTAGCTGAGTATATTAATTTCTTCAGAAATTATCAGGGTTCCTTTTCAAATGCAATAATTACTGAAGCTTTGATTATGATTGCATCAAAGTTTATTTTGACATCAACATATTATTTAAATATGCTGACTTTTCTTCATTCAAAATGATTATGTGCAGAATAGATATGTAAGTTCAGATAGACAATGGCAACATGACTGCAACATTTATAACCATTTGATGCAATCTGGGGGGGGCTTGAGATGCTATGATACTTTTCATAAATGAAATTACATACATAGTTCAGAAAGGCCTGTATTTCCTGGTGGTCAATCATTGTAGAGATGTTAAAAGTTAATTTGATCTTAAAGATCCAGGAACAACTCAATGTTATAAAAATTGTAAAGGTATATTGGGATGTTTCAGTCATAGGCCATTGTCACACAATCAACAATCAACAATTGTTTGACAATGGCCTATGACCGAAACATCACAATATATCTTCAATTTTTATAACATTGAGTTGTTCCTGGATCTTGAAAATCAACTTAACTTTGAACATGTCTACAATGATAAATGAAATTGATTGGAGAATACATTATAGATCTTAGATATATTTTGTGGTGGGTGCGATAATGTGAAGATATTGGATGGCTCAGTCATTTTAAATATGGATATTGTAGGTGTATGCAATCTTAAGGGCAATTTGTTTGAACAATATCAGCTAGCTTTCTCTATCTCAATTTAATGTCACATTTTTGTTGTTGGTAGAGTGGCATTGCAACCCTGCATACGGTTGACCCAGCCAATTAATATCTTACTGATTGCTAGAGAAAAAATAGCCAAGGTGGCCTTTTTGGCTTGGGTTAAGTGCTTCAATATTTTTTTTCCATCCTGAATATTCATGGGAGTCAGACACCCACCCCGCATATCCCAGTATAAGTGAAAACATATGGTCATGAAGAAAGTAACCCCATTATTTTATTCATACAAAAATATCTGACCCTCATTGCACCCTCATTTAACATCAGTATGGCCCTTGCAATCCTGACAAGCATTTATGTGCTTTCTGGCTACTGGCACAAATATATGGTGCATTCTCTGACAATTGTTCCACAGGTATCCTGATGTGTGATGTTGCAGTTCCACAGGTATCCTGATGTGTGATGTTGCAGTTCCACAGGTATCCTGATGTGTGATGTTGCAGTTCCACAGGTATCCTGATGTGTGATGTTGCAGTTCCACAGGTATCCTGATGTGTGATGTTGCAGTTCCACAGGTATCCTGATGTGTGATGTTGCAGTTCCACAGATATCCTGATGTGTGATGTTGCAGTTCCACAGGTATCCTGATGTGTGATGTTGCAGTTCCACAGGTATCCTGATGTGTGATGTTGCAGTTCCACAGGTATCCTGATGTGTGATGTTGCAGTTCCACAGGTATCCTGATGTGTGATGTTGCAGTTCCACAGGTATCCTGATGTGTGATGTTGCAGTTCCACAGGTATCCTGATGTGTGATGTTGCAGTTCCACAGGTATCCTGATGTGTGATGTTGCAGTTCCACAGGTATCCTGATGTGTGATGTTGCAGTTCCACAGGTATCCTGATGTGTGATGTTGCAGTTCCACAGGTATCCTGATGTGTGATGTTGCAGTTCCACAGGTATCCTGATGTGTGATGTTGCATATTCTGTGGGTTCCAGCCACTAAGCATTCTGGCAAGTTTCTCACCATGTGATTTGTGTGAGCCATTTGTGTCACTATGAACTTAACCTGTGACCGCCTGGGGTGGGGCCAAATCAGCACTACATTCTGATTGTTGTTGATAGTTGTTGAATGGTGCAGTTAATCGCACCCACACTTGGAATGCATGTCAAGTGACAATGTCACACATCTTAACAGTCACAAAATTGTTTGCGGTATATCAAATCACGGTGATATGACGTCATTAGTATGCATCCTCATGGCTTTTCATATTTCTTGCCACAGCTCAAACTCTGTGGAGCTGTTTGCATTTGTATAGATATAAGCAGTATCTCACACTATTGGTATTGACCTCATCACTGCTATAGTCAACAAAGTAAAAGGTGGTCGACCATGTTATCAAAAAAGGCCATATGTCACATTATCAGTGCTGACCTCATGTGTTCGTTTTTTTTTGTCATTTACACTTTCCAATGGACTCTAAGCAAATTAAATGAATCTTGTGATTAGACCATCATAATTCGTCTCCTAGGATTTATGGTCATTTTCATCATTCCCCTATCCTAACCTCACATGATCTGGTATCAGTGTTAAAATAGTTCTTGTTGGGTGTAAGATGTCGAAACGAGTACAGGAGGATGTCGAAATCGTCATGGAAATAGTGTTCTTTAAAATTCTGTGAAGTCCTGCAAGCCCAGTTTTGAGACAGTTGCGGACATATGACTGTTCCCGTTTTGTGTGTTTTGAGAGATACTTAATTTGGGGACATCGATATCACCGATAACGATACAAACACCGATGCTATAAACCGGCAATGTATAACATAGCACATCATGGGTAATCCCTTCACCTAAAATTGTGCTATGGGATGTTCGTTATCACGATCCCGGATCTGTTATGGTGAGCATAAGCATGATACTCGTAAACAGAATATGGTTCGAAACAAGGAATGAGACTTCACAAACACACACCAAGCAGCACGATGTCAACACTCCTTTGGGAAGGATGTCAATTCAGTGTTCATTAAGTGGCATATTCCACCATATTCTGCCAATAATTTATCACTGCCTGGTATGATCTCAGTTTGACCTTGAAATGAGGACAACATATGATCACTTTCCAGGTTCAGAAAAAATACTTCTGTCTCAAGCTGGTCAAACTGAATGTCAGAGTCTGCAGAGTTCATGGACAGAACACTCCCTATAATCCAAAGTCTTGCATTCTATGGACTGTTTAGCCAGATTAAAAAAAAACATTATTTTCAGGGACATGCAAAACGTCAATGTGACCCAGTGTCTTCTAGAGGTGAGGACCTTGCACAATCCAAATTTTTCCACAGCAACATGGGTTGGTAACAGCTGAGTTACATTTATCAGGCAATGACCTAAGCCATGGTGTTGGTGTGCCCATTGCTCACCAGCAGTGCACGCATATTGTGATACTTTTGATAGTGTTGGATTGCTTGCGTTTCTGGTTCCGACAGGTGTCCATCCCAGATGACTTCACTGGGCTGAAGCTGACCCTGTACCAGTATCAGACATGCCCCTTCTGCTGCAAAGTCAGGACATTTCTGGACTATCATGGCATCTCCTACGACCTCGTGGAGGTCAACCCAGTGCTACGTAAGGAGATGAAATGGTCCAGTTACAAGAAAGTGCCAGTGGTGGTAGCAAGCATCACAGGAGGTTATCAGGTAATGATCTGTGAGCTGCGTGAATGATCAATTCTGGTCGAAGCGCCCTAAATCCCCCCCCCCGCACCCAGATCTGTGAGCTGGACTTTGGCAACAAAAATAGTATCGTGGGGTCGGAGTATGTGAAAGCAATGTGCACCATGCTGTTGTAAAAGGGCGTGTGATATTTGTTAGCCCTTGAGACATGTAATTTTTGCATAGGCTATATATTTTCTACAACTTAGATAATTTGGTTAGTGTATGGGAGCTGTCATACAATTTACATTCAATTAATATATATATATATATTCCTATCTAATTGGCATCTGCTGTATGGTTACTGACCGGTATAACTCTTTTGACTGATCAATGCATCTGCGGAGTCCATTACTTTGTCCCCAGGCCAGTAGTTGTCAAATTATTGGTCTGCCCTTGGCTGTTATCTGCTCACTGACCGGTGTCGCTCCCCAGACTGATATCCACTCTGTGACTGATGTTTGTCCCCGGGCTGGTATCCGCCCTGTGACCGGTGTCGGTCCCCACACTGGCATCCACCCTGCGACCGGTGTCGTCTCCGGGCTGATATCCGCCCTACGACCGGTGTCGGTCCTCGGGCTGGTATCCGCCCTACGACCGGTGTCGGTCCTCGGGCTGGTATCCGCCCTACGACCGGTGTCGGTCCTCGGGCTGGTATCCGCCCTACGACCGGTGTCGGTCCTCGGGCTGGTATCCGCCCTGCGAGTGGTGCCGGTCCCCGGGCTGATACCGCCCTACGACCGGTGTCGGTTCCCGGGCTGATACCGCCCTACGACCGGTGTCGGTTCCCGGGCTGGTATCCGCCGTGCGACTGGTTGTGGTGTGGTGACGCATGTTCGTGTCGTTACGACAGCAACTGAACGACAGCTCGATGGTGATCTCGGCGCTCTTTTCCTACCTGTGGGACTCGAGTCGCAGTGTGGCCGACCTGGTCGCCTACTACCCGCCGCTCACCGCCACCGACGGCGACGGCAAAACACACACCGACATCATGAACAAGTACTTCCTGATGTACGGCGACAGACAAACCAAGCGCACCAAGGACGACATCAAGTGAGTCAACGAGCGATATGGCCTATGCAGTCCATGCGCCCCTAAGCTACAAGTGGGTCAATGGTCGCGTGCGCCGTCGGTGCTGGCCTGGAGCACACGAGTTCAAAAGTCATCTGGTCGTTTTTCCACCGTACAGCTCATGTAGCAAATAATGGTCCTTGGTCCTGGTAGTAACTACGACTGGACAGAAGGCATGGATTCAGAGCATTCGTCATCGAGCATGACTTCTGAGTTGGTATTTTCCGTGTGGCCCATTTGGTTATGTGACATTTCAGCAAGTGTAATTCGAGGGAGTGCACTTTGAGTAAGTTTATCTGAGCTAATACAATTGTATCCAACAGACACATCGGTTGACTGCGACATCTAAGCGAGTGGAAATACAGCGAGCACATTGCGAGCGAGTGTATTTGCCACAATTATGTATATCTACAATTTAATCACTGCCTAGGGAAAACAAATCAGGAGAGATGGTATAGGGGCATTCAGATGATTTCCAATAGACTAAATCCAACTATTTGGAACTGCTTAGATAACATAAAAGAAAGCTTAGAAAGAGGACAAGTTTTTCAGCAGGCTGAATGGGTGCAGATTCTGGTAGATTTGAGAGAAGGCATCCGAATAATGATGCATTGGTATTTTACAACGCTTGGGACACACTGAAACCGACCAGCTGGAAAGTCTTGTGGAATTCATGCAGTGTATCTGTCATTATCTTTGACTCATTGTGTAAGAAGTAACAACACGAAATTCGGTTGAAATTCCTGATATCCACATATGGTGTTTATCTTTAAGCACCCTGAGTTGGCTTGTCACTTATTACTGTCGTATCAATTGTTACCAAACCTCTGGCTACAATTCTCTAATTTTGATGCAGATTAAAATGCTTCAAAATTGTGTTAGCTATTTGACTTGAAAATTGTAAAAAGAAAACCTGAAATGGTATAAAAGTCAATAACTTTTACTAGCTCAGAAAAAAACAGCAAGTGCACCCGCTCAATTTACACCTGCTGAAATGAATCACAGTCGGGCCACCAGATATGTCACCGATGGATGCAAGCGGCGGCGTCCATGCCCATGCCGAAGGAGAGCGAGAGCAGCTGCCTCCATGCGCGGCTGTGGGTTTAGTTAGTTTTCTTAATCGATGAGCCTGGTCGCTTGTCTGCTCCTTGATGGTGGTGCCTGATTAAAGTAAGATAATGGCCGGTCGGTTTTCGCCGCAGCCTACTCTCGGTGTGGACCAGGAGATACTGTTCGCGACCGTAGCCGTAGTATTAACGTCGGCTGGGGAGGGCCCGCACTTGAATGCAGGCCTGTGCTCGTCTCCCACAACGGATGCGTAGTACGATTACTAAGACCCATAGCTAGGGTCCCAAAACCTATTTTTGGTTGGGTGTTGGAGTGGAAATGTATTGTTGAGAACGTTGTACAAGAGTAGGCAATTGAAGTACGAATACATGAATTCATAATAGTATGATTTTACACTCCACCTTACTGAACCTTAAGGACAGTGGCGGCGACATAAAGTAGCAAAATACCATTTCCTGATTTTTGTTGTTGTTGATATCTTCAGTTTAATTGCCATTTTGAGGGTATGTGCACCAAACATGGGGACATACAATTATTGATGATATTTGGAGACAAGGGGTTGAAAGTTCTTTCCACTTGGATCCCATCTTCCACCCAAATCTATAAATTTCGGAGCACCGTTCATGGGTATGCTGAAATGCAGGTTGCTTTTTCACGCAGGTTTGAAGTAACCGTTGCTCCAATTTCTGGTGTGTCCCCTGCCTCCGATTGGCTGGTGTGTCCCCTGCCTCCGATTGGCTGGTGTGTCCCCTACCTCCGATTGGCCAGTGTTTCCCCTACCTCCGATTGGCTGGGGTGTCCCCTACTTCCGATTGGCTGGCCTGTCCCTCGTCTCCGATTGGCTGGTGTGACCCTGTCTCCAATTGGCTGGTGTGTTCCCTGCCTCCGATTGGATGGTGTGGCTCCTGCCTCCGATTGGCTAGTGTTTCCCCTACCTCCGATTGGCTGGTGTGTCCCCTGCCTCCGATTGGCTGGGCTGTTCCCTGTCTCCGCGATAGTGGAGTGCAGAAGCAAATATGTGGTTTCCTCCCCAACATGTGTCGTAAATTCTGCTCATGGTGCGCCAATGACAGTATAATAGACTTTGTGGGGCTGAGACGTATGTTTTATATTCTGCTGTGCTCCTGGCGTTCTTGAAAAATGAGGAATCTTCGACTGGTCAAAGGCGGGTTCTGGTTCCTTTCTTTATGGTGCTGGCATTAATAATGTATGTGCCATTGTTCAATGTTGAATAATACCTCGAAGCATTCAGACCCAACACTGCCGGAACACTAAAGTAATCAAGGACGAACCATGGTAACTTCTTAATAATTTTTCACTATTTCACGATCGGAAGATTTGATCCAAAATTGCAAAGGATACGTGCTGGGAGTACCGTCAACCTAACAAGTGCCATTGATAGCGGGAAGGTAAGTATGAAGTTGACGTTATGTCATATAGTCTTCTTTATCTGGGCGAAAAGTATTGATATCGGTTGAGGAACTGCTTCAATTTCTTCTTGACCAGTTCAGTCTTTGTAAGTCATACGAAAGGTAACCAAGTAATATTTTCCCGTTTACACTGGAAAAGGTATATACATGTGCCATCTAGACGTGGGGTGGGGCCGACTTCGGCTTCGCTAAGCCATGACTTTGTCGGTATTGGCTTGGGCTTTGGCCTCGTGCCATTTTAAACTATTGGCTTCTGATTCGGTTTCGTGGTTTTTAAACAACTGACTTCGGCTTCGACTGCATAGCATTTTGAAGGGCTGGCTTTGACTTCGGCTTCGTGATATGTTGAGCTGCTGGCTTTGATTTGTTGACATATTGCGGCTTCAGCTTCGAGGCCCTAGGCCTGGCTAAGTGTGTTCCCACTAAATGGCATTTGAAATAAGATAAAATTGGTCAGTATCCTATCACTGGTTGCCTGCCCCGCAACTGCCAATGGACACCCCTCATCCAAATCGAAATTGAGGTTGTGGGTTCGAGTCTCACCTGTCGCTACTCTTCGCCCGCGACCAATCGGCGTGAGAGATTGGCGACGCTACATGACTCAACGGTCGACGTGTCGTAAAACCAATAACCAACCAACCAACTTAGAATATTTGGACAAGACATTCCTGAGCGGCTCTAAATGTCATCATTTTGCAATTAAAGAAACATGTGCATCAACTTCGGCTTTACATGACAAAACGGATTGGCTTTGCCCTCGCCTTCCTTTGTTCAAGGATCGACAGCTTCGGTTTCGTGAAGCCACGTATTTTTTTCATTGCCTTCGGCTTCGTAGCATTTTATCCGCTGGCTTCGGGCTTCCGCTTGGTGACATTTTTATTCGCTGGCTTCGGCTTCGACTTCGTGGTACTGCCATCTACCATCTTCGGTTTCAGCTTTGGGTTCCCGACCTTAATGCGGCTTTGGTTTCGGCTTCAAAGCCGGCAGGTCAGCTTCGTCCGCAGTTCTGATGCAATTTATACATATCAAACGAGAACTGAAGACTGAATCTAGTTCATGGAACTCATATAGTTAACTTTTAAAAATTATACCTTGCCATAGAGAACGTCACTGTTAATATAAGGCAACACAGAAAAGTATAATGTGCGTGAATGAATGGGTTTTTTGTTTTTGTTTCGTTTCGTTTCTTGTTTCTTTTTTTGTGATGGAGGATTCTGTTAGGTTCGTATTCACCCATGCATATTCTGCATGAGTTATCTTCGTCTGAATGCTTTCATCTTTTCTGTACTCCCCCTAACATTTCAACTTGTCACCCTGGGAATTCCGTGGGCGCTACTAGCTTGCTACCTGCCCATGATTTTCCCGGGGTCCCAATTTCCTTTCTACTAATTGGTGGTAGTCTATCTGCAAAAAGAAAAAGAAAATACAGAAGGGATGGTAATAGTATTGGCATAATCAAATTCTGTTGTATCTCTTGCTTGCATCCCGAGGCACCCGTGGGTTGGCTGTCCTGATCTATGGGCAGCTCACCTAGGGAAGCCCCACACTGAAAGACCCAATGAAGGTGCATACAGCCAAATTAGGATAGGCTGCTGCTGCATCTGATATGGGGACGACAATTTAAAAAAAAAAAAAAAAAAAAATGCCTAAGCAGCTGATGTAATTTCGGCTCCAGCCCCTAAGTAGCTGTGAAGTAATTCTTGCTCCTTGTTTCGTCACCGGTGTTTCCGTTTTTCGAGCGTTACCTCCCACCATATAAGATGTTGCTGAACATTTCCAGCAAAATCGCAGCATATACATCATATTATTATTACGAGTTATTCGAGATTCGATCTTTGTGACAGTAGTGCACGGTAACAGCATGCATGACAGCAGTGCACCAGTATGACAGTAGTGGACACTCACCCTGTGTGGACCATTTCGAAGGGTACTTTCGAATGATGTCAGCATTGGCTGAGTGTTACATATGGTGCACATTTGTAAAACACACACATAGCGCACCTTCAGGCCGTGGCAACGTCAGGGTAATAATGCATCGAGCCTGCTCCAACACACTGCGTATGTTGGAGCCGTCCACAGTATCCGCAGTGTGTTCGGCCACAGTATGCGCAGTACGGCCGTCCGTCCTCACTATGCACAGCATGTCTGTTCACAGTAGCTACGGTATGTTCGGCCACAGTATGCATAATGCGTCCGTCCTCAGTATGTGCAGCATATCCGCCAACAGTAGCGGCAGTATGTTCGGCCACAGTATGCATAATGCGTCCGTCCTCAGTATGTGCAGCATATCCGCCAACAGTAGCGGCAGTATGTTCGGCCACAGTATGCATAATGCGTCCGTCCTCAGTATGTGCAGCATATCCGCCAACAGTAGCGGCAGTATGTTCGGCCACAGCATGCACAGCACGACCGTCCTCAGTATGTGCAGCATATCCGCCAACAGTAGCGGCAGTATGTTCGGCCACAGCATGCACAGTACGACCGTCTTCAGTATGTGCAGCATATCCGCCAACAGTAGCGGCAGTATGTTCGGCCACAGCATGCACAGTACGACCGTCCTCAGTATGTGCAGCATATCCGCCAACAGTAGCGGCAGTATGTTCGGCCACAGCATGCACAGTACGACCGTCCTCAGTATGTGCAGCATATCCGCCAACAGTAGCGGCAGTATGTTCGGCCACAGCATGCACAGTACGACCGTTTCAGTATGTGCAGCATATCCGCCAACAGTGGCGGCAGTATGTTCGGCCACGCATATACGACCGTCCTCAGTATGTGCAGCATATCCGCCAACAGTAGCGGCAGTATGTTCGGCCACAGCATGCACAGTACGACCGTCTTCAGTATGTGCAGCATATCCGCCAACAGTAGCGGCAGTATGTTCGGGCACAGCATGCACAGTACAACCGTCCTCAGTATGTGCAGCATATCCGCCAACAGTAGCGGCAGTATGTTCGGCCACAGCATGCACAGTACGACCGTCCTCAGTATGTGCAGCATATCCGCCAACAGTAGCTGCAGTATGTTCGGCCACAGCATGCACAGTACGACCGTCCTCAGTATGCGCAGCATATCCATCTCTAATATCCGCAGTATGCACGGCATGACCGCCCAGAGTATGCATCATGCCTGAGCTAGAAAGCAATCTACATGGCCAGGTCACCGCCTCCGCGCAGTCCAAAGAACGTAGTGACTGGAGCGTGCAGAGTCTGGGTCAGGGTGCGCGCCGGTGGCTTGCTGGGGTTGGACGAGGGTATGTGCAATGCCAGACAGCGCAGCAGCAGCGCACACACGGTGCCTAGCAGCAGCGCCAGCAGCAGCACGGCCCACCACTTAGGCCGCAGCGGGCCGGCATCGGCCGAGCCGACTCCGGCGATCAGCAGCGTCTGCAGCCGCTGTATGGGCCCGTGGACGTCGACTGGCCGGCAGCGCAGCAGCGCGTCACAGATGCCGGTGGAGTTGTCACACCGGTCACCCGGGTGCAGCTGCCACAGCGGCTGCTCGCGACAGCCAGACTGGCCGGGCTGGCGGCAGCCGACCCGACACAGCCGCTGACGGTCGCCAGCCACGTCTGCCGCCTTCAGCTGACACGGCTCCAGCTGGTGTGTGGAACATATGGAGCCGGTACACTGGCCCGACACACAGACGCGCGTGCTGCGCTCACAGGGCGTCTGGTCGGGCCGCGCCGACGCTGCCGGACAGCTCGCCGACGTGCCGTCACACGTGGACGCCAGCGTACAGTCGCTGGCCAGCGAGCACGTCGCGTTGGCTTCAGCCGTCACCAAGCGACACCAGCCGGCGTCGCAGCACGGACCCTGGCTTGGACTGCAGCGTGCTGCAGGGCGCAGTCTGCAGCCCATATGAGGGTTTCCGAACTCAGACGGCTTTCCAGGATGGCAACACAAATCAGAGCAATCTTGGCTCGTCAAACCGCAGTCGCACTGC
Organism: Ashinkailepas kermadecensis; assembly: GCA_034440615.1. NCBI lineage: Eukaryota > Metazoa > Arthropoda > Thecostraca > Neolepadidae > Ashinkailepas > Ashinkailepas kermadecensis. The sequence goes on from JAOTOM010004232.1 coordinate 71,556, forward strand.
TCCTTCCCTTCGACCACCTTATTGCCACAAAACGAGGCGCCGATCTCCCCGAAACAACCACTTAAGTGACGGGCAGAAAAAATATAATCCAGCACTCGCGATATATTGCCCCTGCTGCACGGTGAGAATTCACTGTTGTGCTTCTCAACGCCATTTTGCGACATGTAGAACATGATAAAGTTGCCCTGACTGTCGTCTGGCAGACAGGGACTGCCGAGCGCTCCCGTGTCGTGCGGCGAGCCTAGGCTGTGGCCGATCTCGTGTGCCATTGTCAGCTGAGATGCCAGGGGGTGTACACGCTCGCCGAAGTTGCGCAGTGACACAATGCCGGTGTTGAGCGATCCCCATTCATCACGGACTTCTCCCGTTTTCACGATACGTTGGCGACGCATACCGAAGCGAGAGCATGCTCCAATTCCTATCCACGGCATGCCAATCCAGGCGAGCCCCATCACGCCGCCCTCGAAATCGTGATACGTCAACACGAACGCCAGACAGAACTGGTCAAAGTTGGCCGTGGAGTGGGCGTCCAGGAACGTTTGAGACTGCGCGTACTTCATGCAGAGTCGACTGCGTTTGCCATGGTAGTTGGGCAAGCATGTTGTATCGTCAGAAACAGTCATCTTCTGCACCCGAAACTGCAAGCCGTGATGCGGGTAGCGACCGTCGAACACAGCGTCGGCATACACTTGGTTGACGGCCTGCACGTGAGTGCCCACTAATGCCTGCAGGTAGGCCTCTGTGCGCCGTATGCTGCCGCGCTGGTTCAGAAATACGTACTGCCACAGTGTTGGATCCGTCTCTACGTACATCGAACACACCCTGCGGTTATGCGCGTTGGAACGGTCATCTTTGTACTTCGGATTGCTGTGGTCGTGATTGCTATTCTGATCCCTGTCACGAGCTCGCCCCTCGCTTGTGGATACACCACGGCGCGGCCTAGCTTCGTATGGCACAGGGGCGGCACGGCCGGCCGCCATGAAGCCTTCGTTCTGGTGGCCAACTCCACAGGATGCATACCCGTGCGGGCCGGCCGCCACAATATCGCCGCGTCGGTACACGAACGAATGGCCCTCGGGTCCGCCGTCCACGTGCAGTGCAGCGCGCTCCACGAACAGCGTGTCGTCGGGCAGCTCGATCGTGCCGTCAAACACGCCGTCGACGAGCGAGCCGTGCACGCGCGAGCCGGCCACACCGGCGACTGTGCCGCTGTAGAGCGTCGCCAGCTGGCCGGCGCCGGTGGCAGAGCCGGACGGGCCCGTGTAGGCGATGTCGGTGGCGAACACTGACCGGTCGGGTACCAGGCGCAGCTGCAGCTGCCGGCCGAAGGCCGCGATCGCCAGCTGTAGCGGTGCGTCGGCTGAGCGACGGCTTCGGTCCACCTCGACCGACAGAGACGTGTAGGTCAGCATCTGGTGATGACGCACATAGTGCGACAGGTTGGCGCCGAGTGAGCACTGGGTCCACAGCAGGGCTACCCACCACGTCTTGGACATGACGAGCCGATGGCTGGGCGATAGCTGTGCGGTGCTGCGAAGTTACCAGATAATAGGCCTCGATTTCAAAGGGGCCCACTGTACGCTGTGATAAAACGATGCTGAATTTGGATCTGGATAGCCGATGTAGTCGTTGAACAGCGAATGGTTAATGTTGACGCAGATCTTGCAATGCTCTGAAATCCTTTTCGAGATCTTGGGAATCCAGGTACATACGGTCTTCGCACGTACGATACTTCTGGTATTTTAATATTTTGCCATACATTTCACATATTTGCACGATAGACAATATCACCGTGTTCTACACCCATGCAGTACTCAATACAAAAATAGAAGAGGCAAAGGTTACACAATACACGCAAGACTGCTTACGTATTTGCCACATGCGAGGCTGAAAAAAAACGATGCTCATGCGATGCGTTGCCCAACTATTTCCAGTAAGGAGATTCCATAAATTGTTTTGCTTCTCTGCGAAGTATGGAATGTTGTTTTCTTTTGTTTCCAGGTTCACAAAGGTGTCCGCTTCAAAATTAATAAATTAGTTTTTTGTTTCTAAAGCATCGTCAATGTGTACAGCAAGCCTAAATGCTTAAATGTAGCCTAAATTCAGTTGATTTTCCAAACACAAGCCGGGAAGAAGCGGATCAACGTGTCCAAAATACAAATACTATGTGAATGTACTACGATTACTAGAACTGAAACAAGTTAAATTTGAATCAATTCAAACTATCAATGACCGACTTATTGCTGTGAATGTAGTATTAACAATGTAACGACAGTTGTCATTCAGAAATTGTGGATGTTGCTGATATGCGTGGGGTAAATGTAAGGACCGGCGCTGGGTATGTAGCCAGCCTATAATGAATAGCTTCCCTTGAATAGTTAGTGAATACAATAAATAAATAAATAAATATATATATACATGTAGGTGTTTGTGTTTGTGTATGTGTGTGTACACATTATCTATGCTATTGTAGCAAAGGCCAATACGGAAAGTTTGATCGGGGTGTGACTTTCTGCAAAGGGGGAGCCATTTTTTCGAAAGGGAAGCGCCCTTTCAACTGTCAAGGGCGCCATCGTCTGGAAGAACTCGTTGAGCGAGCGGGGTGATGTGAAGTACACTCGAGCGTCCTAGAGAGCCGCCATGTCTCTATCGATGGGCACATGCCCCCATCTCTTCCCACCCCATAGATCCGCCAGTGTATTATAGTGAATTTCATATTTCGTAAGTAATATGACAGACTGTTAAAATTGACGCTACAGTGCTAACCGTTTTCAGAAGAGCAAGTGTCCGACATGTTTAAGAGGGTAACCCAACTTGTGGCGTTTCAGCAAGCTACGGTGCAATTTATGTCCTCCGCAATTTTTGGGACTCTTGCAAAGTGGGACAACGTCGGACAGGTGGTGGTGGTCACGGAAAGATGTGCGATACCATCCCAATGACATTTAAGTGCCAATATTCACTCAAGCGCCATCTATCCCAAACAGCGATTGCGACCCACCCGGGCCAGATCGGTGCACGGGAGCATCGACGCAGGCTTTTTAACCCACTCCCATTGTTGGTTTGATACGATTTTCAATATTGCGTCCTTGTAGCATCCTGCAGCCATGTTGTCATTGCCTGTCCCAACTGGCCGATAGGTTGACTGGATGGGAAGGCTTTTTTTACTACAGCTTCCACATTACGCAATGAATTTAAGAACAGTTTTGCTTGCAATGAAAGCAGGTATTATATAGCACAAAAATACAAGGTCTGTGATGTTTTGCACAAGTTTTTTGCGAAGGAAGTATCAAAAAAAAATTGAAAGAATGTGATGATGTGACGAAAGGAGTCACTCCATAAATTCAAGTTGTAGCGCAATTGGAGCATATTTTGACCTACAATTCCAAGTTTTGGAGGTCTCCCTTCTTATGGAATATATGTTTCCAATACTTGAGTCGTGCATTGTCCACATTTTCTTGCCTTCTTCAGGATGCTGAGGTACAGGTGTACAGGTTCTTGAAAATTTGTGTTTTTTTCCTATGATTTCTTGTTTGCTTACTTATACTCCAGAACAACAATAAGTAATATGAGTTCGAGAAACCGCACTGTTTTCCCAGTCCTCTGAACCTGAAATGGTTATTTGCAATAGCCTTGCAGTACCACAGAGCTATTGCCTAAGCTATCGGCTCGTCATGTGTAAGACGTGGTGGATAGCCCTGCTGTGGACCCAGTGCTCACTCGGCGCCAACTTGTCGCACTATGTGCGTCATCACCAGATGCTGACCTACACGTCTCTGTCGATCGAGGTGGACCGAAGACGTCGCTCAGCCGACGCACTCGTCTGCAGCTCGTCACTGAGGAAATTGTTTCGAGGAGATCGTGCCTTGTTTTGTGGCAGTGTAATGGTCGAAGAGAAGGAGCAGTGCGGCTGCGATTTGGCGAGCCAATATTGACTCATTAATAGAAGTGTGATGTATAAGAGCAAGGAAGTCATGAAAAAACTGTACTTAGCATATGTGCGACCCCACTTGGAATATTCTGTGCAAGCTTGGAGCCCCTACCTAGACAAAGATATAGACAAGTTAGAAAGAGTGCAACGCAAAGCAACTAAACTCATCAGTGGACTAGGTAGCTTAGAATATGGAGAAAGGCTTGTGGCATTAGATATGTACTCACTCAAGTATAGGAGATTAAGGGGGGACATGATTGAAATGTACAAAATTGTTAAAGGACTAGATCAGGTCAATTTAAATGGTGCTCTTCAGTTTAAAGTATCACACAGGGGTCACCAACTCAGGTTAGACAAGTTGAGGTGTAGGACAGTTAAGCGACAGCAGGTCTTCAGTCAAAGGGTTGTTGATCAGTGGAATGGGCTGCCTGCTGATGTTGTGGGGAGTTCCTCATTGAATGTATTTAAAAGTAGGGTGGACAATTTTTTAGGCAGGAAAATCTTGTTTTTGATTTCTAATTTGGATGGAGGGGATAATATTTATGTTAAATGTGCATGGCACAGACCCCTTTAAGCAGGGGCTATGGTAGCACAATGGGTATGATGGGAGGAGCTTGCAATTGTTGAGGGTGTTATGCAATAGCAAGTGGATGAGGCTAGATAGGCTGGGATATATAGCTTCCTAGGAACTTGGGATTAGGGACTGATTGGGGTGAGAATATGTACATTTCTAGTACCTTTTCTAGATAGGCTTAACCCAGATGGGCCCCTGTGGCTCTTATTAAGCCTTAACACTTTATGACTTTATGACTTTATTGTTCTGATGTGTGCTGCCATCCTCGAAAGCCGAGTTCGGAGACCCTCATATGGGCTGCAGACTGCACCCTGGGGCCAGCTGCAGTCCAAGCCAGGGTCCGTGCTGCGACGCCGGCTGGTGTCGCTTGGTGACGGCTGAAGCCAACGTGACGTGCTCGCTGGCCAGCGACTGTACGCTGGCGTCCACGTGTGACGGCACGTCGGCGAGCTGTTCGGCAGCGTCGGCGCGGCCCGACCAGACGCCCTGTGAGCGCAGCACGCGCGTCTGTGTGTCGGGCCAGTGTACCGGCTCCATATGTTCCACACACCAGCTGGAGCCGTGTCAGCTGAAGGCGGCAGACGTGGCTGGCGACCGTCAGCGGCTGTGTCGGGTCGGCTGCCGCCAGCCCGGCCAGTCTGGCTGTCGCGAGCAGCCGCTGTGGCAGCTGCACCCGGGTGACCGGTGTTACAACTCCACCGGCATCTGTGACGCGCTGCTGCGCTGCCGGCCAGTCGACGTCCACGGGCCCATACAGCGGCTGCAGACGCTGCTGATCGCCGGAGTCGGCTCGGCCGATGCCGGCCCGCTGCGGCCTAAGTGGTGGGCCGTGCTGCTGCTGGCGCTGCTGCTAGGCACCGTGTGTGCGCTGCTGCTGCGCTGTCTGGCATTGCACATACCCTCGTCCAACCCCAGCAAGCCACCGGCGCGCACCCTGGTCCAGCATGCCATGGATGGGCATGTCATGATTACTCTGGACGGGCATGCCATGATTGCTCCGGACGGGGATGCCATGATTGCTCTGGACGGGCATGCCATGATTGCTCTGGACGGGGATGCCATGATTGCTCTGGACGTGGATGCCATGATTGCTCTGGACGGGCATGCCATGATTGCTCTGGACGGGCATGCCATGATTGCTCTGGACGGGGATGCCATGATTGCTCTGGACGGGCATACCATGATTGCTCTGGACGGGCATGCCATGATTGCTCTGGACGGGATGCCATGATTGCTCTGGACGGGCATGCCATGATTGCTCTGGACGGGCATACCATGATTGCTCTGGACGGGCATGCCATGATTGCTCTGGACGGGATGCCATGATTGCTCTGGACGGGCATGCCATGATTGCTCTGGACGGGCATGCCATGATTGCTCTGGACGGGCATGCCATGATTGCTCTGGACGGGGATGCCATGATTGCTCTGGACGGGCATACCATGATTGCTCTGGACGGGCATGCCATGATTGCTCTGGACGGGCATGCCATGATTGCTCTGGACGGGGATGCCATGATTGCTCTGGACGGGCATGCCGTGATTGCTCTGGACGGGGATGCCATGATTACTCTGGACGGGCATGCCATGATTACTCTGGACGGGGATGCCATGATTACTCTGGACGGGCATGCTATGATTACTCTGGACGGGCATGCTATGATTGCTCTGAACGGACATGCCATGATTGCTCTGGACGAACATGTCATGATTGCGCTGGACGGGCATGCCATGATTGCGCTGGACGAGCATGCTATGATTGCTCTGGACGGGCATGCTGCGAATACTGGGTTGACCACATCATGCTGCGAATACCGTACAGGGTCATACCGTAGCCACTGTGGCAGACGAGGTTCCATGCACACACTTCACACTGGACCTCGGTACAGACGAGGTTCCATGCACACACTTCACACTGGACCTCGGTACAGCGCAAACGTTTCTTGTGTATGTGTACGATACACATCCACTGTGTATGTGTATGAGAAGGATTGCTAGGGTTCTAAAATCCATATTGAGCTTTGCCTGCAGCCACCCTACCGTAAGATCAGTGGCAGCAACGCAGCTTTTCAGTATGCCGTCTTCTGATTCTGGGATATTTTCAGTTTCTTTGCAACTTTGAGTGCAGAAACAGGAAAATATGCGGGTATAAAACATTCTGGATATTGAATGAAGTTGTTTAGATTAAATTAAATTATTTGGCTTAAACGTCTTGGCTGTTTGAACATTTTTCGTGGGCACGTTGAATGTTCCCCGGTCAACTTGTTTGAAGCAATGTCCTACGAGCATTTTTAATTTAACTCAAATGAAATTAAACACTACTTACTCACATCGCTTCCACCGTGGGCCATGGCGTATGAGACAGCAACGTTGGCCGTCGGTACCGCCGTGATTTCAGCTGATCATGTGACCACTTCACCCCAGCTCCACCTAACGGTAGCCTTAGACAGCACAATTATCGCCTTTGTGCGATGGTTATGGAGAGGTGGCGCTGGTGTCTAGGTGAAGCTGGCACTGGTGTAGCAAATTTAAGTCTTGCACTGTCGGTGCGAACTGATTGCCAAGTTCTACCCCGCATTATATACATCCGGAGCTAATCGTGCGGTATGATAGCACGGGCGGCGAGTTTACTGCTGTCAATCTGTCCGGTGAAGAAGTGTCGAGTCCACTAGTGCCAATGCAAGTACACATTAACTTATATTCGACTCGTGCGATGGAACATATAACACTGCATTGCATGGATCGTGAAACACAACAACGTTGAATAATAGTACTTAGTACCTACATGCATATATACAACTGCCATACATAGGCGACAGTTGCATGTCCAATAATGGCAGCATGGTAGCTGTAGATGACGTGCTGGATTGCTCTATTGTCCAGGGCAACCTGCTGATTGCCCCTTGGTTGGCATCTCAGGCAGCGTTGGACTTCCATCCCCCTGACGATTTCGTTCTGCCCGCCTACTTATGCCGACGGCAGTTATTGGTGTGGTGACTAGTCGGTGCTTGGTACATGGTGGCGTACCGATGAGGTCAGCCGAGCGTCCGGGACGCATCGGCCAGATGTGACGGGAGCCACCCACTGCTGGCCGCCGTCGGCGCCGGCGCCGGCCGATGGCGCGTTAACTATATCCACCACCACTGGGGAGATCTCACCACTGTCACACCGCCACTGGGGAGACCTCGCCATTGTCACACCGCCACTGGGTAGTGACGTTTCTCCGGCGTCTGTCGTGTTGGAAATGGTCGGATGCGACTGATCGGCCCGCAGCGCATCGGTCTCGGTTGCGTCGTGGCACTGGTGAACTTGGCCACTGGATGGTCAGTACCCGGGTGCAGCAGGCATCCTACGTGCCGACTGTGTCACAACTCGTGTAACCGAGCCCGCTGCAACTCCTGCTGCCGCCTCTGGAACAATTGCCGTCGTGTCGCCACGTCTTTGTGCCGGGTCCCGGCGCGGCGCGATTGTGGCCAAACCGAACGAACACAGCGCCTGTTGACGGTGCCGCAGTGTAGTCGCTACCGTGCCCACGGGGCGACGCTAGTGTCGCCTGTCGGTCTGGTTGGCTGGTCGCGGCTGGCCGCCCAGAGATGGCGCTGCTGGCGCTTGTGTTTGCGCCGCTCCAGCTGTCTGCTGAGCCGGTCCGGCGGGCGCTGACAGCTCGTGGGTAGGCCGCTGCAGCCTCCACTCGGCCGCCGCTTGTGGTGTGACGTCACTGATGCTCCGCCACCTGTCGAGGAGCACACACGTCATCGACGGCGACAGCCGCAAACACCGGGTGCGCCCTGAACCCATTGCGTGTGGTAGCATTGCGGTGTGGTGATTATAATCGTTTGCCTCTCACACGTGAGAAAGTGGCGTATGTTACGGGCAATTTCCGGGCTGCATTTTTGTATCCGGTCGGTCGGTAATTAGCCATGGTGGGTCAGCCGTCAGCGGTGGTAAAGAGGGCGCTGATTGTTGAGACTAGATTGTGCCACCTGACCGGAATATCACAATGGGCTGCTGGTAATGGCTCACCTCAGCCGCCGTGGTCTACCTGGACTTGGGTCTTCTAGAAGCACCGCAGAAAACAAAATGGGATTCAATTAGTTTTGTCTCATCTTTGCGACTGTTCGCCGTGATAGCTTTCGTTATTTGATTTTAGTTTCCCCTAGGTGCCTGTATTGCATGTAATGTGGTACTATTGTCTATTACAGTAGCTATATCACCTGCCTACCTCATTTACATGGATGCTTTTAGTTGTAATGGAAAGTTAGACTGGCTTGACTTTTTAAAGCTTGCTTGACTCAGATGTGCGCAAGAAATTCCCCTGATAAGATGAGCTGGAAGTACACTCTGAATCATTTGTCAATGTCTTCAGGCGTCCAAGGAATGCGGACGTGTCTCTAGCTGTCTCGTTGGTAAGTTATTTTTGGCTTGAGGGCACCTCGGCTGCTACGGTCATGTTGTACCCACCCTAACTGTCTGGTTGGTAAGTTATCTGGGCTTGAGGGCACCTCGGCTGCTACGGGCATGCTGTGCCCACCCTAGCTTCTGGTTGGTAAGTTATTTCGGCTTCAAGGCACCTCAGCTGCTACGGTCATGTTGCGCCCACCCCAGCTGTCTGGATCATCGACTGTGACTAAAGACGTACATGACGTCTTCCCAGAAAGATCACGAGTTGTGCAACGCGGGCGTCTGGTAACTGCCCGGCGTTCAGGCCAGGCGCGCCGGCGGAACTGGCGGTTCACTAGCCTGATCACTAGCCTGATCACTATCGAGTTGGCATGTCCCGGTCACGCTCAACAGGCTGCAATGTTGAGCAGATGCGTGTGGCAGACCGGATAGGGGGACGGAAAGCAGGTTGAGGCAGAATCGATCTGGACTCATGGCAGGACTGGGACGGCAGGACTGGGACGGCAGAACACGGAACCGGATCAGTCGTGGGTCAGGCCGGACAATATGCGGACCACAGGATCAGATTGTATAACAGGATCGTGATTAATAGAACCAGACTCAAATCACGGCGAGATTGGATCACAGATCATAATGATTCGTGGGATCAGGCTGGGCCATGGTTGTAGTCGATCGTTGACCAGACTTGATTACAGGATCATGATGGTGCATAGGACCAGGTTGAGTCACAAGATCACAGTGGATCGATATGACCACGAGTCAGACTGGATTACAGTATCATAACTGATCATGGAACTAGACTGGATCACATGATGACAATGGATCCAGGACGAAACTGGATCACAGGAACATAGTGATCATAGGATCATAATGGATCGTGAGATTGGACCAAGTCCTATGATACTGGATCATGTAATCAAACTGAGTGGCAGTGCACCAGAGCAGTGAACCATATTGTATCACGAGACTAAACTCGAATGTCGTCGGAAGTACTTTCAATTCGATCAGATCGGTCACGAAGAAACAGGGGTTCCAACTAGACTTGATTCTTCTTGTCGGAAAACTGTACTACGGAACAAGACGGAAATCGGGCCAATAGAGGCCGATGTTTATTGCGACTGAATTGTTTCCACTGGTTTTAATCGGATATCGATACACTTATGCCAATTTGTCGCCTGTACTCCCGAAATTTCAGGGACATTTTTGCTATGTTGAAAGAGATCCGCGGTGAAGTTTTGTATGGGTACCCGAGCCGTTGTAGCGGCATCGCCGCAGTCTGCAGAGGGGCACCCCTGTGATCTGCAGAGGAGTATTCCACCCGTCGTGGAGGCACCCTTGCAGTCTGCACAAGGACATCCCAGCCGTTGTAGGACTTCCTCTTCAAACATTATGCTCTGAAGAAGTGTTGATGAAAGTGAAGTGAAGAAGTGTGAATAATTAAAGTTACTTAACTGAAGTTAAGTAACTTTAGTGAAGTGAAGTAACTTTAGTGAAGTGAAGTAAAGAAGTGTGAAGAACTAAAGTTACTTAACTGAAGTTAAGTAACTTTAGTGAAGTGAAGTGAAGAAGTGTGAAGAACTAAAGTTACTTAACTGAAGTTAGGGGACGAGTAGCCTAGGGGTAAGTTGCCCGTCTCACAATCGAAGATGGTGGGTTCGAGTCTCACCCGTCGCTACTCTTCGCCCGTGACCAATCGGCGTGAGAGATTGGCGACGCTACATGACTCAACGGCCGATGTGTCGTAAAACCAATAACCAACCAACCAACTGAAGTTAAGTAGGGAGCACTCGGACGGAAAGAAAGATGCATCTAGAGAACAGGGGCACTTCTGCGGCGCCCCCTCCCCAAGTAATCCTGACCACGTCACTTAATTCAGTTATTCATTACATAACATGAAGCAACAAGCCGCCGTCACACAAGCACAAGCACACAGCACGCAGCAATCGTAGTTCGCGTTCACCGTGTGTTGCTTCGATGACGTGACGTAAGGTGGATTGGCGAATTCGCACGAGGAAGAAACACCTGCGCCGCTCTCTGCGGTTTAAATTTTACACCGGTCCTAGCAAGTTATCTACCCGGATATTTAGCTCCAATGTAAATCATGCGGTAAGGTATGGAACTAATTTGCACATTGCAGCTCAGGAATACACAGGTTTGCATGTTCAACGTCTATCAGCCTAGCATGGCATCGCCATGCTGACTAGTACTATGTCTCATGGCGGGTTGTACCCAGTGATGCATGGTTATCACTCTTGCAGATAGGGGAGCAGGTGCAGAACTTTCACAAAATTGTTGGGGCGGCGAAGGAGCAATGCATGGAAGCAATTAGGGGATTCAAGTCGGTCTGGAGAGGCCTACTCCATATGATCTATGATAAAAGCTGAAATTATTGGAGGCACATCAATTTTAGCCCCCCCCTCCCCCACCAAAAAAAAGAAAAAAGTTTCACCCATGGATAGGGGCATGTGAGCTGCTTTTGTAAATGCATGTGCTCTCACCTTCCATTCTGACGAGGCTGATCCTGTGGTCGCCAGGCTGCATCGCGTCGCCGTCAGTGAAGTCGGCGCAGTGGTCAGTCGCCATAGTCTCGTCCGACACTGGTCTGTGTGTCCTGTCCGCCGCGGGTTCGCAGTATCGGTCTCCTCGTTCAGATCCGTTGGTAGCCACTCGCCACTGACCACCTGGTGAGGGGCGCGCTGGTGCTGGCCGGGGACTGGAGTGCCGTGTCGGCGCGCCGCGCGCCGGCTATGTATGCGGCCGGGCGCGCGCGTGGCGCCCCGGCGGTAAGCCCGCGCGCGTGCTGTGTTTACACGGCCGGACTGTGGAGGTGGTGTGACGCGACTCGTGTCACCAGCGGAAAGTCCGCCCAGTCCGGCCTGTATGCGGCCGGGCGCGCGCGTGGCGCCCCGGCGGTAAGCCCGCGCGCGTGCTGTGTTTACACGGCCGGACTGTGGAGGTGGTGTGACGCGACTCGTGTCACCAGCGGAAAGTCCGCCCAGTCCGGCCTGTATGCGGCCCGGCGCGCGCGTGGCGCCCCGGCGGTAAGCCCGCGCGCGTGCTGTGTTTACACGGCCGGACTGTGGAGGTGGTGTGACGCGACTCGTGTCACCAGCGGAAAGTCCGCCCAGTCCGGCCTGTATGCGGCCGGGCGCGCGCGTGGCGCCCCGGCGGTAAGCCCGCGCGCGTGCTGTGTTTACACGGCCGGACTGTGGAGGTGGTGTGACGCGACTCGTGTCACCAGCGGAAAGTCCGCCCAGTCCGGCCTGTATGCGGCCGGGCGCGCGCGTGGCGCCCCGGCGGTAAGCCCGCGCGCGTGCTGTGTTTACACGGCCGGACTGTGGAGGTGGTGTGACGCGACTCGTGTCACCAGCGGAAAGTCCGCCCAGTCCGGCCTGTATGCGGCCCGGCGCGCGCGTGGCGCCCCGGCGGTAAGCCCGCGCGCGTGCTGTGTTTACACGGCCGGACTGTGGAGGTGGTGTGACGCGACTCGTGTCACCAGCGGAAAGTCCGCCCAGTCCGGCCTGGAAACGGCCCGGCCCGTCTGCCCGGAACGTCAGGCGCTGACACGGTCTGGTGGCGGCCGGCTGCATAGGACGTCAGGCGCTGACACGGTCTGGTGGCGGCGGATGTCCCGTACGGGATGGGACGGGACGGGATGCTGGGCCTGTTAGTTGAGGGTGATGCTGCAGTTAACAATTTCATATTTTCTGCAACGGAACTAAGGAATCACTGAGAACGCACGCAACCACGTGATACTGACAGGGAGGTAATTGGTTAGTTAATTATTCAGGTTCCTCCAGTAGATTGTTGAAATAAGCAGCTTCTCGGTACATACTGTCCATGCTGAGGACGTCAGGCGCTGACGCGGTCTGGTGGCGGCCGGCTGCTACACAGGACGTCAGGCGCTGACACGGTCTGGTGGCGGCCGGCTGCTACACAGGACGTCAGGCGCTGACACGGTCTGGTGGCGGCCAATATACAGCTTCTCGGTACATACTGTCCATGCTGAGGATTTACGAGCATGCGGATGCAATTATTTGTCGAAATGCTCGGTCTTGGCTCCTTTGCACCGAGCATGAATGCGCCCGGACAATTTTGCAGTTCATCAGCCGAAGTCTCCGCCCCGTTACAGAGTGGTGCCCGGCCCCTATTCGCAAGTGTATAAGTATGCATTTGAAGAAAAAAAATTAATCCCTTACTTAACCTTGTCCGAATGCCATCCCTTTGATTATTTACACGCTTCTCGTATCGTGAGGATGCCCCCCCTCCTTTGTCGGGACGTTGCGATTCCCTTAACATGACCCCCGTTTCAGGATGGGACGGCCTCCGACCTGGGACGCCCTACCGGTTGTCAGGTTGGGACAGTCTTGACCCCCCCTTAATCGGGGAAAAGCTGTCACCTGACACCCCCCCTCGGCGCCATCGACTACCTCATGTTATCAAGTCGGATCAGTCTCCCTGATGTTGCCAGGTCGCAACGGTCTTCCTGACCCTGCAGTGATAAATTATTCGTGAAATAAGGTCGAATATACTACCTATTGAACAATGAGGAGACATCCTTCCCAAAGAAGTATCGACATCGTGCTTCTTCATGTGTGTTTATGGAGTCGCCATGCATTGTTTCTAATGGTGGTTTGTGTGTAGGTATCATGCTTATGCTCACCATTGCATATTGTGATACATAAACATCTTGTACCTAACGCGATTTCAAGTAGAGATTACACATGCTATGGTCTACTGTTTAATATAATTTGCTGATAGTATGGCATTCTTATCATTCTCATTAACATAAGTATCCCTATATTAGGTGTCTCCCAAGATAAACTAAAAAGATGCACATGTAAGCAGGCTGTAGGCTCAAAATTTAGTTTGTATGACTTAAATGATATTCTAAACGACAACAATTCCCTCAGGAATTTCGACATCTTCGTGGACTCGTTTCAACATCTCACACCTAACCAAAAACCAATATTTAACGCTGTGACCCTGTCCCATGTCGCCAGGCTGGAGCGGTCTTCTCGACCCATATCGTCAGGTTGGAGCGGTCTTTTTGATCCTATCCCATGTCGCCATATTGGAGCGGTCTTTTGGTGCCACCCCCCCTTTGGTGCGCTGTTGCCCTGACCCCCTCCCCCTGTCGTCAGCTCGGAGCGGGCCTGGAGACGCTGGGTGGACGACGTGCTGGTGCACATGCTGTCGCCGAACGTGTACCGCACGCCGGCCGAGGCGGTGCGGACGTTCCAGTGGTTCGCCAAGGCGGGCGACTGGCAGCGGCTGTTTGCCGACTGGGAGCGCCTGCTGGTCGTGTACGTCGGCGCTGCCGCCATGTACGCCATCGGCAAGATGCTCAAACGAAAGTACGTTGCAGAACTGTGTGGAAATGGGCGCTTGCTAACGCTACCGCTTCTGAGTGAACTCTGGCCGCCAGCGACGTGTTCAGTTTCCGATTGTGTGCAGTTGTAATACATTTGGCTTTTCATCTGAAGCAGGCGGTGTCATTCAGCAATGAGGTAAGCAGTCGGAAACTTAAATTTGAATTGTATGCATAATCCGATTTTAGTGCTGAAACCAACGTAACATTTGAATGTTGTTTTAACGCTAAATTTGTCCAGCCATGACGTTCACGCACCACACAGACGTGTTGGATTAGTTAGTTAGTTATTTGGGCTTTAGGGCGCTTCGACCAGAATTGATCATTCGCGCCCGACATGTTGGATTCAAATAGTGTACACGGATTACGTAATGGGAGTTGTGACGTTTCGTGCGTTGGCACGCTAATATTCCGCATTTTGTTACTTACCTATCACACTGATGATGGCATGTGCCACAGCCTTCCCCAATGATCTGCCCCCGTCATGTGCGGTTCAGTGTGCAGTATGCCTCGGTATATGTCATGTAACCGGCACGCCCTCAGGAACAGGCCAGGGGCTAGGGCCAGCGTTTCTGCCGAGCCGCCTATATCGGAGCCTACTGGTGCCGGTGGGGTTCCAACCAGAGCATGATGTGATTTTCTGATTGCACTTCTGGTGCTGGAATGTAAAACTGGTAGAACTAGTGGAATAGAATGGATTTATTGCGCATCTACAAGATAAGCCAATCTGTATGAGTGTATATGGTTACTTTGCCTCACATTGCTTACAAAGATATACAAATTACAATAGGAAAATAAGTACATTTATTCGAAGGGTTTTTGGGATTTGTATTGTTATTTTATGATAACATTTGTATGCGTGTATTTTATTATACATTCATACTTTGTAAGAAGATCCAGTTCAGGATTATTTTTCCAAACACTGTACCGGTGCGTGGATCATAAATCTGCATCTGACAAACTGCGCTACTCGGGACTAGTAACATATTCAAAGTGTTTAACCGCGCTCGGGAAACCACACCAGAAATTCTTAAGAGACCCGGGTTCGAATCCAACCAGCGCCAAAAGGCTTCGACATACACAGTCCAACAGAAGTGTTCACCAATCCACGCCCTTCTAACGGCAAAACACATCACGACCACCAAAGAAGCAACCGATCAAAACGTTCTATTCAATCTTCTACACTTGACGAAGACAGTTGTCTGAATGTTACTCAAAGGGGACGAGTGGTCTAGGGGTAAGATGCTCGTCTCACAATCGAAAGATTGTGGGTTCGAGTCTCACCTGTCGCTACTCTTCGCCCGCGACCAATCGGCGTGAGAGATTGGCGACGCTATATGACTCAACGTTCGACGTGTCGTAAAAACCAATAACCGAATGTTACTCAAATCGCATGCACTAACAACTAATTAATATTTAGTATGCCATTGCCAAACACGCGATCACAGCATTTCATAGCATAGCATTTCATAAAACAGCCTTTCGAACGTCTCTACTGTCCGGGCACTCGTCGCTTGCGGCACAGCGACTCCCGATCTCCCTGGTACAGTGATAGGTGCGGCGCAATTCCGGGTTCTGCGATGGCGCGGCGTGGCGCAATTCCGCTTCCGTGATGGCGCGCCGTGGAGTTCCCACTACGCCTCTCCAGCGTTCACGCTGTGCGTTACGTGGGCACTTCGCCGTTGCGTCATGCTTGCGAGGTGATCCGTGTACACTTCCGGTCACCACTGTGGCCTCACAATGTGTTACGTCGGCATGGACGGCTGTCATTAGCGAGTCATGCTACCTGGTGGGCAGCATGCACACCCGGGCTGTTTAAATGGCGTGCATGACCCCCACGAACACCACGTCTGTGCCGACATCCGTGGTATGACATCCGACGTACGACGTACGTCGCCGATGTCATCGCTTCGATCGGCCACGCTGCCCTCGGCAGGTACAACCTGAAGGATGACGTACGTGAATCCCTGTACGACGCCTGCACCACCTGGACGAGGGAGCTCAACAAGCGGAAGACGCCGTTCCTGGGCGGTGCACAGCCCAACCTTGCCGACCTGGCGGTGTACGGCGTCCTCAGCAGCATAGGTCAGTGGTCGCCATCGCACCACGCCGCTGCCGTTACGTCACTGTAACGTCACTCGACTGTACCACTACCGTGTCCACTGGTTAATCCAGGAGCCAAGGCTCCTGTTGATACTCTTACCTCGTGTTGCAATGCATGGCCCTTCCCCGAAGAATCTGAGCTGCGTACAAACGTCTGATTTTCACTGTAATTTGTAAGTGGGAGTATTTTTTTGTCTGTAAATGTGGCTTCATAATGCAATCGACAATCTTAAACGCAATTAAGATAATCATAATGCAATTAAGATTGCACAACTACACAGAGGCAATCTTAAACGCCATGAGCTTAGTTGGTTTATATTTGTGTATGTACCACGCGACCGGCGGACTTAACACGCATAGTGCAACTACATATTGTGTAGTTTCTAACATAAATGTAAAATACAGACGTGTTCCGATGCTATTTGCTACTTGCCTAACCTACCAATATTTTCTTACTTTTTACTTTCTGCACAAGTTTTTAGTAATCCTCAGACCCCCGAGTAACCATTACGAACACTAGAGAAGGGGAGCGCCTGCTGTTCTTCCCCTGTCACCCCTTCCCCACACCTGTCTCTTGGTGTCATGGGACTGATTGCACTGCCTGTGCCATGGCACTGACTGTGAAATGATACCGACTATGCCGCCTGTGCCGTGTGACTGTCTTGTATGTATGTCATGTGACCGACCGTACCGAATACGACTGACCGTGTCCCGCTGCCAGAGGGCTGCCAGGCGTTCGACGATCTGCTGGAGCATACCGAGATCGGCGGCTGGTTCTACCGCACCAAGTCTGCGGTGGTCAGCCACCAGGGCGCCGGCAAGCCGGTTGTCTGAGGCGACTGCCGGGCGCGCTAGCCACATCTAGTCTGCCGTGTTGCGGCAGCGCCGCTCAGGGTGACCCCTGTGCGGCGATTGAGTGTGCAGAGCCAGTCAGTGCGGCGAGTGTGCGTGCCACCCTGTCGCTGTCCCGTCCTGTGGTTCGTGCTGCGGGTTGTGCGGCCAGTGTGCCACCCTGTCGCTGTCCCGTCCTGTGGTTCGTGCTGCGGGTTGTGCGGCCAGTGTGCCACCCTGTCCCGTCCTGTGGTTCGTGCTGCGGGTCGTGCGGCCAGTGTGCCACCCTGTCGCTGTCCCGTCCTGTGGTTCGTGCTGCGGGTTGTGCGGCCAGTGTGCCACCCTGTCGCTGTCCCGTCCTGTGGTTCGTGCTGCGGGTTGTGCGGCCAGTGTGCCACCCTGTCGCTGTCCCGTCCTGTGGTTCGTGCTGCGGGTTGTGCGGCCAGTGTGCCACCCTGTCGCTGTCCCGTCCTGTGGTTCGTGCTGCGGGTTGTGCGGCCAGTGTGCCACCCTGTCCCGTCCTGTGGTTCGTGCTGCGGGTTGTGCGGCCAGTGTGCCACCCTGTCGCTGTCCCGTCCTGTGGTTCGTGCTGCGGGTTGTGCGGCCAGTGTGCCACCCTGTCGCTGTCCCGTCCTGTGGTTCGTGCTGCGGGTTGTGCGGCCAGTGTGCCGCCCTGTCGCTGTGACTGGTGCTGCGGGTTGTGCGGCCAGTGTGCCACCCTGTCGCTGTCCCGGCCTGTGACTAGTGCTGCGGGTCGTGACGTAGGGTCGTGAGTCTGGCTGGCAGATAGATGCAAGAGGGACCTAGGGGAGGCATTTTCTAAGTAAGGAAGGCCAGTTTCTGGTGTGAAAACCGAATATATGTCTGCGAAAATAGAAAAATCGTACGAAGAGAAGCAGTCCGCAGTCACGTTCATAGCCTCAACGTGCCTAATAATAACGCTGGTCGGCATCGATTATCCCTAGCCAAATAGCAGCGCCACATTGCTCGCCGTTCTTCGCGAGCAATGTGGCGCCGGGCCCCCGTGAGGAGCGTGCATTTCTTTTATGAGATTCTCAGGAGAATGAGGGAACACTGAAAATAGCCCTAAAATAAAAATACGTGTAGAGAAATGGCTCACCCGGCAATTGGCACCATACAGTAAGCATTCAGAACATTCACGGATAATTGCAAATGGAGTGTTGAAGCCAGGATACCTGGTCGCCAACATTGCAAGCAGGTGAACAAAAGGGCGCGTGGTCCAAGCAAGGTCTTCTCCGCGCGTAATGAGTGGAGCCCATGAACATTACACCTTAGCCAGGGAACGACATATCGAGTGAGACTGAACGATGCTCGTTTGTCACCTGTATCCGGTCTTCAATGTCAAATGTCAACCGTGCCTTTTTCTCGGGTACATACATATATGATTGAATTTGAACATCACGCAAAGCACTCCAAACCAGGAATTCACAGACGGCGAAGTGGGGTGGTCAGCTGGTTGTGCAAACTGATGGCAGTGAAAAACGAGAAGCTGGAAAACATGGATTTAAGGACGAATTCGCTCGGAACAATTGTTTGGATGCATGATGAGATAACCCTACTGAATCCGTCCACACCCTTGCTCTGTGAATAATACCTATACAAGAAGCTTGGATTTCGAATTGTATTACCTATTCGATTGTTATGCCACATAACGTCCCCAATCTCCCAATCCGATTGGTGGCGGGTGGACTCGGTAATCTCGCCATTAGAGGGATTCGAACTCACGAGCTTACCATCAAGAGTCGAACGGTGGAAATATACGTATAATGCAGCTAGCATGAATCATGGAGTAGCAATCGTATATTTGTCACGATACGAATTCTGATATACGGGTCGTACAAATTCATCATTATAACTAGATGTTCTGGAAATTGCGATTTGTTTCAAACAAATCATACAAATAAATACGCCATGACATGTATCCTGACACATCTACGGATTGCGTATGTATCCAAATGGTGAAATGACAGTACGAAAGACGCCAGGATCCTCAGTCGGATCTATTGGATCTGCACAGGGTCCCTTCACTTCCATGCTGTAGGCATCCACACATGACGTGCCACAACAGCGGGCGGCACCGCAAAGGGTGACGGGCCACCTTCTGATCAGGAGACCTCCGGGCAGGTGATGTCGCCGTCGTCCTCTGTGTCGTCAGAGTCTCGGTCGTCGCCGTACTCGTGCTCCTCGGGATCGGACAGGTCAGACAGGTCTGCGTCACCGCCGCCTGACCGGCACACAAACAGCAGAGCGTCACCAACGTGTACAGTGTACACTGTACCGATGCGGCGCCAGTGCCGCGGCCGGGGCCGGACAGGCCTCGGCGTACTGTAGAGTCGCTGACGTCTCAGCACAACCGGCCACGACCATGACAGCTAGATATTCAGTGACAAATTATTCGCAAAATAGGGTGGAATATACCACTTGCTGAACACTGAATCGACATTCTTCCCAAAGAAGTATCGACATCGTGTTTTTGGTGCATGTTTATGAAGTCTTCATTCCTCGTTTTCCGTTTCCCTACATTTCTCAACTGTATCCCGTTTACAAGCATCATGCTTATGTTCACCATAACGGATCCTGGATCGTGATAACGAACATCCCATAGCGCAATTCCAGGTAAAGGGATTACCTGTGATGTGCTATGTTATACAATACCAGTTTGTAGCATAGGTGCTTGTATCGTCATCGTCCATGTCGGTGTCCCCAAATTAGATACCTCTAAAAAAAAACACGAAGCGATTGCATGGCTGGGACAAAACTGGGATTGCATGGGTTAACAAATTTTTAATAACGTTATTTCAATGGCGATTTCGACATCCTGTTGTACTCGTTTCGACATCTCACACCTAACGATAAATCATTATTTTAAAACTAGATATTTCAGATTAGTACCCATTATTTTTATGCTATTTTACTATGTGATGCACTGCTCGAAACCGACGCGTGAGCTGGGCTCTCCTACGACGTAATTACCCGCAGTGACCGTATATTTCCATGATTCTAACCGCTCATATTTATGTGAAGGTATTTCAACACATACCTTGAAGTGAAATGCATCAGGTTTCCTGATAGCCATACGATGATCACTGATGCACATTCAGAATTATTGGACTGTTCCCTCAGCTGTACGTGACTTCTCATTTAAAAAAGCATATGTAACCTACAAATGAAGTTCATTCTTTACAGACAATGAGCAGTAATTGAATATTACTTTATCCTAGCATCGGTCATATACTGAGCATTAGTGGAGTTATTGTAACAACTGCGTGCCAAATACAGGTGCGCTAATGGAGGCAAAGTGCAGTGTTCTGTTCAGTACCAGGTAGGTATCTTTAGCTGACGCCACACCTTTTCATTACAATCTCTGAATTCGAAAAGGTAGTCCATCACGCAAAACACATTCCAAGATTACCTTGGTATGTGTGCATAATTCCACCTTTAATAACGAATCCTAGGAGGTTGCTCGTCAGAGCCCCAACCCCTCCGCCCATCGCTTACGATGTAAGACTGACAAAGATTCTACAGCCATGTTACTAGTAGCAGGGCGGCCTGACATGCGGCGCCAGTATTGTGTCGCCATGCATGACGTGACCGATAGCACAGTACCTGCGCCACACGCCACAAACTACCAGTGCGGCCACACAACACTGACGGAGAAGCGGTCACCTTCAGCGCTGGTGCTGACCAGGAAGGCGTCCACGTGCGAGGTGATGATCGAGCGGACCCTCTCGTCAATGCCGGACCGGATCCAGCCCAGCTCGGGCGAGTAGGCGTCGGCCGGCGCGTCGGCCACGATCTGGCTGATCTCCGGCACATCGATGTCCAGGTACTGCCGGCCAACACCGAGCGCATCACACTCAGGCCGAGACACGCGAGCATACCGAGACGGCAGTACACCAAGGGCATCACACTCCAACCGAGACACGCGAGCATACTGAGACTGTGGTACACCGAGGGCATCACACTCAGACCGAGACACGCGAGCATACTGAGACGATGGTACACCGAGCGCATCACACTCCAACCGAGACACGCGTGCATACTGAGACGGTGGTACACCGAGGGCATCACACTCAGGCCGAGACACGCGAGCATACCGAGACGGCAGTACACCAAGGGCATCACACTCCAACCGAGACACGCGTGCATACTGCGACGGTGGTACACCGAAGACATCACACTCAGACCGAGACACGCGATAATACCGAGACGGCAGTACACCAAGGGCATCACACTCCAACCGAGACACGCGATAATACCGAGACGGCAGTACACCGAGCGCATCACACTCCAACCGAGACACGCGTGCATACTGAGACGGTGGTACACCGAGGGCATCACACTCAGACCGAGACACGCGAGCATACTGAGACGATGGTACACCGAGCGCATCACACTCCAACCGAGACACGCGTGCATACTGAGACGGTGGTACACCGAGGACATTACACTCAGACCGAGACGGCAGTACACCAAGGGCATCACACTCCAACCGAGACACGCGAGCATACTGAGACTGGTACACCAAGTGCATCACACTCAGACCGAGACACGCGAGCATACTGAGACGATGGTACACCGAGCGCATCACACTCCAACCGAGACACGCGTGCATACTGAGACGGTGGTACACCGAGGGCATCACACTCAGACCGAGACACGCGAGCATACTGAGACGGTGGTACACCGAGCGCATCACACTCAGACCGAGAGGGTGGTACATGGATGATATCACACTCGGACCGAGACGGCGGTACACTGAGCCAGCAGTACACACCGAGGCGGCGGTACACTGAGCCAGCAGTACACACCGAGAGAGTGGTACACCGAGGCGGCGGTACACTGAGGTAGCAATACACACCGAGTCACCAGTACACACCGAGCCAGCAGTACACACCGAGACGGCGGTACACCAGGCCGGCGGTACACTGAGCCAGCAGTACACACCGGGGTGGCGGTACACAGAGTCAGCAGCACATATCGAGAGAGTGGTACACCAAGACGGCGGTACACTGAGGTAGCCGTATACATCGAGATGGCAGGAAAACCACGAGATAATGGTGCAATATGAGATAGCGGTACGTGAGAAAGCGGTGCAATGTGAGATCGTCGTGTAGTGAGACAGTGGTACAATATAAGGCAATGGCGCAATGTGAGATGCCGTTCTACATCCGCCGGCTAGTCACCCCCAAAAGCTGGCTAAAAATAAATCCTTAAATATGTCAAGTCGAAGTGAAGAACGAAGAACTTTTAATGTAGCAAAACACTGTTAGGCCGTGTTCGACGGACAGTACGGACATAAGACTGTTCGGGGAAAAGCGAGTGTGCCCAAAATACGTTAGCCTATGGAAAACGTGGTGAGCTGTGTACACTGTACCGAACAGGATGAAGCCTGTCCAGGCAGTCGTCCGTCCGCTCTGTCGGTCAAGACCCTCCCGCTGCATCAGTGATAAATTATTGGTGAAATAGGGTATAATATACCACTTTCTGAACACTGAATCGGCATCTCTCCCAAAGACCATCAGCATCGTGCTTCTTGTTGTATGTTTATGAGGTATTCATGCCTCGTTTCTAACAGCATCCAGTTTCCAAGTAGCATGCTTACGCTCACCATAACGGATCGTGATACGCAAACATTTTGCAGCGAAATTCCAGATAAAAGGATTACTTATGGCCTGGTCTGTTGTACAATACCAGCTATGGCATAGTATTTGCATCGTTATCGTAAATGTATACATCCAAATACTGTGTATCCCCCAAAGCAAACGAAAAAGTGCAGCAAAGTACGAAAAAGGCACACAAATGTATGATATTCGCTCAACATTGGGATTGAAGGACATAGAAAGCATACAAAGTAACAAAAGAATATGATCTTCATGGCGGATTTCGACATCCTACTGTACTCGCTTCGACATCTCACACCTAACGAAAAACCATAATTTGAACACTGCGCTGTATAGACGACTTCAAAATCGTGACGGTCGGGTCGAGTCGAGTGGCTCGCGCCACGGCGCGCCACTGCGGGCGCCGGACGAGCGAGGGTAAGAGGCGGGCTACGGGGCCTCCCTGCTGTAGGCACAGTGTCGGGCATGATATCTCGTCAGCAGAAAACTTGTGGACCGATCGCTGCCGCCATACCTTGGCAAACGGTGCAGGCATACTGCCAAATCGCCGGCAAACGATGCAGGCATAATGCCGAATCTCCGGCAAACCGTGCGGGCATAATACTGAATCACCATGGACTCGGGGTGCTGTCCGGGAAAAGTTATTTGACAAGAATATGGTGAGTGCTGTAAATATCGCGATATAAGATGGGTACAGGATCAATATTTGAAGAGTAGCTCTAATTCTGAGTGAAGAAAGTAGGATTCGAAATGCAATGACAACGGAAGTTACTATGGTTATCAAAGAATGCAGAAACAGAGCGAGTCTGCCCCATGTGTATGCACACAAAACCTCATCTGAGCGACCAGGTCCAGGCAAACCGTCACGATTTCAAAACCATAGCGTACTGCTACAGGAATCCATGACCCAATTTCTTCTCCGAGAATTAGAGCTCTCCTCTAATTTTCATTCGTAGCATAGCTCGTGATCAGCTTTTTTTGGAGATGCACGACAGTAATAACGCCCAGTTTCGACCCAGGCTGTAACTGTCCATCTCCCGAACGGATGCAGCGCGTGTGAACAGCTCGGCCGTAACCTCGCATATCTACCGGACAGTGCTCCTGGTCGAACTCCGTATCTCGCAGAGCTGCATAACAATGCCACTGGCCGTCTTCTGGGTCTGATGAATTTGCCGGAAAGTGTGGCTGGCCCGTCTCCGCACCTGGCAGATTTTCCTGACGGCGTCACTGGCCCATCTACGTACCTCTCAGATCTGCCGGACAATGTCGCTGGTCGGCCTCCGTACCTGGTAGAAGATTTGCCGCGCGCTGGGTACCATTCCGGGCCGGAACGCGAAGTCAGCATCGCTGCGAGGCATCTCCTTCACCTGTCGGATCCGTGCATAACCACCAGGTCAGGTCGATTACGAGAGCGGAAACATCGAGGTGCGGCTGGTGGGCTAAAGCCGCATCAGCAGCGTATCAACATATTGTCCTACTACTGAGATAGTGATAAAGGAGACGCCGAACGCTCCGCGGTGGTACTGTGGATAGCGACAACTACACCTTTTTGCGTCCAATTTCACCGCCTGTGCATCAATTTCAACGATAAACCCATCCATTTTCGACAGTTCGGCATAGCGTATCCAATTTACAAATCACAGCTCCACCTTCGGCCCAGCAGCATTCGTTTTGGTGCTTGTGCAACCACCGTTGGAAAATGGCCATTTTTTGGACATTTGGCTGTCCAAAGAATTATACACTCCCAAAAATATCCACTCCTTGGGCTGCCAACTACCAGATGAAGAGCTAATGCATAACAAGAAATCCCAACTAGTGCTGCCACTATCAAATAATGATAATTGTTAACATAGCCTACAGAGCAGCACGCTCAATGGACTATATGGTGATCTTTGGCTAGTAGTGAGAATGAGATCCACCAGTTCTAATAATCTTCATCTTGTGTAATCATTTTGGGTCCTTGGCATGTCAACTTGGCAACATTATTGAGAAAAATGTACATTTGTTATTTCAGCTGATCACCAGGGCTGCAGAAACATTCAAAGAGAATGCAAGGAAAAGAACAGAAGATGAGATGCCTGTTAGAGTTAAAGAATGACAGGATACCAGCAGAATGGAAGCTAAAGTTGGGATCACTATGCATATGACCACAACAGTGAATATATAAAAATATAATGGTGCAAATCAAGTGTATACTGGTGCAAGTGTAATTGCCTAGTACAAGTGAATAAACAAACATTCATGCCTTCATTCGCTTACTTTCCATTCACAAAAATGCCCTGACCAGAAGTGCTCCGAAGAATGCAAGACCAAAACTAGAAAGAGAACTGGAGTAGGCAGTACACAACTCGCAACTAGATAGGCATAAAGGGAATGATTTTCTGAATATCTCAGTAGGTGCAAGTCATGCTTTGGCATGGCAGTTTTTTATGAGGTGGGAGGCAAAAAAAAATTGTACTCAGTGTCAAATAGGATGGGTGCACCCAACAATATCCTGAAACACTTCATAAGTGCACAATCAATGTGCATGAATGCATGCTTAGGTGCACTGGAGTGACACCAAACCAATAGGAGTAAAAAATAATGTATTCCGACACCAAAATAAGCAACTAGCCCTTGATTCCAAAGCATTTGTATGCTGAAAATGATTGTTTTCAGCAGCCTTCAAAATGTATAAAATCATACAATTCTGTCCAAACAAGAACAGTCAGAAAGCTTCATCCATTACAGGGCCACCCATTAATGAAGACCCTAGGTAGGTATGCCACTGGGTGCATATGCACTTGCATGTTGATGTGGCTGCAGATGTTCCTAGGTAAAACTTACCTACCTATATTTGCACCAAGTACCTACCTAGTAGGTAGGTACGTACTAGGTAACCTACCTACATCCATGCAATGTATCTATAGGTAAGGCATCGCAATATTATCATAGTTCACCCTTTCACACCAACGACAATGAGAGGCATTCAATTTGAACAATTCAATTGAGCCTAATTTCTTACGTTGGACGACACCCACCGACGGGTCGACACCACACCACCGCAATTACTACTCTCACTTAAGGGCCTTGAGTCTCACTTCCCGCCCACCTGTCCATCAATCATCCAAATACCTACATCCTAACACCAGCGCACTGCACAACTAAATTTGCCACAAGATCTGGACTTCCAATATTCATCTCTGGACTTCCAAATTCAAACATGAAGTAATGCCTCTTCCAATGAAGGAAGCCTGCATGCGTCGCCTGGCTAGTAAAGAAAACTACCACTCTCCGGGACGGATTGGAAAATTAGAGGCTCTTGGCCGGGGGTGAATCATGCCTCTCCAGCTCCCACTCTTTTGGGAGCTTTTTAAACTACTCCGAAGAAAGACAATTAATAATTAGCCTTTGAATGCTTCCTGAAAGATTGGGATGTTCTACATCAGCTTACGGAAAAGAAAAGGTGTATTTCTGAGTTTTGAAGCAAGCGCAGCCGATCTAAATAAAAGATATCAGGTAAAATTTACGCGTTAAAATTAGCCAGATCCGTCCAAGACATTCTCCAAACATGTTAAGACTTTGTGGCAAAATAGACCACCAGATAACCAGAAATTTCGTTGTCTTTTGATTTCATGACATACATTGCTTCAGAGCGCCACATATTCGTGACACAAATACTGTTTATGCCACTCGGACACAGATAGTCTACAACTCCGCAAAAAAAAATTTGACCACGAAATATGCAACGTCACAGTCCACGGTTCCGCGGAATCAACGAGACAAAGAACGCACCCATAGTTCCTCGCAGGCTATGCAAATTGTCCATATCCGCCGCACTAAATACCATTAACCACAATTGCCAAATTATTCTGCTGCGTGGTGGTTACTCCCTTGGTTACTTCCTTCCATTGCGTTTCGATCAGGTGAGGTAAGGTTGGGTCCGTTGTTCTTTCGGTTTTTGTTCTTTCGGTTTTTGTCTGGTTGCGAATTACAAGAAAATCTGGTGCTGTAGATTCTCATTCCTTGGACTTTGTTTTTTAATGCAATGTTTATGAATGTGCTGAACATGATTTGACCACTCGTCTCCTCTGCAAATGCATGCTTTTCACTTGCGAGGGAAAATAACACCCAAAAAAGGGCTTGAAGGTGGGTAATTACTAGTATAGCTTAAAAAGTAGTGTTCACAATAACAAAAGAAGATGGTGCATAGCCTAACTTCACCTCCCATAACCTTCCATGCATACATTTTTTTTCTCTAAAAATTTCCAAACAATTTTGTTTCTCAAATTTCAAAAGGAAAGACCCAACATATGATAGCCTGAAATGTTTTTGAAAAAAAGAACTTTTTTGACAAATTTCCCCCACGTTTTTATCAAAACCTATCAAAGCCTACCCTAACATAACCTAACCAAACTTTACCCCTTCTTTGTATGCTTCATGGAGGTTAAATATGTAAATTTGTGTTTTAAGGTGTTTTATGAAATCTTGGCATTTTCCTTCAAATGCAATGTTTACCAATGTGACTAAGATGATGGGAGCACTATTTTTGTGCAAATGCTTACTTCTCAGATTGTGAGCAAAATAACACCAATAATGGGCTATGAGTTATGTAGCATGGCATAAAAAGAAATGTTTAAAAAATAAAATATATGCAACATAACCTAACCTAACCTCCCCTTGGAGAAAAAAAGTATTAAAAAAATGTAAAGAAATTTGTTCTTGGAAAAATTTTCTAAATTTAAAAACCTAACCAAACCTAACCTGACCTAACATTAGCTGCTTTTGAAGAAAAAATAACTTCAATTCTTAAAAGAATCCAAAATTTTCCAACTTAAAAAACTGAACAAACCTAACCTAACCAAACCTAACTCATTTGCTTGCTTCATGGAGGAAAATGTGTATAAAACTTGTCTTGTTGCCACCTTAAAGCATAAAAATACCAGTAAAATGTGTATAAACTTGCCTTGTTGTTAGTTTATACTGCGATAATACCCAAACTTCTCAGCTAGGCTGTGGACAAATCTTGCCAAGATTCTTGGCACTGCTGCTAACAGCACCACAGCAAAATTATGGGCTGGTAGGTTTTTGGAGTACCATGTTTATGAAGGTGACTTAGATGATGGAACCACTTGTGTTCTATGCAAATGCTTACTTTTCAGGTTGTGAGCAAAATAATGCCCAAAAGGCTTTGAGTTAGGCAACATAGCATAAAATAATTGGAAGGGTTTTTTTTTTTCTTTTCAAAAAAACCCCCTTTTTTTTTTAGAAAATTTTTTTTTTTTTTTTTTTATTTTTAGGAAGGACACCATATGTTGGCAAATCCCAATATTATACCCTCCATTATTTGGTGCTTCTCAAGGTTATACACTCCATATTTTGTCTTGCCCAAAATTATACACTCTGAGTCCAAGACTGAGAAGCGAAAATCCAACACTGTGTGCAACCGATTTCGGTAGAACTGCATTCGAATTCAGATTTGCAGTGAATATTTCGGTATGTCTGGATAATTCAGCGGTAGTGTGATGAATTTCAGCAGAGTGGAAGTAAGTTCGACGCGGAAAATACTCCGCTATGAGACTTGTTTTTGTCATATTGGGCTAAATATGTACCCATTGTCCAATAAAGGGGCAATTGTAGGCGTTTTGTGTATGTAATTGTATATCTACTACATAATGCGATTTTGACCAGCGGGTAGTTGCCAAGCGGCGCGTCTCAGCATGGTAACGCACTCAACTAATCAGAAGACAGTAATATTTATTTCAAGCCGAGCATGCCGCAACCACAAGGCCAGGAGGTCACAGCTCGTCTGGACGTCGTCATGCCACGTGGCGAAGGACGTACGAGGGGGCGGTACAGGAACCTAACCGAAGGGGAAAGATGGGCAATCATCAATACTCATCGTTTTGGGTACTTCCTGCCTGCCTTCGCAGCCCGTGAGAACATTATCGACAAAGTGACTGTCGCCCACGGACTAGGTGACTTTAATGTATACCCTGTGCTCTTGCGTGTAAGTGCACGGTATGTGCCCATCATTTCGAACACTTCGTTGTTTGTACCCTTCGTTGTAAGACGTTCATGCGAAATTAATGACATTCAAATACATGTTATTTGTATATCTGGATATTTCTACATATGCACAAGTTTAAAGTGGATATGGTTTCAACATAGCCAGCAATGTTATTTTTTACACAACAGAGAAGTACATATTGTCCAATAAAGGACCAAATTTTAACGTTTATGTACATAATGCGATAGCGGTCAGTGGGGTGCTTCCTTAGACATCACTTCCAGATATAAAACGACGGTGGGGGAGGGGGTTAAAACCACGCTCTAGTCAGTAGTGTTCGGTTCAGTATCGCAGTACCTGAACAACGAGTTGACACATCAGAATATGCAGAAGTAACCCATTATCGTAAAAAGCCAACTTGCATTGGAGGTAATACGCAGATGCATTTATATTGAACAAACTTTTCACTTTTGAACCGTAATTTTTGCGTCGAATTTGGTTGTACACAGCCGAAATCGATTGTTTCCGTACCGAAACAAACCTGCATGCCGAATACCATGCTCATTTCACTGAATTATAATGCACTATGCCGAAATTGATTGCACTATTTTTGAAATGCACACTACCCGGCCGAATTTCTCCCGTCTTGTGTCATATTCGGACGCAATGTGCTGAAACGCCGAAATTGGATGCGCTTAATACTGAAATCAGTGCAGTTTGTTCAAACTTGCACGCAAAAAGGTGTACATACAACATACATCATAACTTACAGGTGTTGTGGAGCTGTGGCTCAATGGTGCTCTCTGTTTATCCCAGTAGGCACACATGAAAGTAGCTGCTGATAAGCAGTTTCCACGTGTCATTTAAACAATACCGTAACTGAACGGCACAATGCCAAGCTAACGAGTTCACTGCTACAGATGAGCCAACATCATCGCAAAGCGAAGTCGATACAAGCCACGATTAAAGTGCCGGCCAGTACCACCGATGGCGTCTCCTGCGCCACCAGACGGCAAGCTACAATTATTTGTCCAGATAATCATGGAACACACCATTTGTATTGAAGAACGAAATTCTGGAAGAATTCAATACTGAATGCTCAAATTCGTCCGCATAAACTGACGATTAAATATCAATTAAATCCATTTTGAATGCAGGAGTCATACATATATTTACTACCCAGCCTTATAGATGATGCAAAAGAATCGTCCGCGGCCCATAGGGATGCGTAATCTCAGCAGAAACTTGGTGCAATATGAGGTTGAACCAGCAGAGTATGATGACCATGAGCCGTACGGCTGCACACAACGCGATGGCGATGGGGATGCGTTGCTGGGGGCCACATGTCTAGACGGCCCCGTTATGTTACTAATTCGCCGGACAGATGTGTGTACGGATCAGCGATGCGTAGGCGACTAGCACGTGACGCATCCCGGGTATGGAACCGACGGAGCGCGGCGTACCTTACAGGAGACGTCCAGGTTCTTGGAGCTGATGGACGACAGCTTGTACTTGGAAGGGTTGACTGAGCGGTATGGAACCACACTGAGCGCGCGCCTCAGCGCCATCTTGTTCTTCAACACTGGAAGTACCACATCAACACATCATCTTCCGACAAGACGAGGCAGCTTCAGAGAAGTGAACTTTTTAAGTACCGAAAAGCATCCCCAACGTTCATACTGTTGAGCTTCAGCGTGGAAGTGCACATTTCAATCTGACACGCAACCGCCGACACGTTCCGGTGCTGGTGGCAGTCTAACAAACGCTAAATTTCTGCTGAAATAGAGATAATGTATGCATGGTATACTTTGAACTGTTTGCATTTGAACGTGCGATTGACAGAGGCTTTAAGAGTGCTACACAATATTGACTACTGTCAAATGTGTCATGCTAAATTATTGTTCATTTATTATAATTACTGGCTCTATATTTGACCTCCACACTCACGCAGCCATTCGCTGGTGGAGAACACAAATTACAGCCCATCCAAATTGCCATGATACTTAGCCGCAATTATCAAGATTCCAATGTGACCATGTTATCCGAGCTTCTTTCGTACACATTCGCAAACGCGGCTGCTTTCTGTGCAATTTTACCCCACAGTACATTCAGCCCGCTTCGGTATCTCCTCACTGTCTATACTCAAACTAGATGTTCCAGCATGGACAGTACGGCTCCCGCCGCTCCCAGTCACCACTGACCGGCACTGCGGGTGCGGTAGTCGATGATCTGGTAGCGCCATGCGGACACATCTGCGCGCGGATCGTAGCCCAGGCGCACCCACATGTTGCGCCACGGACCAGTGTTGAAGTAGTAGGCCACCAGCGGCAGCAGGTACTTGAAGCGGTCCTTCGGCCCACCCAGCCGGAAGTAGATGAACGCACGCGACATCACCGGTCGCTCCCCAAAAAGCTGCGAATATAGCAGCATATATATATACGGATAGCAGCATGAGCAAGACACAGTGGGATGGTATTGACGTAGCAGTATAAATATAAGTTGTGTGAACAGCACACTACAAGCTGCATGTCCGGCGACGCAAGCCCGGTTCGGATTTGGTTGACATACGCGATTTGGCTGAGCAGACTCGCCAGGTTCATCTGGTTGAGTTTCACTGACTCGCTTGCTTCAGTTGGTAATGGGTTTGTGTGGTGCAGCCGTTTCAGCTGAACTAGTCTGACCAATATCTCAGCTGACAGTGTTTGGCTGACCCGTCCGTCTCGGCCGGTTGGACTGGGTCGACTTACCTTCTTCAGCTCGTCCAGATCGCCGGTGAGTCCGCGCTGCTTGGCCTGCGCCTCGAACGAGTTGCGGTCGACCAGCGGCACGGTGGGCATCTCGTGCTGCAGGTGCGACACTGCCTGCGCGCCGTACTGGCGCCGGCGCCGGCCCTCCGGCAGGCTGGTCATACGGTGGTTGGGTGGCCGCCGGAAACAGTAGTTCTGCGGCGACATCGGCCCGGGCCAGTGACCGGACAGTGTGGCACGCGACATCGTGCTGCATCGCTTTGCACTTACAGGCTCCCGCGGCCACAGTGGTGCTTATTGAGCCCGCGCTATAGCTGCTGCGCTTAGTCCGGTGAGCGCAAGCCAAATTGTGCAATGTTCATATCTTTGTGTTTTGGGCTAAGGAACCGGTCTCAATATGCCAATTATCTAGTCCTGAGATTACCAGCTCTTTGATAACCGTCAGTGAACTCAACAGCAATACGTTCTAGGGGCTAGACAGCTAAAACAAAGGTAACTTCCACTGTTCTTTACACAAAAAGGTCACGTGAACAAACTGATATGTGACGTGGTGTACATCAGACGACACTGAGTGGCGTGGGTGCGTGAGCTGGGTATGACGTGAGGTACGTCACACGACAGTGACATGGGGTGCATCAGCTGAGATAGTGTGACGTGGGGTACATCACACGACACAGTGACATGGGGTGCATCAGCTGAGGTAGTGTGACGTGGGGTGCGTGAGCTGAGTATGACGTGAGATACGTCACACGACAGTTACATGGGGTGCATCAGCTGAGATAATGTGACGTGGTGTACAACAGACGACACTGAGTGGCGTGGGGTGCGTGAGCTGGGTATGACGTGAGGTACGTCACACGACAGTGACATGGGGTGCATCAGCTGAGATAGTGTGGCGTGGGGTACATCACACGACACAGTGACATGGGGTGCATCAGCTGAGATAGTGTGACGTGGGGCACATCACATGACACAGTGGCATGGGGTGCATCAGCTGAGGTAGTGTGACGTGGGGTGCGTGAGCTGAGTATGACGTGAGATACGTCACACGACAGTTACATGGGGTGCATCAGCTGAGACAGTGTGACGTGGTGTACAACAGACGACACTGAGTGGCGTGGGGTGCGTGAGCTGGGTATGACGTGAGGTACGTCACACGACAGTGACATGGGGTGCATCAGCTGAGATAGTGTGACGTGGGGCACATCACATGACACAGTGGCATGGGGTGCATCAGCTGAGGTAGTGTGACGTGGGGTGCGTGAGCTGAGTATGACGTGAGATACGTCACACGACAGTTACATGGGGTGCATCAGCTGAGATAGTGTGACGTGGGGTACATCACACGACACAGTGACATGGGGTGCATCAGCTGAGATAGTGTGACGTGGGGTACATCACACGACACAGTGGCATGGGGTGCATCAGCTGAGATAGTGTGACGTGGGGCACATCACATGACACTGAGTGACATGGGATGCGTCAGCTGAGGTAGTGTGACGTGGGGTACGTCAGCTAAGATAGTGTGACGCATACCCACAAAATGGTGCGTCAGCTGAGATGTGTGACGTGGGTACGTCACATGACACAGAGTGACATGGGGTGCATCAGCTGAGATGTGTGACGTGGGGCACATCACATGACACCGAGTGACATGGGATGCGTCAGCTGAGGTAGTGTGACGTGGGGTACGTCAGCTAAGATAGTGTGACGCATACCCACAAAATGGTGCGTCAGCTGAGATGTGTGAGATGGGGATTTCTACATGATGAGTGGTGGCTTGAGATGTGTGACGTGGGTACGTCACATGACACTGAGTGGTATGGGGTGCGTCAGCTACGATAGTGTGACGTGGGGTATGTCACACGACACAGAGTAACATGGATTGCACCAGTCGTAATAAAACAGGCCAGCTTTGCATGCCCACGAAATGTCACCAGCCGGTCTCACCTGGGGTGTGTCCACCCTGGAGAAGGCCACAGGTGGGATGAAGAGCGTGGCCGGCCGGCCCGGGTATTCGGTGTCCAGGCAGGTGGCCGGCACCACCTCGTTATACATGGACCGCCTGGCCGCGTCCATCGGCAGGTACTGGAAGTCGCACATGTCTGCCGACACCACGCGCGTCAGGTGCGGGCCACGCTCGGCCGACAGTGCGCTGAAATTACGAATGCCAAGTGTGAAATGATGCCGAGACAAACATTTGTATTTTTTGTTATTCAATTTTTATTTACATCTCCGGTGGCCTATGATAATGTCTTCGTACTTACCATTGGTACACAACAATGGACACGAGAAGAACTGCACCATGCTTTCTACTGCTTTCTGCATGCTATTCAGATGTGAAAGTATATGTTCTGGTCTTAGTCAAGCATATACCTAAAATTCGTACTTTATTCACAGCTTAAATGGCGCAAAAGAATTATTGATGTTCGCACCTGACATCCAAATGAAAACGAACTTGGACACAATGCATCGACTCCATCCGCGGGGCCTGCGATACACATGTCTTAGGTGTAGATACGTCACTGCGTTCTAACATTCACTGGAATATCGGCAGTGTTGCGACCAGTTTGTCTCGTACGAGACACTGACCTCACCCCCCCCCCACGCACTAACTACTTCACAATACAATAACAAAGTCAATACAAGTGTTGTCTATATGCATACACTAGCTGTATAATGTACAAGCAAGTATATGCCTTGCCCCTCCACACACATGCACAACCACCATCGCCAATACAAGGCACCTGAAGCGCTGGACGAACAAGGAAAATTGTCGACTGAAGTAGAATCTTCGTGTATATCAGTCCTAGCCTAGACGCATTGCCTTGAGTGGTTATACAGTCTTCAACCACGCAAGCAGAACTAGTGACTTCGGATGAGATACATTCACCAAGTTGTACTGCTGAAAGCAGAAATTAAAAATATCATCCATCCATGGACCCGAACTCTACAGCCCCGGGTAAAACCCAAAGACGGCACCAATGTGCCACCCGGGACAGGTGACGAGTGCTCGGTGCGGTGAAAGATCAATGGATAGCTGCACGCGCGCTGGAATGTCGCCGCAATCCTTTTTAACACAGATTGAGAATACTTGATGATAAATATTTGTGATAGGAAATCTGAAAATTAAAAACGGACCTGAATAAAGAAGAGCAGAAGTAGAAAATTAGCACTTGAAATGTTGTATTACACCACGAATCACTACTGAAAGTTGCCTGCGATGGGAGATACCGCCACTAACCTCCTCCTTTCAACAAAGATTACGCGCACCTCGTTAATGGATACAAGCAACATTAAATGGACAAACCAAAATGAAAGAACAAAAAGTATTGGGACAAAATGGATACAAATTGACAACAAAAGAGCACAACTAACTGAGTGAAAAGATTAGAACACGAAACGACTTTTTTTTTAAAAACAACAAAAAAACATTGCGTTTTCAAAAGCGTGACAGTTTGCCCGAGTCAGGCCGCTCATATCAATTGTGCCACATACACGGGAGTAGACCCGCCCAGGCCGAGTCAGGCTGCTCATATTAAACTTGGTGCCACATACACGGGAGTAGACTCGCCCCGGCCGAGTCAGGCCGCTCATATTAACCTTGGTGCCACATATACGGGAGTAGACCCGCCCAGGCCGAGTCAGGCTGCTCATATTAAACTTGGTGCCACATACACGGGAGTAAACTCGCCCAGGCCTAGTCAGGCCGCTCATATTAACTTGTGTGCCACATACACAGGAGTAAAAAAGAAGAAGAAGAACCTTAGGTTCTTTTACGACGCATTCAACCGCTAGGTTATATAGCGTCGCCAACCTCTCACACCGATTGGTCGCGGGTGGACTCGGTAAACGCCGTCGGTTGCGAGATTCGAACCCACAATCTTGCGATCAAGAGTCTGACGCTCTACCAACTGCGCTACCGCGGCCCCACACAGAAGTAAACTCGCCCAGGCCTAGTCAGGCCGCTCATATTAACCTTGGTGCCACATACACCGGAGTAGACTCGTTCAGGCCGAGTCAGACCGCTCCTGTGATCTTTTGTGCCACATACACGCGAGTAGACTCGCCCAGGCTTCGCCCTTGTTCGTAATAATACGTCACTCATGCAATAGATAATTATGAAGCTGTGGTGTCAGACACCCTCTCTGGACTCACTGTCAAACTTGAAGACCCGGTCGACGACTCCAAGCAGCTTGGTACTATAGACGGCTGGTTCTGGCGAATTCTTCTTTCTGCGACACTTGACTCGCAACAGCAGACCTGCGCACGAACAACATATACCCGTTCACAACAGCACCTCGCTCCATCAATATCCTGTCTACGATTGGAGTAAAACACGGCAACTTTTCTTCACTTCACACGTTCCAGTGTCTGGATTAGCTCTGAAAAATACTAAGTTGAAGGCCAAGGAGTGACGTGAAATCAGTAGAGCCGAATGCGCTGAAAATCGACTGTCGCCTTGCCAATTACAAAATTGCTTCAACACCCAACTACAAAGGAGGTTACATGGGCATATATATATATAAATAGGTACATGTACCAAAATGTATCTCATAAGTAACGTAAGATGTATTGGTTCTGAAGCATGCAACTCTACATGTCGCAGCTTCCCAAGTATAGTCCCGGAGGATCATCAATGCACGTCGCTAGGAGTGTCTTCGAATGCACCGCAATTGCGACACCAATGGTCAGTTCCTGTACATGGCATATTTACTGTCACCTGTTGCCAAATACAATGTTGAGCTGGGAAAAGAGTACCTTCGACAGACTGGCATAGAGACCACGGACGGCCGGCACCACGCCGATGATAGGCTGTAGCTAATAGAGGTCGTAGACAGCATTGTATAAATCGTCAGTACAGCATGGCATCATAAAAAGGCCACATGAGTGTCGGCAGTCGGCAATCATTGGTGTGCTACCGTGCGCACCACAAAGCGCGCCGCCAGGAGTGTCAGGCAAGTGTGTCAGTACGTGTGTCACCGACAGTGTCGGGAGGCGGGTCACCGGACATCAGCGGGGCGGGTCGGCCACTGACCTTGCATTTCCTTGGGCTCGGTGCAGGTGGGCTTGCAAAAGACATCCGTGGGTCGGAAGCGCATCTCCAGTCTCCTGTTGGCCGGGTCTTCAATCACCTGCGCCATACCCGTGCAGAAGTGAGCAGTGGCTTTGTCACACGTGAAATACACGTGAGATACACACGCGCAGCGGAATTGTTTGGAATGGATAACCGGGCTGGGTGCATGTGAACGTCAAGTTGAAAACACAATAATTTGATTGAATTCGATGTGCATTGGTGCTTAGGTTTCAGTTGGACAGGTCACATGGTAACTAGTACTTTTTCGGAGTCACCAGCAGCGAGGTGAGCCTTTTGGAGCGTTCCGGGTCTATGCGACATGCTCTGCCACCACTCCACCACCTCCAGCCACCACTCTACCACTCCACTCCACTCTACCACCAGTCCTCTACCTAGCACTCTACTACCACCACTGTACCACCAGTCATCGCCGATGCACTCACCACCACGCGAGAGACGTGAGAAAGTCACGAAGAACACGCCACAAACGTCAGGATTTGCGACATGATCGTGCAGAGTGGAACCGGTATTTTACAATGGACGATTGACTAATGAATGATATAAGTGTTGTCTGCATGAATTGTGCCAAAGACGCCGAATAAGAACAACCGCGTTCGGGAAGACAACCAACATGAATAATGGCACAAACGGAACATGACAGTTCAAAAATACATACCTTACTGATGTTGTCAATACCACCCAGACAACCGATCGCTTTGTCTTCATCCCTCACAACTGCTGGATATTCAATGCAAATTATGCGAGGCATCTTCTCTGGTTCAAGCAATGCCTGGGCCATTTTTCAATGATCTGGAACAGTTCCTTCTAGTTTGTGAATACCTAGCAACTTTGTTTTGTACAATTTTTTTTGAACCTACATATAAACAAGGAATTCACTATTTAAAATCACACCACTTAGCATCAACACAGCAGATCATATGGACTCCTTCAGTGACTTAATGGTATTAGTACTGAATGGTAATGGTACCCCACCCAAATCCCTTCTTCCATGCACTTCTTCGACATTTTATTCTGGGTGGATAACAGGTATCTGTATTGCCAAGAATATGCTCTTATGGTGTTCTTAATGTTACAAATGATTTTAATGTTCTTTTCTTGCTTACTGAGATAGAGTACTTCAACTTTAGTTTCTCTTATGTCTAGAAGCTATCATTCCCAAATGAAATGATTACTAAATTAATTCAAATCGCATTACAAAATGCCGAAAACAATCTTTGACCTAAAATGTTTGGGCTTCTTCAATATTTTTACTGACCAAGGCATGGTGTATTCAAAATGCTGATGCTACACTTTGGAATGCATGCATCTGCTATGGTGAGATTGCACAATCTGACACTGATCACCAAGACAACAGACTGGTAGGATAAAGGTGGAAGCAAGAACCACTCCAACTGCAAATCCTATGTGATTCTTCTATGGTAGGCATAGGCTGGACATCATATTCAAAAGTTGTGGGGCAGCAAGTAGCTACTCCTACTGCTCCTTCATTGCTGGAGTACTTCTTTACCTGTCTTACAATCCTATCAATGCTGAATCACAAAGGTTGTGATATATGATGCACTGCAGGTAGCTTGATCTTAATCTATGTGCTCATAGCACATCATTTCACAAGCATGATGTGCTGGGGTGGAAATGAGATGCTTTGGACTGGATGTATGTGTACCCTGGTTACATTGCTAACATTGACCAGCATTGTTAACCTACATCGACTTTGGTATTGATTGCTTCTATATCTCATCAAAGCTTCACAATGTGGTGGCCTCAATTCTTGAATTTCTGCTTGCTGCAAGTGTTGTTAACTATCATGCCCAGTATCCTGTCTGATATTTTACAGTTGGACAACACTTCCATGCCTATACACCTATTACCTAGATATTCTGGTAACCCTTTAATTCCTGCTCAATATCACACTTGAAGGAAAACAAAATTGTAGAACATGTTTCTTAATGTGATTATGACTATGTGAATGTTCATTTCTGGTGAATGCATGTGCTTCAGTTGGGGACACACTATTATCATACTGAACTTAACCTGACCTAGCCCAACATCTTTTCTTCAAATTGTTTTCCTCATATTCAGTTTTTTGTTAATTTCTAAAAAATTCCCAAAACTCCAGTCACATTTGCCACAGCAATGAATGGTTAACATCATTTAATCATGGTCAGAAGCATGCTTCATAATTTTTTTTATATGCAATATCTGACTGAAAGTAAAAACATATCGCTTTACTTAACCAGCCACATTTTCATTTAAAGAATGTTCTATTTTACCAACTTTCATAAAACAATATCCAAAATATTGGTGTTCCTGCAGGAGTTAATGGCCACATTATCTTAATCATGTACACAAATATGCTTCTAGAATATTTTTATCTTGCTTTATTTGCTATAGGTAGAAATATCTTTTTCTGGGTGGAACTGGAGGGTTACATTCTGTATTTCTTCCCATCACATACCAGTCGTATATTTGAACCAAAATGGTACATAAATTGTGTTATAGTTGAGAGAATGTATGTTTGTATCTGTACCTATAAGCATAACAATTGACTTGATCAGATTAAGGGCAAGTACCTATTTCCAGACTACTATTGCATTTATAGGGGTGGGAGGCATTTCTGAATATTGTAGGGGCTTTTGCAATTAGGTATTGGAGGCAGAGATGGAGAACACTTATGAAGCAAGGGGTCTGAAGTCTGTATTTTCAATACATATTTTCAGATTGAATATGGAAAATGACAAATTCGGATTAACAGGGTGTCAAACCAAGGGGAGGTTCAGATTCCCCTGACCCACCTGCGATCTCCAGCCATGATTGGAGGGACATGTGATGTGAGCTAGATAGCAAAGAGACACAAACCTATGATCCTGCACCTAAATAGGCACCTGCTTAGATGATAAAGTCATAAAGTATTAAGGCTTAATAAGAGCCACAGGGGCCCATCTGGGTTAAGCCTATCTAGAAAAGGTACCAGAAATGTACATACTCTCACCCCAATCAATCCCTTATCCCAAGTTCCTAGGAAGCTATATATCCCAGCCTATCTAGCACCACTCACTTGCTACCGCATAACATCCTCAACAATCACAAGCTCCTCCCATCATACACATCGTGCCACCATAGACAATCTCATCAGCATCACATTCCGAAGGAAGGTGCCGAATCCACTGCTAGGCACACCCCACACAAATGCATAAAGCGTTCAGACTTAATAAGAGACTCACTTGCTATTGCATAATACACTCAACAATTACAAACTCCTCCCATCATACCCATTGTGCTACCATAGACAATCTCATCAGTATCACATCCCGAAGGAAGGTGCTGAATCCACTGCTAGGTACACCCTATATAAAGTTATAAAGCGTTTAGACTTAATAAGAGACTCACTTGCTATTGCATAACACTCAACAATTTCAAACTCCTCCCAACTCCCAACTCCTCTCTGTCGATCAACCCACCATGGAATACAGAAAAACAAGCCCCCTATTCTTATAATGATTGTCTATGCCATTTTTAAAGATGTTCAGTGTGTTGCTACTGACAATGGTTCCTGGCAGCTGATTCCAGTGTTCTACTACCCTGTTGGTGAAGAAAGACTGTCTTAACCTTGTCCTGCTGTGATTAACTTTAAT
Organism: Ashinkailepas kermadecensis; assembly: GCA_034440615.1. Lineage (NCBI taxonomy): Eukaryota > Metazoa > Arthropoda > Thecostraca > Neolepadidae > Ashinkailepas > Ashinkailepas kermadecensis. Next base: position 111,874 of record JAOTOM010004232.1, read on the forward strand.
TTTGAATTGATGACCTCTAATTGCATCATTTCTGTTAAATTCAAACATTTCCCTGAGATATCCCTGTTCCTGACCATGAACAAATTTAAAAACCTCGATGAGATCTCCTCTCAGCCTTCCATATCTAAGTGAAAACATATTCAATTTCTTCAATCATTCCTCATATGCGGGGACGAGTGGTCTAGGGGTAAGATGCTCGTCTCGCAATCGAAAGATTGTGGGTTCGAGTCTCACCTGTCGCTACTCTTCGCCCGCGACCAATCGGCGTGAGAGATTGGCGACGCTATATGACTCAACGGTCGACGTGTCGTAAAACCAATAACCAACCATTCCTCATATGCCAGGTTGCCTATACCATTAACCATTTTTGCTGCCCTCTTTTGTACTCTCTCTAAAAGCCAACAATCTTTCTCATAACTAGGGGACCAAGCTTGGACACAGTATTCCAAATGTGGCCTGACATATACACAGTAAAGCTTCCTGATGACCTCCTCACTTTTGTATGACACATTCCTCTGTATTGCCCCAAGCATTCTTAGTGCCTTCTTCCTGGCTTCTTTGGTCTGTTCTGATGCCCCCAATTTTGTCTTCAAAATAACACCTAAGTCCTTCTCCTGCTGAGTCACAGATAGAACTTGGCCACCCATCAAGTATGGAGCCTTCATATGCTGCCTACCTACATTCATGACTTTGCACTTATCAAAATTAAACTTCATTTGCCATTTTTCGGACCACTTCACTAGCTCGTCTAAGTCTTTCTGCAGCAAAACCTGCTCATTGTGCCCTGTTATTGCCCTAAAGATCTTCAAATCATCCGCAAATTTCAAAACCTTACTGCTTAGGCCACATTCAATGCTATTCACATATATAATGAACAATAGTGGCCCCAGTACCGACCCCTGGGGGACTCCACTAAGAACATTTTGCCATGATGACTTTGTATCACTCTCTGCTGTCTATCTGAAAGCCACAACTCTATCCATTTTAGGATGCTACCTGCAATACCATGGACCTGAAGCTGCATCATTAACCGTGTATGGGGTACCTTGTCAAAGGCCTTACTAAAGTCAAGATATGCTACATCAACCTGATTTCCCTGATCAAATTGTTCTGTAGCAAAATTCAAAAAGTCCAAGAGATTTGTGAGACACGATCGCCCTTTTCTAAACCCATTTTGAGTATCTTGAATCAATCTGTTTCCTTCCAGAAAACTACCTATTCTATCCTTGATCATTGATTTGAGTACCTTGCATACTAGGGATGTGAGGCTTACTGGCCTATAGTTTTCAACTTTCCCTCTTTCTCCTTTCTTGAAAATAGGAACTACATTTGCCCTTTTCCAATCTGTTGGAATTTCATTTTGTGAAACTGATCTACAAAATATTATACTAAGTGGAATTGTCACTTACTTTTCAGCTTCCTGCAATACCCTAGCATAAATTCCATCAGGTCCTGCTGCCTTGTTTGGCTATATTTTTCTTATATAATTGAAAACAATATCACTATCAATGAAATCAACATCGTGTATCTGATCACCTGTCACTGAACTGTGGTTCACAGTTGGCAGATTAGTCACATCCTCCACTGTAAACACTGATTTAAACTGCTTGCTCAGCTCCTCAACCATCTCACCATCCTCACTCAATATAGTCCCATTTACTTCCAGTGGACCAATTGTGCTTGAAACTTTACTTAGCTTGTAGAAACTAAAGAACTTTTTACTGTCCCCATTACAGTTCCTAGCCAAATCCAATTATTTTGCTTGCTTTGCTGCTCTGGTTTTCTGCTTCACAGCATCTCTAGCTTTTTGATACGACCTTAGATTTACGATATTTGAAGCTTCCTTAAATACTCTAAATACATCTTTCTTAGCCTTAATTGCTTTCATCACATCTGGTGTAAGCCATGCTGGCTTTCCTACCCTTCTTTTGCACCTTTGCTTTTGGGGGACATGTCTAATCTGAATTTCCCTCAAGTAAGATTTGAACTTTTCCCACATTTCACAGGCATTTAAATCAAGGAATTCTTCTTCCCATTTTATGGCACTTAAAGCCTCTCTCATGCAGTCAAAGTCTGCCCTGTTAAAATTTGGAATCTTTGCCAAATTATCCTTGATTGTCCCTGCTACCTGTGCCTTGAATCTCACTATGTTATGGTCACTTCTTCCCAGAGTTTCTCCTACAGTCAAGTCTTGAACTAAATCACTTAAATCTGAGAAGACAAGGTCCAAGAATGAGCCCTGCCTGGTTGGTTCCATTACAAACTGGTGTAAGAACAAGTCCTCTTCAAGGCATTTCCTAAACAGTTTACATGATGGGGAGCCAACACCAACATTTTCATATCCTTTTAGATTAAAGTCACCAAGAATAAGGCATTTCCTCTGAAAGTTTCTACTGATTTCCTCACAAATCACCTTATCGAGCTCCAGTTGCTGATAATGTGGCAAAGTTCCTGATCGATACAAAGCTCCTATCCTCAGTTTATTGCTGTTGCCTTTTCCCACAGCAACATCAAGCCAAATTTAGATGTTCTATTATTTGTGCAAGGACTGCTTATCAAGATATAAGGAGGTATAGGAGAAACCCTGAGCACAAATCAGAGAAGACATGTATGGGCTGGACTTATGAAGCTGACCTAGCAACTTCTTTCTCTGCCATTTCTTTTGCAAATCACATGAAATCAAGATATTCACTATTTCAAATCACACCACTTAGCATTGACACAGTGGATGATGTGGACTTCTTTGATGACATAATGATACTACATGACCAAACATCAGTATATTTTAGGAAATCCAACATTAACGAGCTTTGGGCAATCCAACATCAGTAGATTTAAGGCATTCCAACACCAGGTTTTATGGGAAACAATATCAGGTTATAGGTAATCCCACATCAGTATATTAGATTATGTCATGCTTTTATCTTACTATTTTGCATTATTCTCCATTGTATATTATCCCATGCACACTTGATAGCCCATTGCACACAATCACACACTTTGGTGGGGTGAATCGGGTGAATAACATGTATGTAACCACATTGTTAAAAATCTGGTGTATTTTAATGCTATTTGAATGAATTTGATGTTATTTTCTCGGTGAACTGACCAGCATTTTTAAAGATATAAATGCTTCAAATCAAGCTATTTATATGGTAAAAACTCATCATTTCCCAAGAAAATGAAACACAAATTCACTCAGATCACACCAGAATGCATCACAAAAATGTTTGAACAAAAAAAATTAGGGGTTTGCTCTATATATTTACCAGATCCTAAGTAGGTAAGTACGTACCTAGGCAGGTAAGTACTTCAGTATTATTGCAGTGTAATGCAACCCTGAGGCGAGTTTTACACACATTTTACTTCCATGATGCATACAAAGTGGTTAGGTTTGGTTAAGGATATATATTTTGATCAAGGTAAATTTTGATTCTTTTGGATTTTTTTTTAGTACAGGGTATTTACTGTGAAAATGACGATGTGACCACTCATTTTCTCCGCAAATGATTACTTTTCAGTTGGCAAAGAAATACATGATCATAATCTTCACTCTACAAATATGGCACATCAGCATTGCATATAATTATCAGTACCTTGTGTGTCATAGACGTGATGAAGAAGAAATTAAACACTTCATGCACTCAATTCAATACTCATTGACATTGAAAATCTAATGTTTCTGGCTTAATTTCATATTAATTCCCGACAACAAATATTTCCAGCTACTCGTCCAAAACTTTTGATCAAGGCCGGAAGTTCCTTGCGATGCTATTACTGTTAACAGCAGCACTAGCAATGTCCACAAGCATGGATGTGATGGTGGAAGTTTGTTTCAGAAGGTTCTGATTTTTCTGGTTAGGTTAGGTTAGGTTAGATTACATTATGCTATAATATATTTCATATATTATACTACATTATCTTAGTTTAGGTTAGGTTAGGTTATTTTATTTATTTTATGATTTATTTATGTAGTAGTTGGTAGACAAACTACATGTAGCCATGCGCACAGCTCGTATCAGTGTAAGCTTAGCCTCATGGTGCACTGGATGTGCTGCAGTATCTCAGATAATTATTCAGCTTTCTTTTGAGGACAAACACACAAGTTCATAATATTTCCGACAACAGTGCCGCTCCCATCTGGGTTATTTGCTCAAATTATTGTTGCTCTAATTCCACTACCAAGAGATTCAAAAGTTCCTTCTAGAAGAATTGAGGCTATAAGCTGTGGACCTGTGCCTATGACATCAATTCTATCAACTACCGTTGACTTAAAAAGTAATCATTTGCAGAGAAAATAAGTGGTTTCATCATAGTGTGTTTGTGACTTTACTACACACTCAGCAGCTGAGGCCATATGATGTTGCCTGCCCCTCACCCTGGCAGGAAGGGCAGGTACTGCGGGAATCAAACCCCGTACCTCTGGCTTGCCACACACTCAGCTTAACCACTGAGCTACTGATGCCCTAGGTTGCAGTCATAATCACACAAAAAGCATTGTATTTTTAAAAAATCAAATTTTACCTTCATTAAAATATTTATCTGGTTAAGTTAGGTTAGGTTAGGCTTTTTGTGGGTTGTATTTTGTTTTAACTTGCCTCCCAACTGAAAAGTAAGCATTTTTCACAGTAAATGAGTGTTCACTTAATGTTCAGCAAATTCATAAGCATTGCATTAAAAATAGAAATTCCAAGAAATCGGAAATTACCTGAAACTGCAAAGTTACAAATGCAAATCTAATTTGTCTGTTTCTGAAATTTTATTTTCCAGATAAATGAAGATTAGTTAGTTAGTTATTTGGGCTTAAGGGCGCGCCGACTACGAGGTCATTTAGCGCCCATAGATAGATAAATGAAGATGAAATTCATTCAAATCACGTTAAAAAATAAAACAAAAATTAATTTTTGGCCAAGAATTTCACTAGAAGCTTCTATATGGGTGTTTTTCCGGGTGGAATATTTTCTTTTGTGTAACATCATTAAAATCCTTTCTGTGTGTCTGCAGCAGGTCAGTCTTTATGTTTACAATCATGCCACAATGTCAACAATAACTGCATAGACAAGACAATTTGACAATTACAAAATACAAAAATAATAATTAGGTACACATAAAAAAAACAATACTCCCTGCATATCTAATGAAAAATTAACTTACTCTAATCTCTAATTTCATTCCTGATCCACGGAATCTGGTCAAGTCAAGGCGATATATACCGGTCAAGTTCAGATTAAGGACTATTGCGCCATTTGGGTCTAATTTCTACGAAGTACGGGAAAAATTATGCGTCCGACCTGACGTCATGAATATACTACGTCGTCCCGGTCAGATGCGCTGGAGTTTTACGCCCTAAATGGCACATGAAGAATAAATGTTGTAGATTCAAATTTTTTTACATGAGTAAAATGATGGGGACCATTCGTGCCTGTGTTAAATGAGGCTATTTTTGGGCGAAATATTTGAATTTGCATTACCTTCTTATTATTCCATGCTAAGAAAAGAAAACGACAAGGTTTGGTTTGGTTCGGTTCGGTATTGGCTCACTAGTTTTTCACCAACTGCAAAGTAGGTAGGTACCTTGTGCATGCTATTTTCTTTGTGCAGGGGCAAATATGTCCATGCGAATGTCTAAAGAATTCTACACATGTATCCGGATTTCCTTAATGTGTGCTGTACTGAAAAAGTTGGTTGCCTTACCAGTAAGCAAAGACATTGCACAAAACCGACCTGCCAACCCATGGAGGTCAGCCACTTAAGCTTTTGTCTCTGGCCTTCAACACAATCAGCAAGTACGAAGAGATCCAGGAAGGTCCAAGGTTTGACTGGAAGACAAACCTGTAGCGGCAGAAGAAGCGAAGACTCAAAGGCAGCAAGAACTAAGAGCTCCAGGCACCCTAGACGAGTACTTACGCGACTCCAGAAGGAAAACCTCCCACACCAAATCCCAACTTCTCTCTGTCTCCCAGATAACCTTTACCCCCGGAGGAAACCTAACGGTGACGAGCCCACTGCCCTGGGCTATTGCGGCGGGAGCAGGGACCAAATGGCGAAAGCTTGGTCCACGGGTGCAACGAATCCGGGTATTTTTTTTACAGTAAGGAGGGACACCTTGACGGTGAGACGGGCCGGACCCTGACACACCATGACGCCCACACCGGCGCATATCTCCGCACCACAAAAGCGCCTACCTAGCAGGCATCTACATTGAGCCAGAACACATCGCACGAGAGTCGTCCTTCACTCTCGCACAGACACTCCGCCACATACTCAACTCGCCGCACTTCACCATCAGCAGGCACACCACCCACATCACAATTCAGGCACAGAGCAGCGCTAACACACAAACGCTATTGGACACACACACATTCAACAGCCGGCGCTGCTCCTTCGCACTATACCGCACACGGGACACCAGCCGGGGCTACATTTGGGCCCCAGAGCTGGATAACGTACCACTCGACAGCATCGCTACACTGCTGGACTCCGCAGCCCTCCTCGACGCCACAGCCACGGTAGACAACATTAGACGGGAGGTACGATCAACACACAGCATTTTAGTTATCCAATTCAACTCACTGCAGCTGCCATCACACGTGCACATACATGACACACTATACGAGGTATGGCTCTACGCCCTCTACCACTATGCCGCCGCTGTCTTCGTTATGGCCATGGCGAACGCGCTGCCCGTCGCCAAAACCACGATGCAGCCGGTGTGCCGATCATCACACGGCATCCGACTGCACATCACCCAAAAGGAGATGCTTGGTCTCGAATTTGGTTCCCATTCCCCCTCTCCCTGCGGTGCACAAGCACACATCGGCTGACCATTGCTCTATTTTGGAAGTTATGTGGGCCAAGTCTGTGAACCATTCACTGCCAATCATAGATGGCCACGCCATTATTGGTAGCGTTCCTCGCCTATATGAGGCCTTCATGTTACGATTGGGATCAATTACTGGCTCTGAGGGTTATAAGTGCTCTCGTGTCTATGACCGACCTACTTAACCTTACATACATCGCCAGGCCTTATTCCCTGAGAACGTGCAATCAGCCCTCCTACCCAAAGGGTGGGCACGGATCCCTACTACGTAGGGTACGTCCCCTGGTCGTCTATGTGCCATATCCGGCCCTACCCTTTCAGCCCCGGGGCTTACGGCATGCCAAGCCCACCCTTGCATCCTCCGAACCACTGCACAATCCGTGCCCCACGTAAAGAGAACTGGCTCCGAGGGGGAAAAGACAGACAAAAACACTACTACGACTCTACAAATCAATTATGCGACCCGTCCTAGAATACAGCCGCATCATCTTTGCTACTATTTCACAAAATCAGAGCAAAAAGTTAGAGATCATTCAAAACAACTGCATTTGAGCAGCCACAGGAGTCCTCAGCACCACATCGATAGCCAGTATTCTAGGAGACTGAAACACGCCTCCCCTCCGCTTCAGGACACAACAGCTGTGTCGCTACCACATGTGTATCAAATCCATTAAAAAGCACCCGGTGCAACGCTGCATTACGCCTAACGATACAAGAACCGATTTGGGCGCAAACTTCCACCATGTAGGGTTCAAATTGCCACGGCTCTCGCAGATCTTAACATCGCAATGCCAACCGCTGCACCTCGACCGCCCACTAGGCCATGCTGGACCCTCAGTCGACCAAAGATCGAGTACTTGCTCTCGGAAAAGAAATCGACTATCATATCGGCGGAAAATCTTGGCACCTTCCACAAATTCGCCGATGACAATAATAACAAAACACTCGCATCCACGGATGGGTCGAAGCACGAAGCCAAGGTAGGCATCGGCATCACTGGACCAGGCCTTAGGCTTTCCAAGCGTCTACCGGATAGCTTTTCCGTCTACTCCGGTGAAGCACTGGCCATTCTGGCCACTATCTCCATTCTCAAGGGGCGTAAGGATAGGAACGTAGTAATTTGCTTAAATTCCAAATCCGTCCTCCAGTCAATTAGCAACACCCACGACTGTCCACATACAGTCATTGACAGAATCCAACACATCGTGTCCCATAACGTAAACAAACTTTCCCTCCCTCTGGATACCGGGCCACGCCAACATCTCAGGTAACGAAGAAGCAAATCGGCTCGCAAAGCAAGCCTTAGCATTGCACACTTACCCCAGCATGGAATATTCGGTTCGATTGCAAAACACTCCTACAGCGCCACATACCAGAACACATGAACACATCAACAGAACACATGGACACAATACAACTCTACACAAATCCAACCACACCCACAACATCAAACCAACCGTAGGCACATGGAACATATCAAGTCAATCTCGCCGCCAAAGGGAAGTCATCCTCACTATACTTAAAATTGGTTGCACAAAACTAACGCAGGTTTAACTTGAGGATGACAACTATTCAGTACCTCACTGCGACACCCATGCAACACCGCATTAAGCATAAGTCACATCATGATATAATCACACCTTTAACGCCTTGACAACCACTAAGGTCTTCTGCCAAAAAGAGGGCATCACCCTGTCGTTTGCATCGCTTCTGGGTGACAAGCATCCATAACTCCTTCAATTGCTGTTTGAATATTTGTGCGCTACAAAACTAGCAGGAGCATTGTAGATACCACACCACCAACACTCATTTAACACACAATGCATGCCCGTGATATACTGGCAGGACTAACATAAATAGCCATCCCCGAATGGCACCGGACGTACATGAGCCGATTTGCTCTCCCATCCGAAATAAATGGTTACCTAACGGTGCCGCCGGACGTAAATGAGCCGACTTGCTTTAAAAACTAAGCATAGTGCAACACAAGTATCCAGAGGAGTCATCGGACGTAGATGAGTCGATTTACCTTGCAATTCACAACGTAAAACGGCTACCCAGAGGTACAGCGGACGTAGATGAGCCAAATTGTCAAATATCGTACAACTAACCTCAGTGACAACCCTGTATGCATACTTTGACTAACTCACTTCTAACAACCAACACGCGGCGGCTGACATAGACGGGCGGTGTGGACAATTACCTCCTTGTCCGCACGGTAAAGACACCTCGGTGCTTCTCGACAAGAGTAAGCTAATGCCGGCACCGTGGCAAAATGAACTTTTCGTCACTCTCAAAATCACCCTCCCCACCTCAGCTACAAATTATCTTGCGGAGGAGTAAAGTAAAACTAGCATCATTTAGATATCCGGGAGATGGCCCCCGCCCATCCCCCGCCTTCAGCACCTTAACGTCACACACAGTGTAACGTAAAACTCCCTTATCGTGAATGTACACTTGCCTCTTAGCCTTGCTTGCAAAACACACTCGCTTCAAAGGCAACGCAAATGGCCTTTATGGTCCGGCACGCCTCTAAAAATAACTCCCCATGGACTTCAAAGTTAGCGATTGTCAAATCACCAACCAAAGTGGTAGGCAAGGATGTTGTCACGAGGCTGCCAGGTATCGCATATTCTTCTATTAGATAACAAAATCTTCCACATGTGCATGGATCAGACATACCCATCCGTGACATGTCAAACTTATAGTATATAACGTCGCAACGGCAAAAAGGTACTAGGTCCGCGCATGCGCATGCTATAAAATACAAATTAGTCGACATTGACTGTGCCAGGATGGGTCCAAATACCGTCACACCGTCAAGCGGTGAAACCGCGAACTAGCTTGGATGGCAGAGCGCATTGGCGGCTATGGGGAAAACCACGTTAAGCTCAATGTCTAATTAAGTATTTTGGTTTCAGGGAAAGTGATGGTAGTTCTGGATAGGGCACCGATACTCACATTACTGACCAACATTTTATCTGGAGGGAACATCGCAATTACTCGAGATAATAAAACGTGGCATTCCTGGAAAGGAGCACCAGGTTCGGTCCACTCCAGTATCCGGGACATGGTTGTTGTTTTATATCGTTTCGTATACTTTGTATACTGGTACAGGGGGACAACCTTTAACAGTACCTGTAGACGACATGTACCGGTACCTGTAGACCTGTACCAGTACCTGTGGACCTGCACCAGTACCCGTAGACCTGTGCCAGGTACCTATTGACCTGTACCTGTACCTGGAGACCTATACCAGTAGGTACATATTAGGATACTTGTATCCTATGCAGCTTGCAGAGAATAACCGAAACCACGTTGTGGGGTGCACGGTAATGACAAAGAAATAATAAATCATCAACAATTGAAGGATGTTGGTATCGGGCGCTCAGTGTGTGGGTTGTGGCGATCACCTGCAGCAGGACAAACAGGTCGTAATATTCTTGTTCCCGGATGTATTGTTACCCGGCGTATATCTTGATACTCGTATAATAATCACTTTCAATTACAGCAGCTCAGGTTAGAGAAAGCGTGGAACAAGGTGACCATGACAAACGAACCTGCTCACAAAGCTACATATAACACAATAGTACGTCAATAAGTGACAACATAACAAGGATCTAACATCTGTCAAGCGGGGGTACAGGTGAGAAGGAATATTCCCCGGGAAGCATGATTAGCAGTATGGGTGTTTGGCACCAGATATGCGGCACCAGCACTGGTCGGGGTCATGGGGTCCAGCAAGCCTCCGCTCCTGGTCCATAGCAGGGCAGATCAGTCCAAAGCTCTTTTATGTGGTTTTCGCAAGTTTCTTCGTTTGTCGGTCAGCTATCTTGGTTTACTATTTGCCAGATCATTGAGGAAATGTACGACGTTATTACTGGGCATGTGCAGCATCGCTTTGAAGTCACGCCTACCTCATAACATGTATCTAAGCTGGGGTACATCTGCTGATCTACAGCCTAGCCAGGAAGTCGCCTATTTGGGTGCGGGAGGGGGCGGGGGAGGCAGGACTGAGGACCGTACTACCATCCCTGGATCCGCCACTGACTACAGGGTTGAACGCTCCAGCCAGCACCGCTGGGTTTGCGATGAACACAAACAAAGTCAGCTGACTGCGACGCCTGGTACAATCATTCGTGGGCAGGCTGGTACGGGGCGATGACGATGTGCCGTGAGCAGGGGTAGTGCTGGTGTAGTGTTGTGGCGTCAGCATGGGTGGGGTGCTGGTGTACTGCTGTGGCGTCAGCAGGGGTAGTGCTGGTGTAGTGTTGTGGCGTCAGCAGGGATAGTGCTGGTGTAGTGTTGTGGCGTCAGCATGGGTGGGGTGCTGGTGTAGTGATGTGGCGTCAACAGTGCTGGTGTAGTGCTGCGCTGTGAGCAGGGGTGGGGTACTGGTGTAGTGCTGCACTGTGAGCAGGGGCGGGGTGCTGGTGTAGTGCTGTGGCGTGAGCAGAGATGGGGTGCTGATGTAGTGCTGTGGCGTCAGCAGGGGCGGGGTGCTGGTGTAGTGCTGTGGCGTGAGCAGAGATTTGGTGCTGATGTAGTGCTGTGGCGTGAGCAGGGGTAGGGTGCTGGTGTAGTGATGTGGCGTGAGCAGGGGTAGGGTGCTGGTGTAGTGATGTAGCGTGAGCAAAGATGGGGTGCTGGTGTAGTGATGTGACGTCAGCAGGGGTGTAGTGCTGCGCTGTGAGCAGGGGTGGGGTGCTGGTGTAGTGCTGCGCTGTGAGCAGGGGCGGGGTGCTGGTGTAGTGCTGTGGCGTGAGCAGAGATGGGGTGCTGATGTAGTGCTGAGGCGTCAGCAGGGGTGGGGTGCTGGTGTAGTGCTGTGGCGTCAGCAGGGGTAGGGTGCTGGTGTAGTGCTGTGGCGTGAGCAGGGGTGGTGAGTGCTGTCAGCAGGGTGGGGTGCTGGTGTAGTGCTGCGCTGTGAGCAGGGGCGGGGTGCTGGTGTAGTGCTGTGGCGTGAGCAGAGATGGGGTGCTGATGTAGTGCTGTGGCGTCAGCAGGGGTGTGGTGCTGGTGTAGTGCTATGGCGTCAGCATGGGTGGGGTGCTGGTGTAGTGCTGTGGCGTGAGCAGGGGTGGAGTGCTGATGTAGTGCTGTGTTGTGAGCAGGGGTGGGGTGCTGGTGTAGTGCTGTGCCGTGAGCAGGGGTAGGGTGTTGGTGTAGTGCTGTGCTGTGAGCAGGGGTGGAGTGCTGGTGTAGTGATGCGACGTGAGCAGGGGTGGAGTGCTGGTGTAGTGATGTGGCGTCAGCAGGGGTGGAGTGCTGATGTAGTGATGTGGCGTGAGCAGGGGTGGGGTGCTGGTGTAGTGCTGTGGCGTCAGCAGGGGTAGGGTGCTGGTGTAGTGATGTGGCGTGAGCAGGGGTGGGGTGCTGGTGTAGTGCTGTGGCGTCAGCAGGGGTGGGGTGCTGGTGTAGTGATGTGGCGTGAGCAGGGGTGGAGTGCTGATGTAGTGTTGTGCTGTGAGCAGGGGTGGAGTGCTGGTGTAGTGATGCGACGTGAGCAGGGGTGGGGTGCTGGTGTAGTGATGTGCCGTCAGCATGGGTGGGGTGCTGCTGTAGTGATGTGGCGTCAGCAAGGGTAGGGTGCTGGTGTGGTGCTGTGGCGTCAGCAGGGGTAGGGTGCTGGTGTAGTGATGTGACGTCAGCATGGGTGTGGTGCTGGTGTGGTGCTATGGCGTCAGCAGGGGTAAGGTGCTGGTGTAGTGATGTGACGTGAGCAGGAGGTGGGGTGCTGGTGTGGTGCTGTGGCGTCAGCAGGGGTAGGGTGCTGGTGTAGTGATGTGACGTGAGCAGGGGTGGGGTGCTGGTGTGGTGATGTGGCGTCAGCAGGGGTGGGGTGCTGGTGTAGTGATGTGACGTGAGCAGGGGTGGGGTGCTGGTGTGCTGCTGTGGCGTCAGCAGGGGTAGGGTGCTGGTGTAGTGATGTGGCGTGAGCAGGGGTGGAGTGCTGATGTAGTGCTGTGTTGTGAGCAGGGGTGGGGTGCTGGTGTAGTGCTGTGCCGTGAGCAGGGGTAGGGTGTTGGTGTAGTGCTGTGCTGTGAGCAGGGGTGGAGTGCTGGTGTAGTGATGCGACGTGAGCAGGGGTGGGGTGCTGGTGTAGTGATGTGCCGTCAGCAGGGGTGGGGTGCTGATGTAGTGATGTGGCGTCAGCAAGGGTGGGGTGCTGGTGTGGTGCTGTGGCGTCAGCAGGGGTAGGGTGCTGGTGTAGTGATGTGACGTCAGCATGGGTGGGGTGCTGGTGTGGTGCTATGGCGTCAGCAGGGGTAGGGTGCTGGTGTAGTGATGTGACGTGAGCAGGGGTGGGGTGCTGGTGTGGTGCTGTGGCGTCAGCAGGGGTAGGGTGCTGGTGTAGTGATGTGACGTGAGCAGGGGTGGGGTGCTGGTGTGGTGCTGTGGCGTCAGCAGGGGTAGGGTGCTGGTGTAGTGATGTGACGTGAGCAGAGGTGGGGGTGCTGGTGTAGTGCTGTGGCGTCAACGGGGGTAGGGTGCTGGTGTAGTGATGTGACGTGAGCAGGGGTGGGGTGCTGGTGTGGTGCTGTGGCGTCAGCAGGGGTAGGGTGGTGGTGTAGTGATGTGACGTGAGCAGAGGTGGGGGTGCTGGTGTAGTGCTGTGGCGTCAGCAGGGGTAGGGTGCTGGTGTAGTGATGTGACGTGAGCAGAGGTGGGGTGCTGGTGTGGTGCTGTGGCGTCAGCAGGGGTAGGGTGCTGGTGTAGTGCTGTGGCGTCAGCAGGGGTAGGGTGCTGGTGTAGTGATGTGACGTGAGCAGAGGTGGGGTGCTGGGTGATGTGGCGTCAGCAGGGGTGGGGTGCTGGTGTAGTGATGTGACGTGAGCAGAGGTGGGGTGCTGGGTGATGTGGCGTCAGCAGGGGTGGGGTGCTGGTGTGGTGATGTGACGTGAGCAGAGGTGGGGGTGCTGGGTGATGTGGCGTCAGCAGGGGTGGGGTGCTGGTGTAGTGATGTGACGTGAGCAGAGATGGGGGTGCTGGCAGTGGCGGATCCAGAAGGCTGGTTTTCGACCGGTTTGGGAGGGGCAATTGAATCAGATAATGTCCTCTGATTGGGAAACAAAACTTCTCGGATGTGAACTGATAGCATTCGGTGCGTCCGAATAAGAACATTCAACATTTATCTCATAAAATGCATTTATATTTAGAAAAATGGCATTTTATTACAAAATATGGGAAACAAATCTGCCATGGGAGATGGCCCCGTGGCCCCCAAGATCCGCCATTGGGTGCTGGTGTAGTGCTGTGTCGTGGGAAAATATGACCGGTGTTAGATCGGTGCCTGTATCGTGCTAGGTATGGGTATACAACACTTACAGAGTCAGAACAGAACAACGATATAATCGGCACGTTAGGCAGCGGACAGAACCGGTGCAGAGCAGCGAACAGAACCAGCTCAGAGCTGAGGACAGAACCAGCTAAGAGCCGAGGACCGAAGCAGCACAGAACAGCGGACGGGATCAGTACATCGGACGGTGACATAAGGTCAACTCGGGCGTGCCGTGCCGAGACCGCTCTCGGTCTCGCATCACCCGACCTTGTCGGGCCATCATAGTGTCGGCGAACTGCTCGGCAGCGTCCGGCCTGCAGTCATGCGGCGGGCGGCCGCCGCGACCAGCCTGCGCTGGCTGCTGCTGGCGTGGCTGGCGGTGCTGCCGGCGCTGCCGTCCCGGCGGCACCACGTGCTGGTTCTGACCACCGACCAGGAGGCGCAGCCGCTGCTGCTGCGGCTGGCCGGCCTGCTGGCCGCCGAGCACAGTGTCTCGGCGGTGGTGTACGGCGGCCGCCGGCCCGCGGCTCCGGCCGGTGTCCGGCTGCAGCACGTGCCGACGGCCCCCGCCGACCCAGCCGCCGACCTCGGCTGGCTGGAGCGCTGGGAGCGACACACGCTGCAGGCGCCGGACGCCGTGGTGGCGTCACGGGCGGCCGGCTGCAGTGCGCTGCGGGACGCCGGCCTGCTGCACGCGCTGCAGGTCGACCTGGTGGTCAGCACGCTGTACCTGGACGACGCGTGCGTGCTGCGGCTGGTGGCGGACGCGCCTGTGCTGGGCGTGCTCACCTCGTCGGTGGGCGTGCCATGGGTGACGCTGCAGCTGGGCGGCCACTTCCCCGTCGGCCAGCTGCCCGTGCACGGCTACCCGCTGGCGGACGGCAGCCTGTGGGCGCGCCTCGGCAACGTGTGGCGCTGGTGGGCCGTGCAGCGGCTGGTGCAGCGCCAGTACCAGGCGCCCGTGGCGGCCGCCGCCGGCCCTGTCGACCTCAGCCAGGCGTACGACCGCGTGGCGGCCGTCTACGTCAGCGGCGACGCCAGGCTCCAGCGGGACGTACCCAGCGACCATCGACTGCGCTTCCTCGGCTGCGTCGAGTGCGCCAACTTCGGCCAACTGCCCCAGGTGATGTGGCACCCCTTTCCGATGTGATGTGGCACTCCATGCTAGGTGATGCGGTACTCCTGTCCGATATTATGTGGTACTCCTTTTCCAGGTGATGTGGTTCCCGCTGTTCCAGGTGACGTGGTATTCCTGTCTCGGGTGATGAGGCACTTTTGTCCCAGGTGACAAGGTGTGTTTGTTTTCCAGATAGAGCTACCGAGCCGTGTCAGGCGGAACCATGTCCTATGGTAGCAAACAATTATCACATAGGTACAGCTACTGAGCTGCGTCGAGTTCGACCATGTATATACTAAGAACAGTTGTCAAGGATACCGCTATTGAGTTCTGCCTGGCAGGACCATATCCCATATTAGCATGCAAGGCTTATGAGTGTAACCAATATGTGAGCCTGCTCGCAGCCATTAACAAACCTACAGCGCACATTACATGCTTAGCATACACCAACACACCTGGAATTAGATTACACTAGGTACACGCGTCCCACGACGTGTCACGACACATCTGACAGATAGAACGTGCTGAGATCATGATGGAAACATGACGCTAGTTAAATAGAGGCCACAGCATACTTTTTCTCCTCTGTACTTTTAGGCCCGATTCCAATAGGTTCCCATTTGTACCATCAGCTCATAGTTGGCAGCGCTAAGATATAACTTTGGCATTTCTGGAGCTTGCTCGTTTCTCGAATGCCGCTCCCGATGATAACCGAATCGGGTCAGTTTTGTTTTGGCGCCTCTAATCTGCTCATCGAACCTAATGGTCGCAGTCAGTACCTACTGTCATGGGTGTGGCCAACGATTTTCGATGTGGTGGGGTATAGGAATATATTATTTTTAGTCGATTTTTTAGGCACAATGTTAAATTTCACCATTGAAGGGGGGACATTCTGTTCCTCGCCATGGCAATGCCCATGAGTATTCCACATGAGCTCTCATGAGCTCTCTCTCTCCAATGTAAACCCGAGTCGTTGTCTTCATATAGCATGCTGCTAGCCTGTATATCACATTACGTGTGTAAGAATGTTCCTTCAGCTCTGGCGAGCAGGATCCAGCATTGATTTCTCCTAAGAAAGAATGATTCCAGGGAAATTAAGAGTGGAATCGATACAGGTAACGATATTTCACTCTTTGTGCAAACCTCAACCTGTACGTAACGGTTCCCTGCGCTGCTTCTGTCGACGTAGTGTTATGCATGTGAATAGTAAGGGTAATTTTGTACATAGGAGACACGTTCTTTTTATAGCTGTTCTGTCGTGGCAACAGCAAAAACAAAACAAAAAAACAAGAATACTGCATGCGAACAACAAGCGAAGTATACTGCATATTTTGCATGCTTTACTCCGACGGCGCCCGACAGCCCAGACAGGAGCCGCGTGACTACACTCTCCGAAGTCGAAAGTCGGACGGACTTTTATTGGTCGAGCCTCACGGCCAACAGTTCACTTGTCACATTGATACGGGCGCGAATGCCCGGCCGCCCAGCAGAGACGGACAACACAATACAGGAGCCTTTACATTAGTAGCACATCATGGTACGACACATTTCACCATCACAGCGAAAGTTATTATCCACAATGACAATGGCAGCGATTGGCGCAAATTTGTTCACGTAGCCAAGGAAGCCTTTACATAGTCTTTAGCCTTTACCCTTTAACCTTTAGATATACATGGTTTAAAGTCGGTCTAGCTGCAATTAATATGGATTTGCTTCAGATTAGTCTTATATTAGATGGCTTTGTAAGTCGCTGTGTTTCCAGCTGGTTATGGATACGCTGATCGATGGTTTGCGGGTGCTGGATGCTAGTACCAGTCGTACTGTGACGGGACGTCTCACCAACAGAGTGAGATGGTCGCTGTGGGATCCTCCGGGCTGCTGGTGCTGCGACTTCACCATCCATACGTGACGCTGCCGGAAAAGTTCACCGCAGCAGTGGCCAGAGGTGTCGCCAGCTCGCATCTGATGACGGTGGACGTCAGCAACGTGACCAGCACCGACAGTGCGCGTGTTGTGCACAGCACCGCCCCGGCCGCCGACGCGCTTGGTAGGTAGCTCGGTCTCGTCTGCTGGCGGCGCAGACGCTGATCATTACGATGGTGTTATCTGTAATTATATTGCCGTTGTTGTTGATACTGCGGCTAATGTTCATGATGATGGCGATTATGATCCGACGATCGTCGACAATGACGCTAACGAAGAAATAACGACAACGACTACGGCGATTGCGGCTGAACTTCCTCAGCAGCTAGCTATGATCCCGTGCGTCTAGCCGCGTTTATGTGCACTTTCCAGTAAATGATTGCACGAACACACCTGCGATGGAACACTACGAACATCTAAACATCTATCTGACGAACAAGTAATAACGCAGCATGTGTATATCGCGTTGTTGGAAAGTGCACGCCTCGGCACATCGTGTGTGACTGACGTGTCGTTATCCGACGGCAGCGCACCTCGGCACATCGTGTGTGACTGACGTGTCGTTACCCGACGGCAGCGCACCCGAGGGCGCGGGTGTTCGTCAGCGAGTGTTCGGCGGAATCTGTGCTACTGGCGGTGCACTTCAGTGTGCCTCTGGTCTGCGTGCCGTTCACCGCCGGGCATCGACACGCGGCAGCGCGGGCCGTGGCTCTTGGTGAGTGCGGTGCCACCAACATCACCTCGCCATTGGGTCCGGGGCATCACTTCATCAGGGGACTCGGTCAGTGTAGTGTCACCAGCCCCGCCTCATCATTGGGTCCGTGGCATCACTTCCTCAGGAGGCTCGGTCAGTGTAGTGCCACTAGCCCCGCCTCGCCATTGGGTCCGGGGCATCACTTCCTCAGGGGACTCGGTCAGTGTAGTGTCACCAGCCCCGCCTCATCATTGGGTCCGTGGCATCACTTCCTCAGGGACTCGGTCAGTGTAGTGTCATAGCCCCGCCTTGCCATTGGGTCCGGGGCATCACTTCCTCAGGGGACTCGGTCAGTGTAGTGTCACCAGCCCCGCCTCATCATTGGGTCCGTGGCATCACTTCCTCAGGAGGCTCGGTCAGTGTAGTGCCACTACGCCTTGCCATTGGGTTCGGGGCATCACTTCATCAGGGGACTCGGTCAGTGTAGTGTCACCAGCCCCGCCTCGCCATTGGGTCCGGGGCATCACTTCCTCAGGGGACTCGGTCAGTGTAGTGTCACCAGCCCCGCCTCGCCATTGGGTCCGGGGCATCACTTCCTCAGGGACTCGGTCAGTGTAGTGTCACCAGCCCCGCCTTGCCATTGGGTCCGTGGCATCACTTCCTCAGGGGACTCGGTCAGTGTAGTGTCACTAGCCCCGCCTCGCCATTGGGTTCGGGGCATCACTTCCTCAGGGGACTCGGTCAGTGTAGTGTCACCAGCCCCGCCTTGCCATTGGGTCCGTGGCATCACTTCCTCAGGGGACTCGGTCAGTGTAGTGTCACTAGCCCCGCCTCGCCATTGGGTCCGGGGCATCACTTCCTCAGGGGACTCGGTCAGTGTAGTGTCACCAGCCCCGCCTCGCCATTGGGTCCATTGGGTCCGGGGCATCACTTCCTCAGGGGACTCGGTCAGTGTAGTGTCACCAGCCCCACCTCGCCATTGGGTCCATTGGGTCCGGGGCATCACTTCCTCAGGGACTCGGTCAGTGTAGTGTCACTAGCCCCGCCTTGCCATTGGGTCCGGGGCATCACTTCCTCAGGGACTCGGTCAGTGTAGTGCCACTACGCCTTGCCATTGGGTCCGGGGTATCACTTCTCAGGAGGCTCGGTCAGTGTAGTGCCACCAGCCCCGCCTTGCCATTGGGTCCGTGGCATCACTTCCTCAGGAGGCTCGGTCAGTGTAGTGTCACCAGCCCCGCCTCATCATTTGGTCCGGGGCATCACTTTCTCAGGGGACTCGGTCAGTGTAGTGCCACTAGCCCGCCTCATCATTGGGTCCGTGGCATCACTTCCTCAGGAGGCTCGGTCAGTGTAGTGCCACTACGCCTTGCCATTGGGTCCGGGGCATCACTTCCTCAGGGACTCGGTCAGTGTAGTGTCACCAGTCCCGCCTCGCCATTGGGTTCGGGGCATCACTTCCTCAGGGGACTCGGTCAGTGTAGTGCCACTAGCCCCGCCTCATCATTTGGTCCGGGGCATCACTTTCTCAGGGGACTCGGTCAGTGTAGTGCCACTAGCCCGCCTAATCATTGGGTCCGTGGCATCACTTCCTCAGGAGGCTCGGTCAGTGTAGTGCCACTACGCCTTGCCATTGGGTCCGGGGCATCACTTCCTCAGGGACTCGGTCAGTGTAGTGTCACCAGCCCCGCCTTGCCATTGGGTCCGTGGCATCACTTCCTCAGGAGGCTCGGTCAGTGTAGTGTCACCAGCCCCGCCTCATCATTTGGTCCGGGGCATCACTTTCTCAGGGACTCGGTCAGTGTAGTGCCACTAGCCCGCCTCATCATTGGGTCCGTGGCATCACTTCCTCAGGAGGCTCGGTCAGTGTAGTGCCACTACGCCTTGCCATTGGGTCCGGGGCATCACTTCCTCAGGGGACTCGGTCAGTGTAGTGCCACTAGCCCGCCTCATCATTGGGTCCGTGGCATCACTTCCTCAGGAGGCTCGGTCAGTGTAGTGCCACTACGCCTTGCCATTGGGTCCGGGGCATCACTTCCTCAGGAGGCTCGGTCAGTGTAATGTCACCAGCCCCGCCTCGCCATTGGGTCCGGGGCATCACTTCCTCAGGGGACTCGGTCAGTGTAGTGTCACTAGCCCCGCCTCATCATTGGGTCCGGGGCATCACTTCCTCAGGGGACTCGGTCAGTGTAGTGTCACTAGCCCCGCCTCATCATTGGGTCCGTGGCATCACTTCCTCAGGAGGCTCGGTCAGTGTAGTGTCACCAGCCCCGCCTCATCATTGGGTCCGTGGCATCACTTCCTCAGGAGGCTCGGTCAGTGTAGTGCCACTACGCCTTGCCATTGGGTTCGGGGCATCACTTCCTCAGGGACTCGGTCAGTGTAGTGCCACCAGCCCCACCTCATCATTCGGTTCGGGAGGAGTCACCTCCTCACGGGGCGGCCGGTCGGCCCCAGGGGGCTTCGCCGTTGTCGTGACAGCCGACTCTCGTCGCTGGCTTGGAGAGTAATTCGCTGGTGCTTTGGTAGTGAACTTGGCCGCATGGACCAGCTGCTCTCGACTGGCCGATGCCAGATACAAATGATGAAGTCGGGCTCATTTGTCGTCTGTCTGAACAAAACTGAACGAACCGCATGCGCCTCGAAGAAGACTTTCAAAATCATCCGTGGTTGGTTTGATTTAAATTGCTGACACTTGACAGCCTTCACTCTGCAAGTATATGCCCCAAACATAACCGAAGGAAGCTTTTCAGTGCTATCACCGTTATGTTGCCAATATCGAGTTTGAATAGTTGTCCTGAACGTAGAACTCGGCCCCCCCCCCCCACCCCCACCCCGACGCTTGGTCACGTATCGGAGTCGAAATACCTGGACGGATAATCAGGATCGAGGAGTCTTTTACGTTAGCCCTGGAGAAGTTAGATTGTAGTGTTTATTTTTAAATAGAAAGACCGTGTAGTGCATGTACGATATCTGATTATTGAAGACAAAATGTGCAACATGGAATCAATCGAACACGAGCATATTTCAGTCCGAACGGAAGTGCAATAGAATCGAAAGCTTCACCAAGTACATAATCACTGACTCGTCGAAACGTGTTGTGTTTTCATTTTGTTACCGTTCCACTGAACAATATACCTATGCCCACAACCTGACACTGCCCAAGGTAAAAAGCTTCGCACATTAATGGCCAACGTGATCCCACGTGGGTGTAACCATCATCACATTCAACATTAATGGCCCTTTTATCCTTGCCTATATCACGCCCATAGAAAGGGTATAGGCAAGAATACAAGGTCTGTTGATTCGGCCTTGATTCCATTTTATAGTCCTAAAGTGGCTTGGCTCCATTTTATAGTCGTCGTATCATCTCGACGGAACCCGAATGACAACTCAGCTGTGACAAGGTGGTGGAATGTACACGCAACTACAAACTACACAATATTGCAGTGAATAGCCATTCCATCTCACTTTGTCACATACAATGCACCTTCTCGTGGTCATTGTACGAGCACATTTCAAAGGCGACAAAAACATCTTGATGCGGGGTGTGAGCTATCTTCCTAATTTTCACTCCACTTAATATGTGAGAGACATCTGCACCCCGGTCAATTCTGCTTCCTCAGGAAACTAGTTTATTTCCCTGCCAAGTTTTGAAACACAAATACACCGTTGTGACTGTTTGAATGCTCCAGAGGCATTCATGTCCAGCCAGAACACCTTGCAACTATTTCCTGTTGCTTTTAACTGTTACCCTGCGGTAACTTTCGTCATACCTACATCATACTTCGAGTCACAACACCGAATTTAGCCGCCACGACGGTCCGGCTGGGGTGCAGAGTCCATCCATTTATCTCGTTTTGCTGTGAAGCAGTTCTAACAGTGCTGCTGACACCTTCGGCGGTCAGCTAAGTCAAGAACTCAGTTTTGTTTTTCGCCGTGGGACATTCCTACGAAGCCATCTGGAATATCGAGAGTGGAAAATGTGATATCTGTCTGGCCTGATGTCATAGTGAGCGACTGTCCACCCGGCAGTGCTTGTTGATGTGTTTGACCTGATGTTATAGCGAGCGGCACCCCACCCGACGGTGTCATGTGTTTATGTGTCTGACCTGATGTCATAGTGAGCAGCTGCCCACCCGACAGTGCCTTCTCTGTTCATGTGTCTGACCTGATGCCATAGCGAGTGGCTGCCCACCCGACGGTGCCATCTGTAGTGTCTGACCTGGAGAGTGGCTACCCACCCGACGGGACCGTCTCTGTTGATGTGTCCGATCTGGTATGATAGTGATCTTTCAATACACCGATTTGAATTTACGGGCATGGATAATCATTGAGCCGTCAGCCTCGCCATTTGCATGTCCGGTCGCATCGGCACTGACGGCGCCATCCCGTGTCGGACAGGGCTCGGCCTGGAGGTGGACCGACGCTCGCTGACCGCCGACTCGCTGCGCGCCGCCATCGTCTCAGTGACGAACAGCGTCGGGCTGCGGCGAGCCATGCGCACTCGCGCAGACGTGCTGCGCCACGACATAGTCTCTCCGGAGGCACAGTTCGCGCACGACGTGCACCACGTGCTGCAGTTCGGAGGTGGGCGCAGACAGCGCCACCCTGCCGGCATGATCCAGTACTATTGCTTGGACGTGGCGGCCGCATGTCTGGCGAGCGGCGCTGCCATCGTCGGTATGGTGCTGCTGCTGATCGGCTGCGGCTGCCGTGCACTCTCCACTCGATCCAAGGCCAAGACAAATTGATGCTGCCCTACGTCGGTCAATTCAAGCCCGTAGTCACCGGCCGGAGATCCATTGTCAGGTCGGCCAAGGCGGACAGGCCTGTCAAACCAGGCAGCACGCCATCTTGACATAGGACCCGCGGTAAAAGCATGGTGCCCGAGAGTCCGAGAGTTGAAGCATTCTGTACAGCATTGATGCACATGCGCACAACATTGGCCACGGTCAGCGGATGTACCCGGCTGGGGGCAGCAATCACCATGCCGCACCATTCGCAGTCACCAAATACTGTTAATACAACGTCTATACAAAACCTGTATTTACGTGCATACACTTTACACAGCTCAATCACGATAGATTAAATAACTGGGCAGTTGGAACAGGCACTGCGCAGTTGGACATATCACATGGTAGACGGCGGTGTGGGTGACCTGCGGTTGGCGGCTGTGCAGACACGCCGGCCGTGCCCGCAGTACAGCCGGTACTACACGCGGCCGGCCGGGCCCGCAGTACAGCCGGTACTACACGCGGCCGGCCGGGCCCGCAGTACAGCCGGTACTACACGCGGCCGGCCGTGCCCGCGGTACAGCCGGTACTGCACGCGGCCGGCCGGGCCCGCAGTACAGCCGGTACTGCACGCGGCCGGCCGGGCCCGCAGTACAGCCGGTACTACACGCGGCCGGCCGGGCCCGCAGTACAGCCGGTACTACACGCGGCCGGCCGGGCCCGCGGTACAGCCGGTACTGCACGCGGCCGGCCGGGGGCGCACCTCTATCGGCGCCAGTACTGCGCGAACTTGTGGAGCTGCTCGACGAGCGCCGCCATGACGGCCGTGACCGACACGTCGATCATGTTCTGCATGTAGGCCACCGCCTCCTCGTCCGACAGATCCAGCCTGCAGGGGGGGGTACACGCCTGGTCATAACAGCCGTGGTGGGCACCGTCACACCGCCTGGTCATACACAGCCGTGTGCAGCAGGAGTGGCACCGTCACACCGCCTGGTCATACACAGCCGTGTGCAGCAGGAGTGGCACCGTCACACCGCCTGGTCATACACAGCCGTGTGCAGCAGGAGCGGCACCGTCACACCGCCTGGTCATACACAGCCGTGTGGGGGGCACCGTCACACCGCCTGGTCATACACAGCCGTGTGCAGGAGGAGCGGCACCGTCACACCGCCTGGTCATACACAGCCGTGTGCAGCAGGAGCGGCACCGTCACACCGCCTGGTCATACACAGCCGTGTGCAGCAGGAGCGGCACCGTCACACCGCCTGGTCATACACAGCCGTGTGCAGCAGGAGCGGCACCGTCACACCGCCTGGTCATACACAGCCGTGTGCAGCAGGAGTGGCACCGTCACACCGCCTGGTATACACACCGCCTGGTCATACACAGCCGTGTGCAGCAGGAGCGGCACCGTCACACCGCCTGGTCATACACAGCCGTGTGCAGCAGGAGCGGCACCGTCACACCGCCTGGTCATACACAGCCGTGTGCAGCAGGAGCGGCACCGTCACACCGCCTGGTCATACACAGCCGTGTGCAGCAGGAGCGGCACCGTCACACCGCCTGGTCATACACAGCCGTGTGCAGCAGGAGCGGCACCGTCACACCGCCTGGTCATACACAGCCGTGTGCAGCAGGAGTGGCACCGTCACACCGCCTGGTCATACACAGCCGTGTGCAGCAGGAGCGGCACCGTCACACCGCCTGGTCATACACAGCCGTGTGCAGCAGGAGCGGCACCGTCACACCGCCTGGTCATACACAGCCGTGTGCAGCAGGAGTGGCACCGTCACACCGCCTGGTCATACACAGCCGTGTGCAGCAGGAGCGGCACCGTCACACCGCCTGGTCATACACAGCCGTGTGCAGCAGGAGCGGCACCGTCACACCGCCTGGTCATACACAGCCGTGCCTGGAGAGTGGCTACCCACCCGACGGGACCGTCTCTGTTGACTGTTGATGTGTCCGATCTGGTATGATAGTGATCTTTCAATACACCGATTTGAATTTACGGGCATGGATAATCATTCAGCCGTCAGCCTCGCCATTTGCATGTCCGGTCGCATCGGCACTGACGGCGCCATCCCGTGTCGGACAGGGCTCGGCCTGGAGGTGGACCGACGCTCGCTGACCGCCGACTCGCTGCGCGCCGCCATCGTCTCAGTGACGAACAGCGTCGGGCTGCGGCGAGCCATGCGCACTCGCGCAGACGTGCTGCGCCACGACATAGTCTCTCCGGAGGCACAGTTCGCGCACGACGTGCACCACGTGCTGCAGTTCGGAGGTGGGCGCAGACAGCGCCACCCTGCCGGCATGATCCAGTACTATTGCTTGGACGTGGCGGCCGCATGTCTGGCGAGCGGCGCTGCCATCGTCGGTATGGTGCTGCTGCTGATCGGCTGCGGCTGCCGTGCACTCTCCACTCGATCCAAGGCCAAGACAAATTGATGCTGCCCTACGTCGGTCAATTCAAGCCCGTAGTCACCGGCCGGAGATCCATTGTCAGGTCGGCCAAGGCGGACAGGCCTGTCAAACCAGGCAGCACGCCATCTTGACATAGGACCCGCGGTAAAAGCATGGTGCCCGAGAGTCCGAGAGTTGAAGCATTCTGTACAGCATTGATGCACATGCGCACAACATTGGCCACGGTCAGCGGATGTACCCGGCTGGGGGCAGCAATCACCATGCCGCACCATTCGCAGTCACCAAATACTGTTAATACAACGTCTATACAAAACCTGTATTTACGTGCATACACTTTACACAGCTCAATCACGATAGATTAAATAACTGGGCAGTTGGAACAGGCACTGCGCAGTTGGACATATCACATGGTAGACGGCGGTGTGGGTGACCTGCGGTTGGCGGCTGTGCAGACACGCCGGCCGTGCCCGCGGTACAGCCGGTACTGCACGCGGCCGGCCGGGCCCGCAGTACAGCCGGTACTACACGCGGCCGGCCGGGCCCGCAGTACAGCCGGTACTGCACGCGGCCGGCCATGCCCGCGGTACAGCCGGTACTGCACGCGGCCGGCCGTGCCCGCGGTACAGCCGGTACTGCACGCGGCCGGCCGGGCCCGCGGTACAGCCGGTACTACACGCGACCGGCCGGGCCCGCAGTACAGCCGGTACTGCACGCGGCCGGCCATGCCCGCGGTACAGCCGGTACTGCACGCGGCCGGCCGGGGGCGCACCTCTATCGGCGCCAGTACTGCGCGAACTTGTGGAGCTGCTCGACGAGCGCCGCCATGACGGCCGTGACCGACACGTCGATCATGTTCTGCATGTAGGCCACCGCCTCCTCGTCCGACAGATCCAGCCTGCAGCAGGAGTGGCACCGTCACACCGCCTGGTCATACACAGCCGTGTGCAGCAGGAGCGGCACCGTCACACCGCCTGGTCATACACAGCCGTGTGCAGCAGGAGTGGCACCGTCACACCGCCTGGTCATACACAGCCGTGTGCAGCAGGAGTGGCACCGTCACACCGCCTGGTCATACACAGCCGTGTGCAGCAGGAGCGGCACCGTCACACCGCCTGGTCATACACAGCCGTGTGCAGCAGGAGCGGCACCGTCACACCGCCTGGTCATACACAGCCGTGTGCAGCAGGAGCGGCACCGTCACACCGCCTGGTCATACACAGCCGGGGTGCCACCGTCACACCCTGGTCATACACAGCCGTGTGCAGCAGGAGCGGCACCGTCACACCGCCTGGTCATACACAGCCGTGTGCAGCAGGAGTGGCACCGTCACACCGCCTGGTCATACACAGCCGTGTGCAGCAGGAGCGGCACCGTCACACCGCCTGGTCATACACAGCCGTGTGCAGCAGGAGTGGCACCGTCACACCGCCTGGTCATACACAGCCGTGTGCAGCAGGAGCGGCACCGTCACACCGCCTGGTCATACACAGCCGTGTGCAGCAGGAGCGGCACCGTCACACCGCCTGGTCATACACAGCCGTGTGCAGCAGGAGCGGCACCGTCACACCGCCTGGTCATACACAGCCGTGTGCAGCAGGAGTGGCACCGTCACACCGCCTGGTCATACACAGCCGTGTGCAGCAGGAGCGGCACCGTCACACCGCCTGGTCATACACAGCCGTGTGCAGCAGGAGTGGCACCGTCACACCGCCTGGTCATACACAGCCGTGTGCAGCAGGAGCGGCACCGTCACACCGCCTGGTCATACACAGCCGTGTGCAGCAGGAGTGGCGGCACCGTCACACCGCCTGGTCATACACAGCCGTGTGCAGCAGGAGCGGCACCGTCACACCGCCTGGTCATACACAGCCGTGTGCAGCAGGAGCGGCACCGTCACACCGCCTGGTCATACACAGCCGTGTGCAGCAGGAGTGGCACCGTCACACCGCCTGGTCATACACAGCCGTGTGCAGCAGGAGCGGCACCGTCACACCGCCTGGTCATACACAGCCGTGTGCAGCAGGAGTGGCACCGTCACACCGCCTGGTCATACACAGCCGTGTGCAGCAGGAGTGGCACCGTCACACCGCCTGGTCATACACAGCCGTGTGCAGCAGGAGCGGCACCGTCACACCGCCTGGTCATACACAGCCGTGTGCAGCAGGAGCGGCACCGTCACACCGCCTGGTCATACACAGCCGTGTGCAGCAGGCGCAGGACTGGGGTTAGAAACATAGGCCGTTCCGGGGTTTTTGGCATCGAGAACATCGTCAAAGACCTCTCCAGAAAATTATCCTCTCATCTTTACCATTTGAAGGTTGTACTGTTTGACGATGAACTGCTCTTTGATGAAGTGCCCAATATTCACTGGAAAGTGTACGCCGGGATTCTGACGTCACAGGCTGGAAGACAAACATCCTCTCCGTATTCGAATTCCTCAAAACTTTGCTCTCAACATCCAATATTATGAAGTGAGACCATCAACAATTGTTTCTTCGTTAGACGTTACAAGGCCTGCATTATTTACTTGGAACTATACTCGGCTTTTACATTTTGGTTTTAATCAGAACTCCTAACATTTCATCGGAAGTACTCACAATAATTGTTGACCATGTCTTTGTGGAGGTACTTCTCGCCCCCGTACAGTTTTGACATTGATTTGGCACCGCGAGTCGCACGATCGTCCTTGTCAGTTCAGTGGGTAGAGGGTCGGATTGTAATACTGATAATTCGCGTCGAACACCATGAAACGCGTTTTATCAATACGTTCAGTAATACAATTTGGCGAATGTATGGCATCTGAGATTACTTTATATCTACATACACGTTTGAAGATGCGTAGTTATAGTAACACTGCAATCAATGCTCCCAAGACTGATGTGAGATGGTGATTGATTGCTTATTAGGGTTTTAAGGTGCGTCAACCCAATTGGGTTATATTGGACACATAGCAACCTCACTTACAAACACGTCCTATTATCACGTATGAAAAGCAAATATCTGGGGAAGCAAGTAATAAGCCAGCCAAGTACATACATTACCTGAAAACCTACCTTTGCCGGTGATTATTCGAAACGCAGTGCGGTGTACTGGATACATTAGTTCGGTGGTGGCATAAGCACCGTCGTATATAAAGCATGCGTAATCGAGCTTAGAACGATTCAGACTATGGTAGAACAGGTGCTGCATCAGCTATCTATCAGTAGCTTCTATCCATCAGTTATATTTCCACGTTATTTCCAAAATATGCTATCTATCAGCTATATTGTATCAGCACCGCATGACGTGCGAGACACAATTCAATGTTGCCATTGTTTAAAATACTTGCCTGGAGCGTCTTTAATGTTCTCTGTATGAAGACCGATGGTCAAACAGGACACCAAAAACGAGCCTTTGGCAGTAAAGGGAACTGTTCCCTGTGCAGTTCCCTGCAGTCTCTCAGAAGTGAACTGTTGCTGTCTTTGCATATGACAATGTGAATCCATTCATATGTTCTCACTTATCAAGACGGGAAATTGCGAGTTACAGCTATCGTTCCATGAGATAGGTTGACGAGCTGCGCGAACAGATCGCAAAATCATCAGCCAAGAGAGATCGTCCAATTGATGAGGGGAGTGCCGCCAATGTCGTGTCGCCAATGCCAATGTTTCATGCCAATGTCGCTTATAAAAAGCGAGAAGAGAGACGTGCTCACGACGCTGCTCTCAGGAACTCCCTCAACTCGGTGGGGCCAACTTGAAACCTGATCGCCTACCCGCACACATAACTGTTGGTCTGTCATAAAGCCTTTAAAACAAGCTCCAGGATTTATGGATTCTATATTGATGAATCTCCAACAAAATCCCATGCCTCCAAGCGGTGTCAAAATGACTCTAAATGTGAAATAATACTACTCATAAATGTTTGTACGTATCAAAAGCTGCTCGGATGTGTCAAGCCATAACACGCGCACTGGAGGGAGATACGCCCACCCCTTTTGTTTTTCGACGATATCCCATAAATGGGCACGGATGCTGCAATGAAATTATGTGTCTGTGTTGCAAATTAATAAGCACATACTATTTTTTTTTAAATTCAATGCAAAATTTTCAATGCAAACATTTAAATTTCCTATCGATGTTGTTTGCATACTTTGTAGAACAAAATTGGAGAAATCCGCTGGTAAATAAAGAAACTGCGGGGTTCGAAGTCGACCGATCTCAGACCTTGACCGCTCGTCGGCAGGCCGACCTGCCACCTAACGCTCAAGGTCACGAAGGTTCCGTCGGTGCGGTGGCGCGGCGGCGCGACGTGCCGCCCTGGGCGTCATATCACTTCTCACCTAAACTTGTCTTGCACCTTGCGCACTGTTTTGTCCGGTTCCAGAGCGATGTCGGGGATGTTGGCGTCAACCATCAGTGAGAAGAGGTGAAGAATGACGTCCGCGTGTCTGGAAAACCAGCAGGATGCAAGCTCAGTGTCAGCCAGAAACACAGCAGGATGTATACATATATATATATATATATATATATATATATATATATATATATATATATATATATATATATATATATATATATAATATATATATCATTTGGTCAGATTTTTTGCTGGGGTGGCTTTATGGTTTATGGACCAGAGTTCTATTGATAAGCAGAGCTTGTTGCGGGGAGCCTGACCCCACCACCCGATCCATTAATTCCGGTTCAACGGCAGAATTTTGACCGACAGTTTAACATGCCGTCAGTGCACCGACACGGCCGCCATGGTAGCTCGTCCCCGGCCTTATCGGGCCAGTTGCCAACTGACCCTTTCAGCCGGGTGCTAAATGCAAGCGCGTAAAGCGACTCAAACCTGTCTTGCCAGGACAGGGGAGGCCGATGCAGGCGAGCGCTCTAACCAACTGAGGTACCGAGGCGGCAATATTGTGTCGGCGTGTTTGTGAAACACATTTGGGATCGAGGTCTGCACAATGTGTGTAGTCTTAAGTTGGACGCAACAATAGTCCGCCACAGCCCACCCAAGCTGCGTCACACCCACACAAGTGGAGTGCACATCCTGCACAAGCACATATTCCATAAAGTGGAGGATGGCTGCGTAAACATGCGACATTCCTGTATGTGTGCACACACAATCGAGTTGTGCGCGCCCAATGGAGAAGGTTGTGCACGCACAATTAAGAATGTACACGCACCATGGAGGACGGTGTGCACGCTTCATGGAGAAGGGTGTAGAACATCATGGATGAGGGTGTAGCATTGCTCATTCTCCATATATGAAGGGAAAGTAGTTGTGTCGTTCAGCCTTAACAGTGTGGTTTGGAGGGGAGGGGAATACCTCCTCCGAAGGTGAAAGAGGAACGTGAAACGCTGCCCTGCCGAATGTGAAGAGTGGATGTGGGTCACTGCTCCTTGCTCCATCCAGAAGCGAATAAAGGATGCAAGACTGCTTCAGGGAGGTGAGAAGGGGACGCAAGACCACTGCTTCCTCTCCAGGGATGTGAAACAATGTGAAACCCTCTGGAGTGAAAAGGCGATGTGGACCTCTGAAAGGGCAGAATGGGCAGAAAGCAGAATGCCCTTTCCTGCTGAAAGGACATAATTGATCTAGAACACTGTTCTCTCAACAGATGAAGAAAGGACGTGAAGCATTGCTCACCTGCGCAGGTGAAGGAACGAGGTGTAGCACTGCTTCCGGAACGTCTGGTAGTGTTCCGAGTTAACGCCGCCCATCGCCTCGACCATCTCCTTGCTGAGTTTCATGGGCGGCGGCAGCGGCTTGGGGTCGCGGCCCAGGATGTAGCCGAAGTCCACGTGGAAGAGGTTACCGGCTCGGGTCAACAGCAGGTTGTCCAGGTGCCGGTCGCCGACACCCAGCAGGTAGGTGATGACGCAGTAGCCAGCTGGAGAGCACGAGACGCGGTCACACACCGCCGGTCGTCGTGTGACAGTCAGTGCTATATCGGTGCGGCGAGGTGAGGTGGGGATATGCTGGAGTAGATTAGCTTAGGCTGGGTGAGGTTAACGTAGGCTAGTCTACGATTGGTTTGAGATGAAACCGACGATCTGGAATTCACAAATTCGCATCGCAATAGCAGCTTTGCTGCCCAGCCAACCCACACTACTTGGTTTTAAGGAAGCATCCACTATATCCAACAAGCCAGGGCCATCTACAGGTTGGGGGGCCTGATGGTCAGGCATTCCTAAAGCTCGATTAAGCTTAGAGATTAGCGTTTTTCTTATGCGAATTTTGCAGGTATTTTCACCCGAGGGTATCAGTTATTAGGCGTTCAAGGATGCCAAAAGAGTTTAAAGTCAATTGAGAAGGGACAGTGAAGAGGAAAATGGAGAGGAGTGGTCGGAACTTAATGGAGGAGAGTTGTGAAATGTTCACTTCGATTAGAAACATTCAGAGATTCGCCATCCCAGAATGTCCACACAAAGTTGCAAGGCACGGGCCAAAGCACCGGCACATTGCCCGTGCGAAACAATCAAAACATTGCACATCCAGTTGACGTGTCTGTTCAACGCGCAGTTGCCAAGGACTCCACACATTGATGCCGACCAGGGACTACAAAATGCATCGCACCTATGCGGTGCACGATACCGTAGCAAATCCTTACACTGTAGGCGGTGTTGCCTCTTCAGGCCAACACGGGACCTGGAAACGGCAGTCGGGCGGCTCTCGGCTGTCTGCCCGGCCTGGCCGTGGAGAGGGCGACGGCTCTCGATTGTCCGTTACGTTAGCTGAACCGTGTGGGCTACCCGGCCGGGTCGTAGGGGCGACGGCAGACCGGCACACGACTTAGTTCACACTCACCGCAACTGCGGAGGTAGGTGTCCATCACCTCGGCGCTCACTCCGTAGGGGCCCGTCTCGCATGGGTGGTGTTTGCGGAAGAAGTTGAGGATGCTGCCCTCTGTGCTCAGCACCTCCGCCACCGCTGATGACTCGATATACTGCACAAATCCTGCAGCGCGACGTCACGGTCCGCGTCACGGCAGCGTCCGTGTACACACCGAGCACTCTGGACCAGTGCAGTGGAGATACGGTACCCGGCTCCCACACACAACTACACCCCACCACTCAACACCAGACTCAACACGATGAAATCGTCAAATTATAATTTCATGACTAATGCAGACAGGAAGGGTATGTCAAATCATTGAATTTACCTGCGACAAATCCACATGTGAACAATACAACAACCTAGGTGCGACTTCCATGTTTAACTTTGTTACTACGAACTAGGTGGCTTAGTAGATTTGAGACACTTTACCTCATGCTAATAAATGGACAGCTGTCATCATTACATTATTTAATACTTTAGGATTACACATATGTAAATATCAATCATAATATGGCGAAATTACCAGCGTGGTGGCAAAACAACCGGAGAGGCTGCATGGTGTGGTCTGTAGTAACCTGGGCCCATCGACAACAGCTGATGGAGAGCGCACTGGACCCGATTATCAGCAAGATTGCTGACTCGTGATATATCCATGACAGGCCAGTGACCGACCAGTGACCAATCGGTAACAGGCCCGTGACCGACCACTGACCGGCCGGTGACAGGCCAGTGACTGACCAGTGACCGATCGGTGACAGGCCCGTGATCGACCACTGGCCGACTTGTGACAAGCCACTGACCGACCAGTGACCGGTTCATATCTGACGAGTGGTCAACCAGTGATTGAGTGATTATTTGGGTTTAGGTCGCTAACGAAAATACAACAGCATGCACAACATGCGTTATGACGCATACAAGATTTGCGGAGCTTCTCTCGCAACCTAGAATACGCGGTTCGAAACTAGCTGGTGGACGGACATTGGGCTCTTCCGCCTTAATTCAGCACGACAGTGGTGACTCGATATCACCAGCTGAGGGCGTTGTACAAGGGCCAAATATTTTTATTCTACAGAAGTAAGAGTCCACTACTTGTAGACAACTACTGATTACATGACTATGTGGTTTCACCACATGTTTTATTCACGTGCCATACATCATGGTCGCACAGGCACAAGCGCCCTGATGACGATCACCCACCGCATGCAGACTCCGGGTTCATCGTACAAACGGAAGTTAATGGTAGCTAATACGCCCTGCCAGAGACAACCACCATCGCATTTACCTGAACATAGAGCTTACTCGGTGCGGGAAGCTTACACCCACCGTGCTTGCTGCTGGTAGCCAGAACTCGGTAAGGCGTCAGCTTCAGGTCGAGATTTTCGCGGCGCAGCAGCTTGTCCATCAGCATGATGATCTGCAGGATCAGCTGGTCCTGACGCAGATCGTCGCCGTACTTGAAGATGGTGACGAACTGCTCGCCAGTGTCGGTGAGGAAGGTCAGGCGGGCAGGCATGAGAGCCGACTTGAACAGCGTCGCCCTGGCCGCAGCGGGTGTCCACGTCAGCGCACACTGGCACGGCACCGCCAACGCCGTCGAACGTGCTCACCGACCCAGCAAACAAACCCATCGCACTCAACGGCCCCTGGTCTGGCACCAGCTGTCGAAAGGCTGTGAGCAACAACTGCGGCTCCGGCATGGATCAGAATGCATTGTGGGTGCCCGTGTATCCGAAGGCAGGACTTACATTACGGGAGCCAAACCCCAGCAGTCCGGCCCATGTAGACTGGCCCTGCACTGCTCTGTCGTGTCCAGCCTGACGTAGGACCACTGTCTGCACTGTGGGACAATCAATGCTACCGAGCGGTACCATGCCCACTGCGGCACACTGCGGCAGCACGGACGCAGGTCACCTCCCACTGCGGCACACTGCGACAGTACGCAATCAGGCAACCTCCCACTGCGGCACACTGTGGCAGCACGGACGCAGACAACCATTGCCCACTGCGGCACGCTGCGGCAGTACGGACGCAGGCAACCTCCCACTGCGGCACACTGTGGCAGCACGGACGCAGACAACCTCCTCCATTGCGGCAGCACTGACTGGGCAGCACGGACGCAGGCAACCTCCCACTGCGGCACACTGCGGCAGCACGGACGCAGGCAACCTCCCACTGCGGCACACTGCGGCAGCACGGACGCAGGCAACCTCCCACTGCGGCACACTGCGGCAGCACGGACGCAGGCAACCTCCCACTGCGGCACACTGTGGCAGCACGGACGCAGGCAACCTCCCACTGCGGCACACTGTGGCAGCACGGACGCAGGCAACCTCCCACTGCGGCACACTGTGGCAGCACGGACGCAGACAACCACTGCCCACTGCGGCACACTGCGGCAGTACGCAAGCAGGCAACCTCCCACTGCAGCACACTGCGACAGTACGCAAGCAGGCAACCTCCCACTGCAGCACACTGCGGTAGCACGGACGCAGATAACCTCAAAGAAAACCCGACACGCTGCACAAATACTAATTTCCGGCTGAGCTCTGCCGCACGACTATTGCGTGATACATCCAGTGCAAGGATCGGTAATCATGCGCCAGACCGCCGGTCTAATGAATTGTGGTATTTTGGCAGCGATTGCGTGCATAACGTCTTCCTCATCTGGGGTCGGTTTATAAATTCTGGCTTACATACTCGCAATTTCTTCTTACTTAAGCATTCTTCTGAAACATTTCTACTTCGTGAAGAAACGTGTTCAACTGTTTTCTTTGCATGCTTTGCAAATATCTACATATACTGGCTTTGCAAATATCACCTAGTTTCATGAGTCACGGACACGAACACAAATTCCCGTATGTGAAGAACACCCGACTGGCGAGTGGACTGAAGTGACGCAAATATATTTGAAATATTCGCAACACTTATTCATTGTCCTTCTTCCTCCCCTGCTACGAGCGTGAAGATAATTCAACGTGGTCATGTTATCTGAACAACACTTTTTAATGTATATTCTGTTCAGTGTTGCACCGTTTCGCACGATTTAAAGTAATTGTCTTAATTTTTGGCCACTGACGACCTAAATTAATTTTAACCCACCTTTACTATCCCTGCTTTAGTCTACTCGCGATTCATCCGACTACGAAACACTGACAATCAGTGGTCGATGGACAAAAAACAAGCAGAGGCGGTCCGCGGTAACAAAATGGAGTGTGGCAGAAAAAGTCACGACTTCACCCCCCCCCCCCAAATGTCACCGGATTTTGCCCACAATATTTTCTTGGTTCCGAAAATTCAAAAGCCGTTTTCAGTTTTGTTGCAAAAAATCCCCTTCCACTGGTCCTGAGCCAGTCTGCAAAACATGGCAAGTTTCGGCGAAATCTCGTGCGTGCAGACCTAAATTCAAGCGTACACTCAGGCCTGCAGATTGGCCTCCAGGTGTGCATCGAGGAGCGGAAGGTGTGCGCGGCCGCCAGGAGTGCACCAGGCGATAGGCCTGGTGCACAGGAAACGGGCGAACACCATGGCACCAATGGGTGTCCCAAAGCTTAGTATATGCCATACAAAGCCTAGTACAGCATTGTGACGGCACCTCACCAAAAAGCTATATAAATTAGAGGCGTACCTACCAAATGGGGAAAAATGGAAAATTCCTCCAGAGAGGCGATGGACCCTAGTCCCGAGAAATGGTACTGAGCCTCAAAAAAATTGTGCCGGAAACTCGAAGGTCATACCGGTATCGAAAGACCGGGCAGCCCTCCAAAACTCATCAGGGACCAGAAATATCATGTGGGGCCCGGAAAATGCACAGAAGGCCCTGGAGCAGCCCATCCCCTCCTGAAATTGTGTAAGGGTCAGACAAACGAGTCGGCTCCCAAAAGATTAACTTGGGGCTAGAAAGACCCAGCCATGCCCCTAAGCATCGGGCCTGGAGGCCCCCAAAAGCCGCTTAGGACACATACAACACCCCGTGTCCGAAGTTATCGCACTATGGCCATGGAAATCAGGCCGGAGCCAGATAAATCATACCGGTCCACGACAAATAACGTCTCCGCAGAAAATCGAACTGGACAACATTTAAAACAAAGTGTCACTTCCAAAATAAAATCCCTCATTTTCTTCTTAGGCAGATGAAAATGCCTATAACATGGCAATGACGTTTCAAATCCCAATAACGAAGACATTTACACAGCGATAAGCAATTACTTAGCTATGGTATGTGATCAAGAACCAGAAAATGGGCTAAAAATTGTGGCGGTACCGAGGTGCAAAAATATTTTCAATGCAATATTCCCTGCGTTCTCCTCACCTAAATGGTCGATGTTTCTCAGAAATGTAGTCCCGGATACCTGGATTTGAATGCTGTTTTTCACGTGCATTAATCGGCTGGGTAGTTCTTGAGTTTCAGGGGGCGAATCTGCCCCTCCCCCTCCCCCACCTCTCCAGGAACTTCAAATATGGGAGCATGCTGAAGAACGATGGCTGCTTTTGCTCCGTTCTGTTTTTTTCTCTAACACCTTTGCGCCCGCTGGAGAACACATGTGGTTGAGTGAACTCACTATCGGCAGAGCATATTTTCATATCTTACCGGGCAGAAGATGGCAGAGATCGACGCGAAAAATCGAAATAAAAAAAACGTCTTCCGTGGATTCAAAAAAGGTTTTTTATATTGATTGTACACCTTTTTGTGTTTTTGTCATGCAAACCTCACGTCGCTATTTTCCCATCTTGCATGTATTAGCGTACGAACCTGTGGCATACGTCAATTTAAATTAGGGCATACGTCAATTTAAACAGGTTTGAAGGGGCCAGCCTACCCCCATTAAAAAGTCACAGGATTTCGACAACTACTCTTTACAAAGGGATCCTTTTGATGAAAATACTAACTTACACCCTAATCTTCCTGTGGAGGGGCCCGAACTACCAAAAATGTGCTCCAAACAAAAGCGCTTGTTCGGTGTTCTTTTCGCTAGTTGTCTTCTTTTTTTGGTCTCCCTTAGCTTGTTTTTGAGATACTCATGCCGTCTTCGTGACACCGGTGTGCTTTGAGGGCCCCGGTGATCCTTCAAGACTTCGGGCGTATTTCTGAAAGCATCCGGTGTGTTTATTTGGCTCCCCGGCGCACATTCACCTTTTTCAGAGGGACACGGCGTGCTTTGAGGGGAGGGCTCAGGTACGTTCTCTGGATCCCGATTTGCTTTTAGGTCCCCGCTGCGTTTATTTGGGACAGCGACGCGATTTTTTTTGTGGATCCTGACGCAAATTTGTGTGACCGTGACGGAAATTTGTGTGCCCAGCGCGATGTCTCGAGGCCGCAGCACAATTTGTTTTTAGCCCAAGCGTAAGATGTCGGAGCCTCCACGCGAGTTTTCTGGGCCAGAGGATTTTTTTTTCGAGACCTCTTCTGATTTTTGTTTTAGCCCGGGTCGACTTTTCTGTTCCCGGCGTTATTTTTGGAGTCTCAGGTAGATTTTTCGAGCCCCTTGCACAATATGTTTGTGCCCCGGCGCAATTTTGGGGATCCTGGTACATTTTTTTCTTGCTGTGCCCGACGCACTTCCGGGGATCCTTTGGCGTGTGTTCAGGAGCTCCAGTGTGTTTTTCAGGGTCGAGATTGATTTTTCGGAGCCAGCACTTAATCCTTCGGGGCCTCGGCTTCACTTTTTTTCGGAACCCCGGCGCAATTTTTTTCCGAGCCAAGGTGCGATTGCTTGAGGCTTTCGGATCCTTTCGGATCGGGGGAGCAATGCCCCCTTTTGCCCCCGACCGCCTCTTCGATGCGAGTCTGACGTGAACACCGTCAACTGGTGATGGTTAAACTGCCCCCTGTGGTGCCGCCGCTGGTTTTATTGACATGTTTGCGCATAAATTCCATGAGTGCGCTCGGATCCTCTGAGGTGTGCATTTGAAATATATCAGGCGTGTATCGGGAGTGCAGCTGTCAAGTTTTGCAGACTGGGACCTGAACAGACTTCTTCGTTGGGCCTTAGGTCTAACATTTGCCACCTTTGGCACCTACCTAAGTGGATAGGGAAGTAACTTGCTTCTGCCACACAACGAAGCACATTCCTTAAATTTTACGAATCAATGAGAACTTTTGGTGTGAAACATTATCCGATGTAGCTCGAAAGTGACTTTCACGTAGCGATTTCCATTGAATGTGTAATGAACTCAGCTCACTGCTCTCCAAAACGGCCGCATATCATGCGCTTGTTATGAAACGAGAGCGCAATATACGGCGCTATTTATCAGAGGTGTTCCTCTTCAGACAGTGATAGAGCTGTTTTAAATTGAAGATATAAATGTAAACTATCTTAACCTTTCACTATAATTACGTGTCACCCATTCATATTTGTTTCCAGTTTTTCAACTTGATATTTTCCAGTGGATTAATGCATCCTTTTGTACGAAACTAATGTATAAAAATGATTTCCCGCTCTACTCAGGTGAGGAATTGCCTTAGATGCTTAATGGGCGGACCGCCTCTGCAAAAAGTACATTACCCTATGTGCTCCCCTCACCAATCTCCTACTCGTCTCCGGTGAACAATGTGACGTGTTGCGATACGAGTTGCTAGACATTGCGATATGTTAACAATAATTAGTCAATCAGTGCAACTCTTCTCAAGGGCCACGCTGGTCACCCACTCGTCTCACGTGATTGAGTCGTCTCTTCAGCCTTAGTCGTCTGAGGCGCGTCAGTTTCCTCAGACCTTCGATCGTCACCCACTCGTCTCACGTGATTCAGTCGTCTCTGCAGTCTTAATCATCTGAAGCGCAGCAGTTTCCTCAGAACCCTCGATCGTCACCCACTCGTCTCACGTGTTTCAGTCGTCTCTACAGTCTTAATCGTCCGAGGCGCGTCAGTTTCCTCAGACCCCTCGAGCGTCACCCAGCCGTTTCGCAGGACTCACTTGTCGGGCACGATGCCGCAGATCCGCACCTCGGGGTCGAGGGGCAGCGGCAACGGGTCGAACGAGGCAAAGTTGAACTTGAACGCGTCCGGGTCAGCGAGCAGCGTTTGCATCTTCTCGATCTGTTGGCGGACCGGTGTGACCGTGAGATGAACGCGAGACAAACCGGAACACTCGACCGAAACCTGGCCAAGGTATGGTGGCAGATATGTAATACACATGATATCTGATACGTGAATATGCTATGGTGATAGATTTAGCGATAAATATTGCTCAGATAGAATCCTGGTGGTCGGGACACGATGCAGGGCATCCGAGACGGGTCGGGGCCGGCTCGTGGCCGACGCCTGCGGTGTTCCACGACGAGCCGGCGCACAGGCACACACGATCACCAGTGGACGACATCTAGCGGGCCGCAACAGACGGAGCAGTCAGAGGGAGAATGTGTGCCGGGCCCTGCACGGCCAGCCGGCGAGCCGGGCTCGGCACACGCTATCACCAGTGGACGATACCTAGCGGGTCGCAACAGACGGGCCAGTCAGAGGGAGAATGTATGTCGTGTGCTGTGGGACCCAATGGCGCCAGCCGTGCCGATCAGGTTGTGACACTGACCGCCAGCGCGCCCAGACGACACGCGCCGCACGGGGCTTATGCAGCCCCGCGGCTGACGGACTCACCGGGACCTGGGGAAGGCCAGCGGGGGACCGGCCGCCCGGTGGGTGGGGCGTCTGACCCAGAACTGTGAGGAATCGGGTTCGTAACTGTGAGGAATCGGGTTCGTAACTGTGAGGTATCGGGTTCGTAACTGTTCGATATCGGGCCCGCAACTGTGAGGAATCGGGTTCGTAACTGTGAGGAATCGGGTTCGTAACTGTGTGATATCGGGCCCATAACTGTGAGGTATCGGGCTCGTATGTATGTAAATAAATCGCTCGTGTGCATGTAAAGTATGGGGTTCGCAACTGTGAGGTATTTGACTCACTGCAAAGCACGTAAAGTATAGGGTTCGTAACTGTAAGACATGCAAAGTATGGGGTTCGTAACTGTGAGGTATCGGGTTCGTAACTGTAAGACATGCAAAGTATGGGGTTCGTAACTGTGAGGTATCGGGTTCGTAGCTGTAAGACATGTAAAGTATGGGGTTCGTAACTGTGAGGTATCGGGCTCGTAGCTGTAAGACATGTAAAGTATAGGCTTCGTAACTGTGAGGTATCGGGCTCGTAACTGTAAGACATGTAAAGTATGGGGTTCGTAACTGTGAGGTATCGGGCTCGTAGCTGTGAGACATGTAAAGTATGGGGTTCGGAACTGTAAAGCATGCAAAATATGGGGTTCGTAACGTGAGGTATCGGACTCGTACTGTCAGGCATGCATAGTATGGGGTTCGTAACTGCAAGGCGTCGGGTTCGAGTTTCGCATCTGAGACATTGGCTTCCACGTGATAATTCGGCGTGAGAAAATGACTGTGCGACGAGACTCACGCACCTGCACGCATCGCCGAATGTGACTCGCTAAGAATACAGCAACAACCTACTTCACTGGTAATGGTAGGTGTCATGCCAATAACATTTACATTAAAAGTTGGACCCATGCAAGCACACTAAATAGTCCAGCACATATGCACGGGTGCCATAAGAACAGTTGCAAAGAGCAATACAAGAGTGTTGCCAAACGACTGTTAAGTTCGTTGTTGGACCCATGAGTTATTCGGCTACTGTTAGTTTGCAAGAAACAGGTCAGGCCAAGGCCTGGAATAGAATATGACCTCCAGAGGTGGGTGCGGCAGGAGGCGCCAGGTATGACAAGTACTGCACGTTCAACGTCTCCTGGACGGCCTCCCGGCTACCTTTCTCCGCCGGTTGCCGCTCTCCTTTGTGACCGTTTTGAACAGCTTGACAAGCTTGCCGATGAAGTTCTGCTGCCGGAGCAGCACAGACTTCTTCGCCCTGCGAATGTTCGGAAAGTGTGCTCAGTGCAGCCGACTACTACATCGCATGGGTGAGGCGTCTGTCGGTGCTCCGTTTCTGCACCGCCTGCACTCTGCACTGTCAGTCAGTGTGTGCACTGAATAGCAGCGCCGGGCGGCCGTCACACGTCAGCCGGCCGTCGGGGTGGTCGTGGTCGACTATCAGCCGGCGGACGCGGGGCCGTGTGGTGACTGCAGCGTCACGGGGTGGTCTATGAACGGCCGTAGGGCGTCGTGGTCCGACTGTTAGCAGGCCGTCACGGGGTGGTCGTGGTCCGACTGTCAGCCGTGCAGACGGCCGTCACCGGGCCGTCGTGGTCCGACTGTCAACCGGCCGTCACGGGGCGGTCGTGTTCAGAATTTCAGCCATCACGGGTCGTCGTGCTCCGACTGATCGACATCGACGTCAATAGCACAAAAAGCGCCCGACGAACCCGACATTTGGTCACACAAAACTTCGGCCGTCGACTACGCGACAGGCAGCTTGGTAGCTAGACGCGCCATCACCGGTCACCACCACCGGGTGGGGAGGGCGCGTGCCCATCAAAGGCTGACAACGCGCACACACACACCGACCGCTCCACGACGGCTCCGCTGTTGACTGCACAGCCCGGCGACACACAGCGACCGGGCCCGCACTGAGCCGGCAGCCGGGACCGGGGGACGCCGTGTCGCCGAGGGGCCCAGGTCCGGGCTCACCACTGACCTACAGTCGGCGCCGCCTCGGCTCAGCGCTTGTGTGAATCTCTTCATCACGGCCAGGTACCGCTTGCGCACGCGGATATCCTGCTTGGCCGGGTCGTCCAACTCGTCGCACTCGATCAGCATGTACCTGTCAGCGTGTAAATCGGCATCAAAATACACTACCAAGTCAACTTACACAAATCATGCATATTATCATTCCTACCGCCATAATTATTCCATTAGGTGCTGCCGGAACTAGCAATCATCGTCAAAATGCACAGGTGCCAACAGAAATACTGGTAGGTTCTAGTGCTCACCACCTAATCCATCAAAATTTCTGGACCGAATCTGAGCTGCCCAAATACCTCAAAATGTGAGCCGTCCCCTAGGCCATGCACGGTCCGGTAAAACATAGCCACGACCTAACGCAGGGTTCAGAGGCATGCCTCTAATGTTATAGCCAGTACAAGGACAGGGACACTGGACATGTGAGGACGAGAGGTGGTCCATCCGGAGGTTCCTGATGCAACAGTCAGTACAAGGAGCCATTAGGGACACCGGACAGGTGAGGACAAAAGGTAGTCTATCCGGCGGCTCCTGATGTTATAGTCAGTACAAGGAGCCATTAGGGACACCGGACAGGTGAGCACAAAAGGTAGTCTATCCGGCGGCCCCTGATGTTATAGTCAGTACAAGGAGCCATTAGGGACACCGGACAGGTGAGGACGAGAGGTGGTCCATCCGGAGGTTCCTGATGCAACAGTCAGTACAAGGAGCCATTAGGGACACTGGACAGGTGAGGACAAAAGGTGGTCTATCCGGCGGCCCCTGATGTTATAGTCAGTACAAGGAGCCATTAGGGACACCGGACAGGTGAGGACAAAAGGTAGTCTATCCGGCGGCTCCTGATGTCATAGTCAGTACAAGGAGGATTCATCAGGGACACCGGACAGGTGAGGACGAGAGGTGGTCCATCCGGCGGCTCCTGATGTCATAGTCAGTACAAGGAGGATTCATCAGGGACACCGGACAGGTGAGGACAAAAGGTAGTCTATCCGGCGGCTCCTGATGTCATAGTCAGTACAAGGAGGATTCATCAGGGACACCGGACAGGTGAGGACGAGAGGTGGTCCATCCGGAGGTTCCTGATCTCATAGTCAGTACAAGGAGGATTCATCAGGGACACCGGACAGGTGAGGACGAGAGGTGGTCTATTCCGGCGGTCGCGCTGCAGACACACGGTCGGGAATTCCTGCCGACCTCTCCCCTGTGGTGACGCCTCCCATTCTGACCGAGGGGCGTGCGGCGATGGTGGGTATGGGCGGTGGGGCTGGCGATCGCAATACATGAATGGCTGACGTTCAGAGGAGGCTGATTTATTCGTACCTTTTTCTCTCACTTTCTTTGCTTCACTTGTTGAAGATTGTTCAAATGAATCCTCTTAGTTATTTACTATCCCCTCCAATTAAGGAATCGCACCATGAATAAGGCAAGATTCCGCTGCGAAAGTTCAGTGTCAGTGGATATATTGCTATGTTTAAGTAATAACGAAATTATCAACAAAACCTGAACACTGAGTGGCACCGTACGGGCACGGCAAATGGCGCCAAAGAACCTTTCCTTTCAACGAATGTCACGCGACGGCCCTGGTTATAGTGATGGAACTGTAGCGGCAGGTCTGCAGTGCCGGATGAAGTGACAGATGTGGTCTCGGCTACGGGGATGAGACTAGTGGCAGACCTGCAGTGTCGGCCTGGACTGTGGTGATGGGACTGCAGCGACATACTTGCAGTGCCGGCTGAAGGGGGCAGACTGAGTGTCGGCCTGGACTGTGGTGATGGGACTGCAGCGACATACTTGCAGTGCCGGCTGAAGTGACAGATGTGGTCTCGGCTACAGGGATGAGACTAGTGGCAGACCTGCAGTGTCGGCCTGGACTGTGGTGATGGGACTGCAGCGACATACTTGCAGTGCCGGCTGAAGTGACAAATGTGGTCTCGGCTACAGGGATGAGACTGTAGTGACATGCCTGTAGTACCGGATGAAGTGACAGATGTAGCGGTTCCGGCTCACCAATAGAAGTAGTTGGCAACCACGGCGTTCTGACAGGCACGTCTGATGAGCAGCGTCGACAGGTCGGACGGCGGCTGCGTGGGTCCGTCCACGGTCGGCTCCGGCACCGCCGGCGTCCGCGCGCGCTCTGGAGTCGACTCGCCGGTCGCGGGCTCACTGGTGATACAACAGCCAGGGTCACAGGAGGGCACTCCTGTCACCACCGGAGGACAAGTTACCAGATTACTGCTGGACGACAGCCAGGGTCACAGGGGTCACTCCTGTCGCCGTCGGAGCTACCCGGTCACTGCTGGACGACAGCCAGGGTCACAGGGGTCACTCCTATCTCCGGCGGAGTTACCCAGTCACTGATGGACGACAGCCAGAGTCACAGGGTTCACTCCTGTCGCCGGCGGAGTTACCCAGTCACTGATGGACGACAGCCAGGGTCACAGGGTTCACTCTTGTCGCCGGCGGAGTTACCCGGTCACTGTTAGCCGACAGCCAGGATCATAGGGGTCATTTCTGTAGCCTGCCTCGGTCTAGTTCTGACAGACTGGCGGGCGTCACGAGGTTGAGGCTCGGCGGGGAACGCTGCGCGGCCACAATGGCGTTGGTGGTAAGTTGGTGACAGGGAACATTCCTCAGATCTTGGTACATTATGTACTGAGTCGTAGACCATTTTGGTGAAAACTCTTCTCGGCTGAATTTTGGCTGATTAAGGCCTTCTAGTGTCTTTATTGAGTACGTAATAATCTATTCCAACACCTCAACTCATTTACATGGGGATCGCGAGTGTCTTTTTGTCACTTTCGTGAATGACCGTTACACAGCTCGAATGTTTTTCAGACGGACCTTGAACGTGGCTTTGTGCTCTGTTGGTATTTAATTGAAATGTCAACGAACACCTATTTTGTTCAGTGCCCGTAGGCTTGCTGGATCCACCACATACATAAGTGATCGCTTTTCACAACTACGCCCTGGCATAGAAGTCATACAATGACAACCATGACAATAGGAAATAAAGTAGCTATAATTGTTGTGCGGTTAGGTGAGTTGAACGACATTTCATACAAGAGTAAATGTCAAACACAGAGCTGTCAACAGACACCTGCTGCTACCAGATAGTCACCTGACTGCTGTCACACACGTCACGGCGCCTATCCTTGTCGCCATAACCAGCCAACATGGGCCACTCCTGCTACAGTAGCCAAGGTCACACGTGCCGCCTCAGCCGGGGTCACTGGCTTCAGAACGATCACGATAATCGGCACGTGTAGGCTACGAAGGTT
This sequence comes from Ashinkailepas kermadecensis, assembly GCA_034440615.1. NCBI lineage: Eukaryota > Metazoa > Arthropoda > Thecostraca > Neolepadidae > Ashinkailepas > Ashinkailepas kermadecensis. The sequence goes on from JAOTOM010004232.1 coordinate 156,605, forward strand.
TACATCTGAGGCCGACTGCCCCAACAGCATTGCAACAAAACCCACTTGCTGTTTTAGCATACAATCCGACAAAGCTTCGTTCCTGTTGGTATTGTACTGTCTATGCCAACATGAAGTGCTATTACGGGCGCTGTCCGAGCGGAGACAAGAGACGGGCTATGAGGCTCCCCTGCTGCAGGAACATTATCGCACACCACACCCTGGCGGAAACTTGTGGACCGATCATAACTGCACTCCATTGGAAGCTGGTAGACATGCACCTTATCGCGCCTGACTTTCGCGAAAATGCAGACATTTCAGCATAACAGTCATAAGCGTACAAGGTCGCAAGCGTACAATGTCAGAACACTCATTACGTGAAGCATATTCTCAAAATTCGGCGCAGTGTATTCAAATTTCAGATGCGTGCTGGGTATTTTGCAGAGGAATCCGGTTACAGAAATAGTGCCCTCAGTTTCGGCATGCGTGCATTAATAAAGCACCATCCGCTTAAGCCGAGATTGGCTGCAATCCTGACGAAATCTGGCTAATCTGCTGAATATGGTGCATGCATCTCAAGCTTAAATGCACTATGCCGAATTGTCGAATGCTGCACCATAGTCCTTTATCTAACAGCCCTCCAGCTCCATTTATACCGCACACAATCGTCCAAAGCGGCACTCTCCATCGGACTGACACCAGCCACGCGGCCGCTCGGCTTTTCAGCACGCAGGTCGCGTGTCATGACGACATAACTACGTGACCGGTGGCTGGCTGGCTAGCCTTTAGTCGACGTCCGCTGGACTGGCTCTGACTAAGCTCCGCCATATATATTTTTTAGAAGAAAACGGCCGTACTTGAAATATAATATTGCGGCGAAGACTGCTCAAGGCTAGAATGAAAGGACCAGGTTTAATTATGAGTGAAGGGATCAGGGCTCGAAACGGTGCAATGAGGTTAGTGGTTAGAGGTTAGAGGTTAATGAGGTTACATGGTCTGGCAAAATGTTGACCATGGGTCGAGTCGGGCTACTGACCTAGAGCATGTCAAAGAAGCACATAGCCAATAACACTTGATGAGTCGTAACTCCGCCAAGGAAGAAGATAACAAAATGAGAACTTATATATGACTAGAACGGCATGCAGCCTACAAAACGTATATCTAGAATTTATGTTGTAAAGTGTCAGACCAATGACCTACGGTCACGACCAACTTGATGTGTTCGTGACCATCGTCAAAAACCTGGGAGCAGATAAAGGTACATTGTGCAAAATGTACTGACCCTATGTACCCGTCTGTGAAAAGGTCAAATTTCCATATTTATTTATACTATATACGCTAACTGACATCAAAGGACAATTATACTACTATTTCCCGATGAAGCCAGAATTAGAGATCAAGATCAAGGCCATTGGAGGTCAATGGTATATCTTTCCACATCATCTTAGTTTCATGGACTGAAGCATGCTCAGGTGCTTCACGAACGTGAACAGGAAGCAGATTGAGCAAATTTACCACAAAAGAAAAACACCAACTCAAGAATGGGGACCCCGGAATTCTTCACACTGTACATACAGCGGCCACCGGCGCATTGTACATACCGCGGCCACCGGCGCACTGTACATACCGCGGCCACCCACCCACACACTATACATACCGCGGCCACCCGCGCACTGTACATACCGCGGCCACCCGCGCACTGTACATACCGCGGCCACCCGCGTACTATACATACCGTGGCCACCCGCGCACTGTACATACCGCGGCCACCCGCGCACTGTACATACCGCAGCCACCCGCACACTATACGTACCGCGGCCACCCGCGCACTGTACATACCGCGGCCACCCGCGCACTGTACATACCGCGACCACCCGCGCATTGTACATACCGCGGCCCCCCGCGCACTATACATACCGCGGCCACCCGCGCACTGTACATACCCGGTCAATCTCCCACTGTAATCACCAAACGCTTCGCGCAAAACGAAACTTTACTTGACAGAAGCTATTTGCCGTTTTATTAGCTTTCGCTTCACATATCACTTGCTTCTGCAAACTTTGTAGTTACTGAGATATCACATGTTACAAAAACTATTTATGTTCCAGAACGGTTTTCATTTCGGTGACATTTTAACAATGCCAGTTTCAGGCTGTACTACCAATGCGTTTTCAAACGATATATCTTCATTTTCCTCTGACGCACGGTTCAGGAGTTGGAGAGAGGGGGGGGGATTCAAACCTCTCCCTTGACACGGGGTGGACGTTTCCGACATCTGGTACTTAACAGAGTAACAGCGTAATTTGTATGCAGTCGTTACCGTGTCGTTATAAACACGTGAACAAGGACAAGCGTACAAGGTCAAAACACAAAAGTACGCGTGCTGCTGGCTGTTGCCGCGTGCCCAGAGTGTCACCCCCCCCCCCACAGCTGCGGCCGCCGCGCACTGCAAACGGCAGCCCAACAAACAGCCCACACGGTGAGGCTCACGGCCGCCGCACAAATATTGGAGCGACACAGGCGCTGCGGCCGCTGCGGACGGCTCGTGGACCTGGCATGGCAGCCTGTGTGCCGACGAGCGGCAGGCGTGACTCAGCCGTGCCGACTGCAGTGTCGGCACGATGTCACGTCACACACGGCCGGCACCACAGTGTCACGTCACACACGGCCGGCACCACGGTGTCACGTCACACACGGCGGGCACCACGGTGTCACGTCACACACGGCCGGCACCACGGTGTCACGTCACACACGGCCGGCACCACGGTGTCACGTCACACACGGCCGGCACCACGGTGTCACGTCACACACGGCCGGCACCACAGTGTCACGTCACACACGGCCGGCACCACGGTGTCACGTCACACACGGCCGGCACCACGGTGTCACGTCACACACGGCCGGCACCACGGTGTCACGTCCCAGTGTCACGTCACACACGGCGGGCACCACGGTGTCACGTCACACACGGTGCACGTCACACCGGCCGGTCTCACGCCGCACCACGGTGTCACATGTCTACACACGGCCCTTACGCGGCACGGTCAGCAGGCACCAGCAGACGTAGCACCAGCGGTCCGACCCGGTGACACGTCATAACGCGTTGCGTCCGGCTCTGCCTTGCCGCTCCCTGCCGGTCAACTGCGCCGCCATATGCAGACGACGATCCGTGTTTTTGGGGCGGATCTACAGCTGACAGTTTGCGTTCTACGAGTATCAACACATGTATGCATTGTTATCATCTGGGGGTGGAGGGCAGGCTGCACGCAGCGATCAGTTTACAGCGCCAACCAACAGCAGCACGGGAGGCACACGTGAACGGGAGGACTTGGGACAGAGCAGTGCCGATTAGCACAGGTGGATGAAACGTCAGCTCGATGCTGAACGGTTGGGACCGACACCAATGTACTAGGACTGTCGGGAGCATACCGAGGTACGTCCAGGTTGAATCAGGCATACCGAGGAACACCGAAGCAGACGATACGCAAGCATACCAAGACAGCGATGCGACATACTCAAACACGTGTGACAGACGAGTGGGACCAGGGAATCACACTTTCCAGTTGCCGAATAGGACTCGGGGTTCGCCTTCCCTTGACAGCCGGGTGAGACCAGTGGATTGCTTTCTCTGGACAGACGAGTGTGAGCGAGACTCACCCGTCGTCACCGCTCGGACTGGACCCCAGACTGGTGATGATCAGTGAAGAGCGCCGGGAGTGGGCTGGCGACACGTCCAGTCCCGCGTAGATGGTCTCCTCGTTCTCGTAGCGCAGCGCCTGCACCAGCTGCAGCAGGTACATCAGCAGTTCCTGTCCACATCGCGCCGCTCAGGTCAGCAGCCGTGTCACAGCGACGGTCACATCGGGCGTCATACTACCGCCAGCGGCACAGTGTACTGCAAGACGGCTCAGTTAATGTGAAAACACTACCGCCAGCGTACAATCGGACTAAGAATCGAGATCGTGCCACCAGTATGACAAACCATTGCCAGCGACGGCAACATGTGGACAATAGGTCTCCCATGCTGCAGACACATGCGCCTCGGACATCATACCTCGTGGAGGTACAAAGCGGCGGTGGCACCGTCGCAGCCGCTGTAGGTGGCACGGCGTGGTGCACAGCGGCACCTAAAGAAACCGAGTGGGGGAATGGCGCCACAAAACAATTCCTTGCGAACAAAGACTTCCATCACTACTCACTGGCAATGCAAACCAATATGGCACCTTTTCTTGGCATATTACAAGCGTGGCATAGTGAGCCGCACCTCTTCAGATTTGGAAGTGTGCTAGATATTTATCCGTACACTTCAGCTCGCCCAAAAAAACAGCTCCCAACCGAATACAATAACTACGATAATTCGGGCATCAAATGAAGCAGTGGAATATGGAATAAACTCATGGAATAAACGCGTCGAAGGTTGAAAGCATGATTCTACCAAAAAAAGGTTCGGGAAGAGTCAACTGAACAGAACCTCAAACTAAAACATGCAACTGTTAGATAATGAAGCTAGATGAGAAGGAAGCAATTCCGCAATTTATCTTCTTCTGCCTCTGCTGCTTGTGCGTAGCTGCAAGCTTAGTCCTTATAGCATTATACTCGGGACTGCTGGGCCGTCAGTGTTTTTTTTATCTTGGTCGACAAAGGCTCTCGGTCTTCGGAGTCGCTTGTAATATGGAGTGTTAAGTAAAATTAATGTGATAAAAACAACTCGTCTAATCTGTGCAGAAACTGAATCCGATGCCATACAGAGTCGTTCGTCAAACAATTATCTGGGGGAGGGGTCTAGAATAACTCATTCCCTGTATCATCCATAATTGACTGACATTCCTAGACTGACCTATATGATAACAAGTAACATATTTAGAGTGAGGGAATGCTCAGCCTTAGAGTGGCGACTTTGACTATAATCACCACTATTACACCTTTCATCGAACAGCAATTTAATGGTGGCAACACCAGTCTGGTGAATCGCGGAGCTCGCGCACTGCTTCGACTAACCTGCCCCGATGAGTTTGCTCCGTACTCGGCACCAGAGTGACGCACTTCGCCAACGGCCTGACACGGTCGGAACGTACCGCTGACGGGCGGAGGGAACGTACCTCGTGACACCACCCAAGTGTACCTGCCGAGCGGGTGCGTACATACCTCATCGGGGGCCTGCCGCAGGCGAGACACCGCGTACGTGCGCACGGCCGGGTGCGCGAAGGCCGGCCCGAGCAGCTCCAGCGCCTGGTTCGGGTCGATGGGCGCCCAGCGCGACATCAGCTCCAGCGCCTGCTGAGACTCGGAGTTCTGCTCCCAGTTGACGCACTTGAGGAACTTGGACAGCGCCTGCCACAGATAGAGTGGCGACACCAGGTGAGGCATCCGAGCAGCTATCGTGGTGCTAACAGCTTGCTGAATCCGAACAGCTAACATATTGGCAGAACCGTGAGATCACGACCAATGCTGAGCGTGTCTGGCAGGGTGGCAAGAATAACAAACATTACCACTGTATTGCAATCGTCTGTATTCAACATTCTGTAGGGCATATCCAAGAAAGAGCTGAGTTAAGCAAAGGTTGTGTTTTTGTAAACTGAACCCAGCACCCACCCGCACAATTTTCGCCTAACAATAGGTGTGCAAATGGCATAGCGTCGCAAATGCAGATAGTGCGATATTTTCCAACTTGGTACTGCCTTTTGTTGGCTCGACACGCTTGACACGCTTCTCATATGGCTTGTACTTGACACAGCTCCAACTTGCCTTTTAAGAACAGGACACCAACACTTTATTAATTATTGGTGCTTTAAGCTGCACCAACCGCTAATCCTACAGTCACATGGTGTCGCATTGTAATCTATCTTCCTAGATCATGGTGCCCCATTACAATGACTATACAGTCATATGGTGCACTGCAATTTATTTTAAAGCCCCTATAGTCCAATGCTGTCCCGTGGCGCTAAAATAAGCCATGGCGTTCTCTTTGGAGCTCGGCTATATTTCCTCATGGTCTTACGGTACCCCACGGGGTGTCTTGGTTAAATATCAGAAGTGACCACCGGAAACATATTAATGTCACTGTAATGGGGAGGGGGATGGAGCTGAAAAGATCGAGGGCCTGGCGACCCCCATCATTCAAAAGGCCGATGCCGTTATCGGACTGGGGAACAGCGTTGTCAAATTTCAAGCGCCCACATCAGCCGCAGTACCCCAACAGGCGGGGAGACCAGCTGGGGTCAGTGCACCAGCTGGGCCGCCGAGCACGTCCCAGTCGTGCATGGTGTCGTCACGTCCCGGCCGTGCGTGGTGTCGTCACGTCACAGCCGTGCGTGGTGTCGTCACGTCCCAGCCGTGCGTGGTGTCGTCACGTCCCAGCCGTGCGTGGTGTCGTCACGTCCCAGCCGTGCGTGGTGTCGTCACGTCCCAGCCGTGCGTGGTGTCGTCACGTCACAGCCGTGCGTGGTGTCGTCACGTCCCAGCCGTGCGTGGTGTCGTCACGTCCCAGCCGTGCGTGGTGTCGTCACGTCCCAGCCGTTCGTGGTGTCGTCACGTCCCAGCCGTGCGTGGTGTCGTCACGTCCCAGCCGTGCGTGGTGTCGTCACGTCCCGGCCGTGCGTGGTGTCGTCACGTACCAGCTGTGCGTGGTGTCGTCACGTCCCAGCCGTGCGTGGTGTCGTCACGTCCCAGCCGTGCGTGGTGTCGTCACGTCCCAGCCGTGCGTGGTGTCGTCACGTCCCAGCCGTGCGTGGTGTCGTCACGTCACAGCCGTGCGTGGTGTCGTCACGTACCAGCCGTGCGTGGTGTCGTCACGTACCAGCCGTGCGTGGTGTCGTCACGTCCCAGCCGTGCGTGGTGTCGTCACGTCACAGCCGTGCGTGGTGTCGTCACGTCCCAGCCGTGCGTGGTGTCGTCACGTCCCAGCCGTGCGTGGTGTCGTCACGTCCCAGCCGTGCGTGGTGTCGTCACGTCCCAGCCGTGCGTGGTGTCGTCACGTCCCAGCCGTGCGTGGTGTCGTCACGTCCACAGCCGTGCGTGGTGTCGTCACGTACCAGCTGTGCGTGGTGTCGTCACGTCACAGCCGTGCGTGGTGTCGTCACGTCCCAGCCGTGCGTGGTGTCGTCACGTACCAGTCGTGCATGGTGTCGTCACGTCCCAGCCGTGCGTGGTGTCGTCACGTCCCAGCCGTGCGTGGTGTCGTCACGTCACAGCCGTGCGTGGTGTCGTCACGTCCCAGCCGTGCGTGGTGTCGTCACGTCCCAGCCGTGCGTGGTGTCGTCACGTCCCAGCCGTGCGTGGTGTCGTCACGTCCCAGCCGTGCGTGGTGTTGTCACGTCTACCAGCACTGTGCGCAATACACTAACCACAGTGGCATGGTGTCCAGCCGCGTTGGTCGTTCGTGATTCAATATTTGTTTGTCTGTATATTGGGTGGCTCTCGACGCACTTTATGCACGATCACGGCGAATGGCGCCGCCCACACTGTTTCGCCGGTGGGCCACGGGTGATTCAGTGTGGCCCCCTTGGAAGGGAAGGAATCCCTCTGGGAAGGATCGAGTCCACTCCTTGATTTTTTTTTCAACTAGAGACGTCCCTCCGAAAGCAAAGGCGCCTGTCCAGATATTTCCCAGTGGCGCTCCTCTGGCTTCCATGACAATTCCTGGATCCGCCCTTGCCGGCAGTCTATAAGCGGCGTCTCGTGGCTCCGAGGGCCATAAATACCAAGACGGGAGTAAAGCTGCGATGTTTAACGATACAACCAACCACACGCGGAACCCCGACCCGCGCCGATATAAGGATCCCGAGGCGAGACGAATAAACACCATGTCACAGTTCCAGTTTACGCTGGCTGCCCCATCAGCCAGGGGAAGGTCGGCAGAGGGGCACGGGTCAGAGCGGGAGACGCCGGCCGCCGGCAATTTAGGTCATGTATGCCAAGGCAGACGCGCTCCGATGACAGCTGGCGACCTTGAGTTGGACCGCTGGCTAACCGCAGCCCAGGCTCGTGGGGTAGCGTGTCACTATCTGGAGCTGGCGAACGTACCAGACCGAGGGTGGCAAAGTCCGTGAATTGTCAGACCACGAGTGGCGAGGGTCCGTGAATTGCAAGACCACAAGTCGCCAAGTCCGTGAACTGGTCAGATGGGGATTAATTAGGCCAGCTAACTCTCCAGATCACGGCCCCAGTGCTCCTTTGACTCCCCAGACCGTGGTCCTGGGGTGACGTAGACACCCCAGATCACGGTTCCGATGTGCCGTGGACTCCTCCAGACAGTGATCCGGATGTGCCATGGTCTTCCGAGACTGCGGTCCGGGTGTGCCGTAGACTCCCCAGACCGCGGCCCGGATGTGCCGTAGACTCCCCAGACCGCGGTCCGGGTGTGCCGTGGACTCCTCTGGACCGCGGTCCGGGTGTGCCGTGAACTCCTCTGGACCGCGGTTCGGGTGTGCCGCAGACTCCCCAGACCGCGGTCCGGGTGTGCCGTAGACTCCCCAGACCGCGGTCCCGGTGTGCTGTGGGCTCCTCTGGACCGCGGTCCGGGTGTGCCGTGAACTCAGTGGCCGCCGCCCGTCACCATACCTACAAGATATGCTGTAGGCATAGTTACGATACATGTCACGACCATAATCACGACATATATCACGGACACAACACGATGTGTCAAGAGCACAGCCGAAACGCAATGATGATCATCACGCACAAAAGCCACCAACAAAACATTCCGATATACGGTGCCTGGGCGCACCACATCGGTGGGGGGGGGCTCTGGACGCATGTCACGGGCCACCGTCACCGGCCCGCTCACGAGGCACGAGTCACGGACGGCGCCCACGCGGCGCACGCATGACCAGGTCACGTCGAGACGAGCCAGAGCCGGGTCGTTGCGTCAGCGGGCACTGTGCGGTCGGCGACCGCCGGTAAACCCGCCCCGACGCTAAACCGGCCTGACAGTTTCTCGACCGCTCGTCACGGCGTTCCCTGTCCCTCCCTCGCAACAACACAGGCTGGCGTGACGCACGACGCCAGCACCGCACCGCTCCGTCTGGCGCGACACGGCTCACACGCCGCCACCTGTCCGGAGGCCAGCGATAGCGGCCGTCACAGCTGCGTCGGCACCAGCCTGGCAACAGCGTGCTGTTGGCGTCACAGCCGCTGCCAGACGACGCCTGCGGCACCTGTGGTCCGGCGCTGTGGTCACCCGTGACTCACACTGCGGCACCGGTGGTTCGGCGCTGTGGTCACCCGTGACTCACACTGCGGCACCGGTGGTCCGGCGCTGTGGTCACCCGTGACTCACACTGTGGCACATGTGGTCCGGCGCTGTGGTCACCCGTGACTCACACTGTGACACCTGTGGTCCGGCGCTGTGGTCACCCGTGACTCACACTGTGACACCGGTGGTCCGGCGCTGTGGTCACCCGTGACTCACACTGTGACACCGGTGGTCCGGCGCTGTGGTCACCCGTGACTCACACTGTGACACCGGTGGTCCGGCGCTGTGGTCACCCGTGACTCACACTGTGGCACATGTGGTCCGGCGCTGTGGTCACCCGTGACTCACACTGCGGCACCTGTGGTCCGGCGCTGTGGTCACCCGTGACTCACACTGTTGCACCTGTGGTCCGGCGCTGTGGTCACCCGTGGCTCACACTGTGGCACCGGTGGTCTGGCGCTGTGGTCACCCGTGACTCACACTGTGGCACCTGTGGTCCGGCGCTGTGGTCACCCGTGACTCACACTGTGGCACCGGTGGTCCGGCGCTGTGGTCACCCGTGACTCACACTGTGACACCGGTGGTCCGGCGCTGTGGTCACCCGTGACTCACACTGTGGCACATGTGGTCCGGCGCTGCGGTCACCCGTGACTCACACTGCGGCACCTGTGGTCCGGCGCTGTGGTCACCCGTGACTCACACTGTTGCACCTGTGGTCCGGCGCTGTGGTCACCAGTGACTCACACTGCGGCACCTGTGGTCCGGCGCTGTGGTCACCCGTGGCTCACACTGTGGCACCGGTGGTCCGGCGCTGTGGTCACCCGTGACTCACACTGTGGCACCTGTGGTCCGGCGCTGTGGTCACCCGTGACTCACACTGTGGCACCTGTGGTCCGGCGCTGTGGTCACCCGTGACTCACACTGTGGCACCTGTGGTGCGGCGCTGTGGTCACCCGTGACTTACACTGTTGCACCGGGTGCACTGTGTTTTTGTTGGCAACTTGTCTACTCGGTTTTTCATCCTCAGGTTTCAATAGGTGACACATCACATGCGTCAACCTTGGCTCGCACGCCGCATCGGACATGCTAATCGTGATCCGTATGCTTTTTGTTCATCTCCGCCTCGTTGTTCACGAAATTCCCGCGTGCACAAATATTGTAAAGCTTTGTTCACTATTTTGGCTGAGTTTGCAATCAATAAGATCCCTGTGACTAACTTATATTTTTTTTTAATAGCTGAAAAGTTAAAGCTACATCGTGTCACATGGCTTCACTCATCAAGGGCAGCTCCAGGGGCGGCTAATCGGGACATATTCATCATGGAACTTGCGATGATCAGGATATGTGATCACCGTGATCTCCGTCAAATTGCCTCTCGTTTCCAATTTGCTGATTCCACCATTACCAACGTTTACTGGTTTTATGTCACCAATCTCTTAGGTGTGCATTACCTTCACTCAGTACAACACCACTCCGTTTCTTAACATGAGTATGAGAAGCAAAGGCAATACCATATAATAATCCCTGAATTTTATACGCCCTGAACTCGCCTGGACATTTTGAAAATCGATGTTCTGTCACTTGAACTGAACAATCATTCAACAGGCTATTGAATGACATTCGGCATAATAATACCGGTCACCAAATGCAGGGGCAGTTACGGTGCAGGAAAAAAATCCCGCTCCATCTTTACCGCAGAATTGTTTCTGTATCTGCCTTCCGTCAAAATTGTCAAAATCATATTTAATAGAAGTACAGATCTCGTCACACGGGAACAATTGCTGTTTTCTCCGAGAAAATCCGCCGGCTGGTTTTCGAGACATCCAGAGTGGGAGAGGGAGGGGGCACCATGGGCCCATCTCTAACAAATTAACGATCGTTAGTTACTGAGGTTCAGGGGCGCATCGAATGCAGTGGTCATGCAGCGCCCAGATGGGAGCCGTTCCGTAAGATGGTCAAGTGGCTTGGATATGATTGGTTTTCCTTTGATTTTTTGTCCTTTGCTATTTTTCGTTAATAGAAATATGCACAGAATATGAAAATTGTTTTGCTGAATACTTAGAAAAGGTATTTTCGACAATCCAACCTTATATGTGCCGTATCGCAACACATGAAAAGGTACCCTGTGCAATTATTTGTATCTAAATTGCCCCTTCATCCGCACATGATGGCAAATCTCTTCCTTCTTAATTTACAATTCCGACGGGGCAAACACGGGAAGAGACTAGGCGCTCTACATACCGACACGAACACACACACGCACACAAATCCTGAGGTGTTATTAAGTCAACGCAATATCCGGGTCATAGTAGGATCCAGGTCACGCAAAATCCAGGACGTGGAAGAATATAGACTGTCATGAACTCCAGCCTTTAATGGAATTCATACCATAGCAGGACTCAACACGCACGGGAATTTTGGACGCGATGGAGCTCCGCACGGTGCAGAATGCAGGTCACAGTGAAAACGTGACATAATACACACGTAATACAAAACATGGTGGGATCCAGAGGGCAGAGGATCCTGGCCACGGCCTGGACGTGTGTCGCCCGGGCGTGTCTCGTCTCCAGCACGTCTTTGCTTACGGTAGCCCTTCGAGCGTGCGTGCAGCCAAACCGGATCAAACCGGATGGCCGGCGTCCAGCTCGTACGGCTGCGGTTGAGACGGCGGCGGCACCGGCGGCGCAGCGTGTCAGGATAAGGTCCGACCGTCCACCCTGCGCCTGTGGCTCATCAGCGAGCTCCACGGCCGATAGCAGCCGACGGCGGCGGCGCAGCGTGCCAGGATAGGGTCCAACCGTCCACCCTGCGCCTGTGGCTCACCAGCGAGCTCCACGGCCGATGGCGGCCAACGGCGGCGGCACAGCGTGCCAGGATAAGGTCCGACCGTCCACCCTGCGCCTGTGGCTCATCAGCGAGCTTCACGGCCGATGGCAGCCGACGGCGGCGGCACAGCGTGCCAAGATAAGGTCCGACCGTCCACCCTGCGCCTGTGGCTCATCAGCGAGCTCCACGGCTGATGGCAACCGATCCGCAGTGCCACTGCCAGCGGCGCGACTCGACAAGCCAGGTAGGGCGTCGTCACGTCGGAAACACGGCCGCCACAGAAAGACCACGGAGACAACCACGTCGGAATCACGGCCGCCACAGAAATACCCAGGGACCACCACGTCGGAATCACGGCCGCCACAGAAACACCTCACAGCTCCACCATGACGGAAACATGGCCGCCACAGAACGACCCCAGGAACAACCACGTCGGAAACACAGCCACCGCAGGACGACCCCAGGGACCACCACGTCGGAAACATGGCCGCCACAGAACGACCCCAGGGACCACCACGTCGGAAACACAGCCACCGCAGGACGACCCCAGGGACCACCACGTCGGAAATATGGCCGCCATAGAACGACCTCACAGGGACCACCACGTCCGGAAACACAGCCGCGCGGATTCATGGAAGACAATTCGGCGGGAAAATTTACATTGACTTTCAGTGATTTATGGGTCTAACATGGCAACATTAGTACACACGTGTGCATGTATGAAGTTCTGGAGTACTTTTGGGATGAATGACAGTTTCAGTTTGATATTTCAGGGAGGCGTCTGAATCAGACTGGCTGGATTGGTTCACTGCTCTTGGCTTGGCTTCACTGCTCTTGGCTATCCACAAAATTTTTATGATGACATATTACAAATCACAGGCGAATCGGAGACAAACAGTGGGAAGGGGTATTTTAACTTCGCCTTTTGCTGCTGGTAGGACTAATTACTATATCGCGACACCGATATGTTCATGAACACATGGAATTTGGAGATAAATGTGTGGTGAATAGTGTTTTCAGACAAACATCTAAAACACGCAGTGGGCAAAGGAGCATGCTGCTCAAAGACGGCGCCAGGTATCTTGTTAGCTAGGTACCCTGTAAACAAGTTCAGCACAATGAGCTTGTTTAATTAACCACGCAATCTGTTCATTTTCAGTAAATCCAAATGCCTTGCCAGTGCTGGTTTCCAACAAAAACGCCTCCCCAGCCGTATACTACGCACAGACGTAACGAGTGTCACACAACTTGTCGCGCAGGTCACACCCACTGCAGAGGTCAGCAGACCGTCTGCACGTGATCTCGCACCAGAGCGGCTAGGCGTAACACGAAACTTCTCGGTGGCCACCTGCAATGGCCTAACGTGGCGATCTAAGTCGAAAGGCATAAATTCCTCACTCGCATATGCATACGCAGCTAACGCTCTGAATACATCATGGTACGGGTATTGTGTATTGATATTGTATTATTGTGTATGGGTAATACATCGTGGCAGACGGATGAGTCGCCACGAACAGTGATCACGCCCGATGTTGCGTAGCTATCTGGTGGTGAGTTGAGTTTCAATGGCACGGCGACATACGACCCGTTTTGAGCTCACGATCTTTGCGCGCCTGACACTCATCAACAGTTTTGCGGGAACGATTCCAAAATGTTGCGCGCCCAGGCAAGGGAATCTAGCCACGACTCTAAGTCAGCCGCTAACCATGGATCGCATTGTCCAGTGTCAACAGGCCGTGTCGGCGGGCCGCTACGACAGCGGAGCGGCGTGCAGAGGAGGGCAGGTGACGCACGAGTGTGGTCAGCGCCTGCTGTTACAGGAGATGGCATTGTCCAGTGTCAACAGGCCGTGTCGGTGGGCCGCTACGACAGCGGAGCGGCGTGCAGAGGGGCAGGTGACGCACGAGTGTGGTCAGCGCCTGCTGTTACAGGAGAATTGTCCAGTGTCAAAGGCTCGGGGCGAGCGGCGTGCGAGGGCAGGTGGCGCAAGTCAGCGCCTGCTGTTACAGGAGATGACATTGTCCAGTGTCAACAGGCCGTGTCGGTGGGCCGCTAGACAGCGGAGCGGCGTGCAGAGGAGGGCAGGTGGCGCACGAGTGTGGTCAGCGCCTGCTGTTACAGGAGATGACATTGTCCAGTGTCAACAGGCCGTGTCGGTGGGCCGCTACGACAGCGGAGCGGCGTGCAGAGGAGGGCAGGTGGCGCACGAGTGTGGTCAGCGCCTGCTGTTACAGGAGATGACATTGTCCAGTGTCAACAGGCCGTGTCGGTGGGCCGCTACGACAGGGGGAGCGGCGTGCAGAGGAGGGCAGGTGACGCACGAGTGTGGTCAGCGCCTGCTGTTACAGGAGATGACATTGTCCAGTGTCAACAGGCCGTGTCGGCGGGCCGCTACGACAGCGGAGCGGCGTGCAGAGGAGGGCAGGTGACGCACGAGTGTGGTCAGCGCCTGCTGTTACAGGAGACCACGGCGAGCAGCCGCCGGCCGACGCGCACTGCACCCCTCAGCCGTACCCAGTCAGATCGGACACAATCTCCAGTACACGCTAATGCGCCAGCCGGCTTATGGCACGGCACGAACAGCGCGTGTCAAATAACGGCCGTATGGGTCGAATCATGGCGTGCCAATTGAACTTACACGACAAATAATTATCCGGCGTCATCGTGCGTTGGCACAGGCGTGTAGTGCGTGTGTGTGTGTGTGGCCGAGTGGTCAACTGACCTGATCCGCCCCGGGCAAGGAACATTATCCGAGTCGTCAGTTCAGATCGTCGGGTCTCCGGGACTATTCTGGACAGACACCCACCGCAAGGACTCCGACAAACATCGCTTTCGTGGCAATATGCCTAATAAACAATCCTAGACGTTGGACCGGGTGGGTGCATCATTTATATTAAGTATTCCGGTGCTGGGAAGAGCGATGGGAGTCGGCTTCGGAGCAAGCGCTCTACACACCCAGGCAAGGTTGCAAAAGCAACACTAGAGTTGTGTCGTCCCACAACGTTATACTGTCCTGAAACACATCCTCTCGTTTTCCTCAAAGGTTGAAGGTTCAAAACTAGAAGGTTGTAAGGTGCTGTATGACAGTTATGTAGCCCAAGGTTGCATGGTGCTACATCATGACAGATAACTAGCCCAAGCTTGCCGGTGTTTGGCATAAATCCTCAAGATCTGTTGGTTCGAACTCCATGACTTCCATTACAGTAATAACACGTTCATGTGCGAAAGGGGCTCTTTAGGTGATACAGCCACCAATCTACCTACTTTGTAATTATCCTACCAACTACCTGACCACTTTTGTGTCCGCTTTACACGCATGGTGGCGAAGTTGTGGACGAAAACTACGGTTGTACGTGTCATACTCTAATTTCCTTTGTCGCACTTGCGTTAATCCTAAGTTGTAAAACATCTGCGATCATTACCAAGGAAAGAATATGCCCACGGTTCGAAGCATACATTCAACCCTGCGCTGGGGCCTGGCGTGGCGCCGTCATTATGAGAAGCCTACCATCGCGCGTGGAACGAGGGGAGACCAACCACTCGTCAGTCCAGAATATGGACCCACGATGGCCGAAGATTGGGCCGTGTGGCTTAATAGACATGGCGCCAGCCTTAGATTACCAGGCCGTAGATTCGGGTCCTGTCACGGCTTGTTCTGCCGGTAGAACCGGATCACACACGTCTGACCATTCAGCACTAGGTCCGACACTGCCTGGCACTATCGTCTGACGGCAGGACCGGGTCGGCGGACGTCTGTCCAGCCAGCACCAGGTCCGACACTGCCTGGTACTACGGTCTGACGGCAGGACCGGGTCGGCAGACGTCTGACCAGTCAGCACCAGGCCCAACGCTGCCCGGAACTACGGTCTGACGGCAGGACCGGGTCGGCAGACGTCTGTCCAGCCAGCACCAGGGACCGCACACCACTGCCTCACGGCAGGACTGGGTCGGCACACGCACCTTGCTCTGCGAGCTGAGGTAGAAGCGGTACTTCCAGACGAGGTCCTGTGCCTCTCGGCTGGTCGGCCGTGTCGGCGGCGCGCACACCACCACGCTCAGCTGGTCGCGCGTCACGGCGTCCGGCTTCAGCTCGCGGTCGGTGACGCCGGAGCGGAGCGAGCGCGCCAGGTGGTGGTGCTTCAGCTCCAGCAGGTTGTCCTGAGGGTTAGCGAGGTGGCAGGTAGTGCGGGCTACGGCCGGCGCAGTCGGTGCACAGCTGGCTAGCATAGTGATACCGGCGAGCACACGAGTCGGGTCTTCTCACGCCAGGCAACGGTTAGTGTCGAGGTACACAGCTTGCATTCCCTCCCCCACGGGTGGTGCGCATGGGTGTACCACATAGGAGCCAGGGGGTACACGTATCCTCAGTTAAAACAGCTTATTTATAACGCTCCGATTGCGAGACATTTTAACCAAAACCACTCTGAGAAGAAAACAAATTAGGCACATATGAGTTGAAACATCACACATAATGTTAAATTTCTAAACAGTGAATGCTTAGTCACTACGCTTGTTTCGTGTCACGCCGAGCCCTTGCCGTTGTTAAAATCCGGCTGCACCATGGATTATACACAGTAGCCCGTCACAATACTCCACACAGCACTGTTGCTCTCCCAAGCCGAAGGTGACGGGGAGGGAATGGTCCGCATGGTGAGCCAGCTCGGGGAACAACTTCGGTTACGAAACAAACGACCAATACGCTATTGGTCCCGCCCGCTTACACCGCGTGCAAGCAGGGACACAGTTGTTCGCCGCTCGCCACGCGTCAGACAAAGCATTCTACTGGTGATAACTGCGGCTTTAGGCAACAGCAACCACCAACAGTCACATACACACCCACATCACACAATTCCACAGAACAATTTTGGATCGCTGAAACTAAGAGCACGGACGATAAAGCGGGGGGGGGGGGATACTCGGAGTCGATGGGCTACCAGCCCTCATATGTATCAGATAGTTGAAGACCTTTTAATTCCCAGAGTGGATATATTGGTGATGACTGTTCACCCGAGTGACACATGAAGTCCCAACAGGCAGTATGACAGCCAGTGTCGTCTCGCGGATCAGGTCAAAGATAGGTACACTGCATGCTCGCTGATGGCAATGGCATTACATGTCAGGTGAAAGTTAGGTCATCGGTCACCCTGATGATCGGAGGGGTCACGTGGTCTGGAGAGATGGAGAGGCGGAAAGGTGGTAAAGGTATCTCTTCTCGTCGTAGCTTGCAGACCCTCATGACCTGGAAGAACCAGCTGATCCAAATTTAAACTGAAGGAGTACCAGTCTCCGCTACCATGTCGTTTGATTTCCGGGGGTACATGCGGGAGGCCAGTGCTAAGTGATAACAGCCACCTGTTTCAGACCATACACATGACGCGCATACTGGATGGTGTGGTCTTAGAGTGCACATCACACGACATCGGCTAATTAGACGATAATGTGAGAATGGGATAAACTGCAATATCCGGTATAAAGCTCGGCAACATTGATCGCGCTTAGCAACGAAGGAACGCCTGATTTCGAAAGGATAACACATGCCGGAGAACAGCTTATGGCATAACTAAAATTACCAATTCGAATGTTGCATAACGCAGCGGAAATGATCGGAGCAGAAATGCATAGCGATATGCCTCAGATGATATTTACTCAATGTTCACCATCTCGTGAGAAGACTACACTGTTCCCCATGTGCCACTGGGAACATATGGCAGTTAGATATTCAGACATAAAAAAATATGGGCGGGCAGTGGCTGTGGAAGGCGATGATCCCGTGATGTACTATGCAGACACGGAAGCCACTTCTGGTACGGGATAAACGGGTGAGCCGAGCAGGATGGAACCATCACGATTCCACTCTAGAAAGGCACTTGGTGTGTGTGTGGGGGTACGACACATCCGACTGCTGGGTCATATAGCGTCGCCAACCTCTCATGGCGGTTGGTCGCGGGTGGACTCGGTAATCCCGCCATTTGCGGGATTCGAACCCACGAGCTTACGATCAAAAGTCCAACTCCATACCGAATGAGCTACCGCAGCCCCCACTCAAGAAAGGGATGCCGTATTAAAAGGCGGCATACCCCACCATAAAATAATAATAGTCACGCCTCAAGTACAAGGCAGAACTATGCCATGAACAGTGAGGTGTGAACTAGTCTAGACCACTTTGGGTGAATTAGTTCACACCACTATGGATGGATTAGTCCACACCATGCTGGGCGGATTAGTCCACACCATTATTGGTCGATTAGTCCACACCACTATGGATGGATTAGTCCACACCACTATGGATGGATTAGTCCACGTCATTCTGGGCGGAATAGCCTGCGTCTACATCACACATGGAGCAATCAACATCGCGCATGCACACTGGTCAGCAATGCATGCTGGAGGTAGACAGGCCATCGGCCGATCCGGCTGCTGCTGCTGCTGCTGCTGCTATTCACTGGAGCTGACTGCAGCGGCTGTACCTGTCACGCAGACGGACGGACAGACAGACGGACGACAGACGGACGGACGACAGACAGACACGTCCGGGCTTCGGAGCGGGCGGCTGCGCGGCTCACTGGCTGCGACACAGACCTGCACGCTGAACGTGGGCACACTCAGCCATCGGCAGCTCCACGACGGACGCGTCGCCGGCACCAACTCGCAAAACATGACGCGCTGACTTCGTGGGGCGACGCCGGCGCGTGGACGGTGGCCGCTGTCGCCGGGCCTGGTGAGCGGAGACGACTGGCCGGCGGCGACCCGCCACCTGGCCGCCCTGCTCGGCTGACCTCGCGTGCGGCCACATGGGGCCAGGGTCAGCGTACCTGGCGACCGCTGAGCGACCACCAGACGCGGCGCGGCCCGGTCCCGGTCGGCGCAGACGGCGGCGCCACCTTCATCATGCTGGGACGCGCACGCGCACCGACCGGCCGCCCGCACTGCACTGGCCGCCGCCGACGGTGGCCACATGCTGTCGCCGGCCGCCGCCGCTGCTGCCGAGGTGGCGCTAGTGTCGCTCTCCGGCGCATCAGTCAGCCTGATAACTCGGTGACGGAGCCGCGTGGACACCGCCGCCGACCAGAGGTCACATGTGTTCCGCCTCGCGACGGACACCACTGAATGAAGATAGCATCCTCCGCTGAATATATGGCTCCTTTCTACATTTTGGGGATAATTGTCTTCACAACATCGGCAACGTGTCCACGGAGACTGGCCTGTCGGCAAAATCTCCCGCCTCTCCCCATAGAGGTCATGTCATTGTCTTCACGCTGTCATCCTGCCTCCATAGAGACCTCTCCTTCTCCCAAAGAAGTCATTGTGTCCCAGCACAGACCGCTCCGCCCCAAAGTCCGCTCCTGTAGAAATACATCCACCCATCCTGAGGTGCTTGGGTGGGTCGATTGTTTCGCAATTCCACGGTCCGTTAGCCCATCTGCCGCGGCGTCCAGGGAAATCGAGCCGTACGCGTCACAGTTCAGAAGTTCAGAAGCAACATGAAGGACGAGAAACAAATCCACACTCACTACGATGAATGCCGAACGAAGTCGCCAGTGCAATACATGCTCGTGAATCGTGGTAGGTGCACAGACCACCCACCAGTGAAGACCGTCCGATCGAGAGTTGAGGCGCGGAACAAAACCTTGCCCGCCGTCGAACGTTGGTTGCAGCAGGTGCAACGGCCGCACATGTCGACAGCTGTGCTTATGCATAGGACGCCGGCCAATGATTGGGTGCGCGACGTCCCGGTCCCACAACGGGGAACTAGATCAACTGGATGGTGGGATTGCAATTTTTTGGAACACGCGCCACGTTTTTTGGGCCATATCAAACTGCTATTGCGCGACACATCAGGACCTCGCTGGGACATTTGCAGACGAAAGGTGAATGTCAAAGTGCAAGATGAATATGTGCGCAAGAATAAATATTTCTGTAGAGCTGAACAGGCCATGAGATTCAATAATAGCTCAGTCACTGCATTGGAGCATGGAGCATGAATCAATGAAACAAACCAGAAAAAAATGTTGTTAACAGTATTAACCGAAAGGTCAAAGACAATACAGATATCTGGGTAGCCAGCATTTGCTGCGAGAAATAAACCACATCATGCAGCGATTTTATGGTTCCGCTTCCTTTCAATTTATTCCACTGTACAACAATTATTTCACTCAATAAACGCTGATAAGTAGAGGCGGACATGTTTCAAGTTGATTCCTAATAAGTCCGTGCCATAGACTGCAGTAGAGAAGTTTCAGAGATAAGTTTTAGAAGTCCCTTGCTGTACATAAATCATGAACATCACATTTTCTGCGTGCATCAATATCGCACTTCTTGCGGCTTTTCACGAAGAAAATGCTAGAACCTCTAGAGTACGCATTACAGGGAAATCTACACATGGTACATATACCATGATTGAAGGATTACCCAATGCAAAGTCGAGCTGATTGGGTCGGCAGCCATAACAGCATGGCACACAAAGCGAAAACACCGATATGTCTCACTGGGTGGGCAGTTATAACAGCATGACACACGAAGCGAACACCACGATGTGTCTGACTGAGTAGGCAGCTAAAACAGCATAGCACACAAAGCATACACCGCGATGTGTCTGGGTGGGCAGCTATAACAGCATGGCACACAAAGCGAACAGCACGATGTGTCTGACTGGGTGGGCCCATCTGCTTTGCCGTCCACATCAACACACCACTGGCGGCCTACTGCCTCAAAGTCAACATCGCGAACCGCCTCCAGTGATGTGGCAAGTGTGAACAAAAGGGAACATGGCTGAAACGGACAGCTCCCGGCTGCAGCTGTGACAACTACTCACGGTATTGCTGAGCAAATAAAACGATGCACGCGGAACCTACATGTGGCGCATCAGATGTGGATACGATAGGCAATTCCATTACCAATTCCTCACAGCTCGACAACGAACCGTCCCTCATTTGCAACAAATATGCAAACACATTTGGCATGCATTTTGCGTTTACAAATATGACTGGCTACTGGATGACTTGGCCCTCCAAGGCTCCCGCGACGGACCTCTCGGTCTTAAAACCTATCGTGTTAAGACCTATCGGCAGATCACGGCAGAACTGAACTCTGCCGCAGCGGATAATTATCCACCGGTGTCTATTCGCCGGCGGGCACGGCCCGGCTGGTACGATAATTGTCCACCGGTGTCTATTCGCCGGCGGGCACGGCCCGGCTGGTACGATAATTGTCCACCGGTGTCTATTCGCCGGCGGGCACGGCCCGGCTGGTACGATAATTGTCCACCGGTGTCTATTCGCCGGCGGGCACGGCCCGGCTGGTGCGCATGGCGACGGGCCTCCACGGCAAACGCACCGCGCGGCCAGCCTCTGGCCCAGCCACATTCACCCGCTGAGACAGATAATCACAACACTTGGTGATGCCGACCCACCTGCCCGGGCCACCTGACCACTCAGCAGCCGCCCATTTTGGAGGACAAGCATGCTTGCAGTGCCCAGATAGCTTAAAAAATCCAAGAAAGGCCAAATTGGATGTACTCTCCAGACGGCTGACGAATATCTAATTTTCGGGGTCACATGTCTGTCTTTGATTAAGGGACGGGTCTAGTATTGTACATAGTAGACTGGCAGGCATACTAAGTTTGATGTGGTGGGAAAGTTTCATTAATATATCGGCATACAGTACAGGATAGAATACGGTAAGCGTCGCTACGCGCACAATAGGCGACAGGAATAACACCACATATAACTAGTGCGTTAACTCGGACTTGATTTTCGGTTCTAGCGATGGAGATGGGGGTACAACTTCAGGAAAAGTGGCAGAAGAGAATGCTTGTTTAGAGTGTAGGATTCCCGTGAAATCGAACCGAGAAGCGCCGTCAGTAGACATCTCTAGTTTGGTTGGTTATTGGTTTTACGACACGGCGACCGTTGAGTCATATAGCGTCGCCAATCTCTCACGCCGATTGGTCGCGGGCGAAGAGTAGCGACAGGTGAGATTCGAACCCACAATCTTTCGATTGTGAGACGAGCATCTTACCCCTAGACCACTCGTCCCCGACATCTCTAGTTTACGTCACACTCTGGCAAACATACATTAAATATTGTAGGCCACACCAATAATAGTACGTTTATATACGGAGTCACAAAACATGCTTCATATAAAAATAAAAAGAATGCATGATTTTCCATTCTGTCTAAACTTCAGGGCGAGCTCACACTGCCGCCAGGCCTTTAACTAAGGAGTGATTGTTCTGGGCACCTGTCACACCTGTCTGGGCAGAGGACTGCCCATCTGAACACCTGACATCAGCCGTGAGAGGGGCAGCAGACTGACCTGCGCTGCGTGCGGTGACTTCATCGGAGCACCCCTCAGCACTGGAGGCGACATCGCGGCCCACACGCACACTCCGCGGTCTCACATCTCACACTCGGCGTGCCCAATCGATCGTCGGCCTGCTGCCAATGTGACACGACACGGCCAACAAGTGTGCAACCCCGGCAGCCGGCTGCCGGCCT
Organism: Ashinkailepas kermadecensis; assembly: GCA_034440615.1. Taxonomy (NCBI): domain Eukaryota; kingdom Metazoa; phylum Arthropoda; class Thecostraca; family Neolepadidae; genus Ashinkailepas; species Ashinkailepas kermadecensis. Next base: position 179,099 of record JAOTOM010004232.1, read on the forward strand.
CACCTGTCCTACACGCCGCACGGAAACGGCGCTACCAGCGTCGGCTGCGGCTCCATACAGAATGGAGACGGCGATGTGAGGATCTGTGGCGGGTTTACATAGAGGAGACGGGGCTAGGGCCTGACGCTGGTGCATACAAAGTGGAGACGGTGGTGTGAGGACCTGTGGCGGGTTTACATAGAGGAGACGGGGCGATGGTCTGACGTTGGTGCACACAGAATGGAGACGGCGGTGTGAGAACCTGTGGCGGATTTACATAGATAGGAGACGGGCGAGGGCCTGACGCTGGTGCACCCTACGGTAAACTGCGCACTGCTGTAGACTGCGCACCATACGGTAAACTTGGCGGCTTGACTTCATAGAACGTCATCGAGTTTGCTCAACTCTCCCAAGGAGTCGGGGGCGGATGGGGCGGCCCAACAGACGCGACCTACATAGTGGCCACCTGGCGCGCCACACCAACCTGCGCATGGCCGCCGACAGCAGACAAAAACCGCCCGACTGATGACAAACGCGCGCGACTGGCGTAGACGGGCCGCGCTCGACCTTACTCTTGCCATAGTGTTTCAGGGTTTCAGGAGGACAATACAGCGGACGTGCGCGTGACATACGACGGGTCGAGGTCGGTCATGCCACTACCACGTCACATCGTGAGTCATGAGACGACAGCGTGTGCTCATGTCCACCAGTTTGTCGGAGGCTCACGCTGGCTGTGATCAGCCTACAGCGGTGACTCGCCCTGCTGCCGTCCCCCGACTCAGCTGCCAGCGGCGGTGGCGCCGTGGTGAGGCGCCCACCACGTGGGCCGCTACACAGGCTGATAGGCCCGCCTCACGGTCACCTGCTCACAGGCCCAGCTCGCAACAAACTGCACAGCTCCTCACGATCGCAGATCTAATGTGAAGTTCACAGGTCCAGTTACCAACAACGACGGGGAAATTCAAAACGTAACGCCTACATGAAAAGAACACGAGCAAAATGATATCCTGCAAGAATGACTAAACGAAGTATTTCTAAATAAATGGACATAGAATACGTGATAGTACGAAATGCATGAATAATTAAGGTGACCATTTGCGAAGAATAGAGACGATGGGAGCGAGGGTCTGCCGTGGGTTTGAATGGTCGTTTCTCTTCTTCCAACCTTTCAAGAAATGTGCCTAAGATATAGGATTCGTTCTCCACATCAGATGAAACAACTCCATGAATTAATATCCTGAGATCACAAATGCAATCATTTTCCTGAAAAGAAGATCATTGGTAAAACTTGGGCTTGGTAAAACTTTGGCTTCAAGATGTAAGAAAAGCCAGCTGTGCACGAAAGAGCTCTAGAAGTGACAAAACAAGTGTATAAAACGATCAACTCCACAACAGAGGAGGGAAATAAATCGTCCTTTCAGTCACGAAAAACGCACTTGCGTTCCTCTGCATAATTTGGTTAACCCGTCCAGTCCCTCCGGTCAAATCCCCACACCCAGTATTGGGGTTGTGTTATTGCCAAAGACTAACTTCCAAACTAAGAGGTGTACGAAAGCGAACCGGATAGCATCGGAAAGCCATCGACGAATAGGGCCACAAAATCGACTCACTTTTCATTAAAAAATATTTTTGTTAGATCCAAAATGGTGGTTCTTCAGAAGAAATTGATTATTCGAACACATTTCATATCACCCTTTCTGGTAAAGACGCAGTTAGAACGCACGCCATTTGATAGCCAATTACACCAACTGTAACGGCCAGGCACTCAATGTTCACCTTACAGACAGCTCACGTGATATCTTTCTGTACGCACGCATACCTACACACTGAACCATGTGCACTACCAAAGACGTTATCTGTATTGTGTACTTCCATGTTGAAATTAAATTGCATAGTGTTGTGATTCTTGATTTGGTGACTGATGCGTCATGTCTACTCCACAGATTTGTGATATACTAGAATCGTATTATGGGTTGAAAGCTGTCGATGTGCCAAACGTGATCGAGTGGTGCAGCTGCACATATACTGATGGCACAAATGAAGGCCTTGACTTCGTGCTTGAGCGCACAAGCACATGAGATATAAAGCGACCCGCCGTACCGGGAAAATGTAATTATACAAGCTGTAATTTATTGAGATCCATTGTAATTCGCCCTAAATGATTTAATGATTGCTGCAATTGATATGCGTTTCAATGGGTATGTACTTGCGGTTTAATTTTGCTGATCTCACCACCTTGTTTTCACGTTGTATGTGTGTCTAATTCTTTGTTGACTGTCTCGTCAGGTCAAAACGTGCATCGAACTTCATACGGCAATCCGAAAATATAGCTTTATCCTTTAGTTAGTCTTTATGTTTGTTGTCTTCTGTTTACATTTTGTTTGACTGACGGAGGCCGTAACAGTTTTGACATTGGCGCAGGTGAACTGCCGGTGCAGAGGACACTAGGAATCGAATGGAACGCAGAGTCTGACCACTTCCAGTACAGTGTAAAAGCTGTTACAAAGCCACATACAAGGCGAGGGATCTTGTCCGCTGTAAGTTCGATCTTCGACCCATTGGGATATATTTCGCCCTTCATACTGACAGGGAAGCAGATCCTCAAAGACCTCTGCCAAGATGGATTTGGATGGGACGATGCAGTACTAGGCGAAATCTTGTACCGTTGGAATGACTGGCTCACAGATCTCGCAAGTCTCAACATGCTGCACATTCCCAGGTGCCTCACCGCTCCAGGTTTCGGATCTGTGCGAGTCATCGAGCTCCACCATTTCTCTGACGCCAGCACCAGCGGATACGGGCAGTGCAGCTACATCCGTCAAATAGACGAAAACGATCAAGTTTCGTCAAGACTGGTAATGAGCAAGGCAAGAGTCACACCATCGAAGCCAGTCACGGTACCTCGACTCGAATTAACAGCTGCTGTGTTGTCGGTGAAGATAAGTAGCTTCCTTCGCACAGAGCTTGGACTGGAGAATGTCAAGGAGTTCTTTTGGACCGACAGTAAAGTCGTGCTGGGGTACATATCTAATGAAACCCGAAGATTCCACGTGTTCGTAGCTAACAGAGTTCAACAGATCACAGAAAATACGACGCCCAATCAGTGGTTTTACGTTGATACGAAGTCAAACCCTGCTGATCTAGCCTCAAGGGGAGTGAAGGCTGAAGAGCTACTGAGCTGCCCTTTGTGGTGGAATGGTCCTGACTTCTTGAGCCATCACGGATCGCTTCCCGAGCCACCTGTGGACAGGGCGCTTCAGCCAGACGATCCAGAAGTGAAGAAAGTGCCACCTCCGAAGACCACAGTCTGTTATGCAACCGTGACGCAAAATGTAGAGTATGTGGACCTTCTGAAGCGACTTGAACGCTTCTCCAGCTGGCACAGAACGAAGAGAGCTGTTGCATTGTGTCTGCGCTACAAAGATATCCTTCTGAAGCGAACCAAGCTCAAGGATTACCAGAGTCCATCTGTTGAGGAAATGACAAGAGCAGAAACTGTAATTCTGAAGGCTGTTCAAGCTGACAATTTTCAAGAGGAACTTGATGTTCTTTCACAGGAATCGGACAAGGACACGAAGACAGTTGACAACAGAAGCGCTAAAGGAGCAAAGCATCTGAAGGCAACAAGCTGTCTATACAGATTGGATCCGTTTCTCAACAGGCAGCGTCTCATTTGCATTGGTGGAAGGATCGGGCAAACGGCTGCCGGGACAGCAGAACAGCTGCATCCAGTCGTCTTACCACGGTCTGGTCACGTAACGAACCTCATCGTACGTGAATGCCACGAAAGAACCTACCATTCTGGTAGAGGTATGACACTGGGAGAGATCCGCTCCACCGGCTACTGGATTCTTCGCGGAAGAGGTGTTACTTCCAAGTACATCTTGAGATGCGTTAAGTGTAAGAAGCTCCGAGGTCAGACGTGTGGTCAGAAGATGGCAGACCTGCCTAATGATCGCTTACAGGAGTCGCCTCCATTCACCTACAGCTGCGTGGACTACTTCGGGCCGTTCTTGGTGAATGAGAGGAGGAGCAAAGTCAAGCGCTGGGCTGTATTGTTCACCTGTATGTGCTCCAGAGCTATACACATCGAGACGGCGAACTCCCTGTCCACCGATTCATTCTTGAACGCGTATCGACGTTTTATCAGCAGAAGAGGACAGGTCAGACAGCTCAGGTCCGACCAGGGAAGCAACTTCGTTGGAGGAAGACGAGTGATGGAAGAAGCCTTGAAAGAGATGAGTGAAGACAAGATCAAGAGAGAACTGCTGAAAAGTAACTGCGACTGGATCCACTTCAAAATGAATGTTCCTAAAGCAAGCCACATGGGGGGCATCTGGGAAAGGATGATACGAAGCGCAAGAGTCGTACTCGAGGCACTTATGCAGGAATATGGTCATATCTTGGACGATAAACTCCTTCGTACACTTTTGGCAGAAGTCGAGATGGTCATCAATAGCCGACCTCTGACGGATCCTGACATGAGCTCGATAGATGTAGTAGAGCCTCTGACACCTAACCACATACTAACGCAGAAGACAAGGGTTGTCCTTCCTCCTCCCGGCCGCTTCGAAAATCCTGACCTCTACTGCCGTCAGCGATGGAGGAGGGTGCAGCATCTCGCCAACGTGTTCTGGTCTCGTTGGCGCCGCGAGTTTCTTCCGACACTGCGGGAGCGGCGAAAGTGGCAACAAACCCAACCCAACCTGAGTACTGGCGACATCGTCACGGTGTTGGACGATGATTCAGCGAGATGCGACTGGCCCATGGGGCGGGTCACAGCGACGTACCCTGACGCGGATGGACTTGTACGTAAGGTCCGCGTACAAGTGGGTTCTAGTGAGTACGAGCGACCTGTGCATCGTCTTATTCAGATAATGCGCCCAGGTCAGTTGGTGACTGACGTTACGTCAGATCAGTAAGAGTGCAGCATCTCGCCAACGTGTTCTGGTCTCGTTGGCGCCGCGAGTTTCTTCCGACACTGCGGGAGCGGTGAAAGTGGCAACAAACCCAACCCAACCTGAGTACTGGCGACATCGTCACGGTGTTGGACGATGATTCAGCGAGATGCGACTGGCCCATGGGGCGGGTCACAGCGACGTACCCTGACGCGGATGGACTTGTACGTAAGGTCCGCGTACAAGTGGGTTCTAGTGAGTACGAGCGACCTGTGCATCGTCTTATTCGGATAATGCGCCCAGGTCAGTTGGTGACTGACGTTACGTCAGATCAGTAAGAGATGAGTTAGATTAGTTCTACTGCAAAGCGTGTAAGTATCACAGATGTGTACAATGTGACTGGATTATCGAGCATGTAAATATGTAGTGCTATACTGTACCGTACCTCCCGTGATACTCTACTGTGATACGTCACTCACACGTGTTACTGAGATCGAGTGGCCAATGATAGTATAAGTTGTGGTAAATGAAATATCTTGAGTTTAGTTTTCATATTTGCGTGCTATGAGGAAGCATTGTGTTTCATGAGGAGCCACAGTTCCGGTTGACTGTTATGAGGAGCCACGCTCTGATGCTGCGTATTTATTAATTGCGTGGAGCCGAAGTCCAAAGGTGTTATGTCGTAGTTTACGTTGGTCAGCTGGAGGTGCCTGACCTTCATTTATTTTTGGTAAATTTAGTAAATTTAGAGGAGCCATGTAACGGCCAGGCACTCAATGTTCACCTTACAGACAGCTCACGTGATATCTTTCTGTACGCACGCATACCTACACACTGAACCATGTGCACTACCAAAGACGTTATCTGTATTGTGTACTTCCATGTTGAAATTGAATTGCATAGTGTTGTGATTCTTGATTTGGTGACTGATGCGTCATGTCTACTCCACAGATTTGTGATATACTAGAATCGTATTATGGGTTGAAAGCTGTCGATGTGCCAAACGTGATCGAGTGGTGCAGCTGCACATATACTGATGGCACAAATGAAGGCCTTGACTTCGTGCTTGAGCGCACAAGCACATGAGATATAAAGCGACCCGCCGTACCGGGAAAATGTAATTATACAAGCTGTAATTTATTGAGATCCATTGTAATTCGCCCTAAATGATTTAATGATTGCTGCAATTGATATGCGTTTCAATGGGTATGTACTTGCGGTTTAATTTTGCTGATCTCACCACCTTGTTTTCACGTTGTATGTGTGTCTAATTCTTTGTTGACTGTCTCGTCAGGTCAAAACGTGCATCGAACTTCATACGGCAATCCGAAAATATAGCTTTATCCTTTAGTTAGTCTTTATGTTTGTTGTCTTCTGTTTACATTTTGTTTGACTGACGGAGGCCGTAACACCAACATATTACACAAATAGTCGCATTGGTCCACCATGCGGCAAAGTTGGCAGTCACCTTAGGCCACGAACCTGACTCAAAACACAAATCCAAGTTAAACGTTTTGTGAAGACTGCCAAATCGTAATTATGTAGTAGGCTTCATTTCAATATATTTTCACCTGCATGAGCCTTTTAAAAAAAATGTGTAGGACAATACCCTAGGATGACCTTGACCTTGACTCCGATTCACAGTTTTGGTTCCATTGGGTAATTTACGGCGTGCAATGCAAGTTTGATACGACTTAGGGTATGACAACTCGAAATAAACCATAAAAGCAGGAGTGTCCAAGTAGGTTTTGTCCACTTTGCACACTTCATCTTGACTTGGCTTCAGGTCACTTGGCGGAGGTCAACCAAAATACATCGGAACTTCTCATATTTCTGGATGCACACCATGGGAAAAAATGCGGTTGGAAGAACATACATATTATAAAAATAGGAAAATTGGTTTTAAAAAATTGGTCATGACCTCAAACAGAACGACGAGGTATATATTTTGTAGGCGCTGCCCAATTGTGCTCACGTGGCAAGCTTCATTTCAACATCTTTTCATTTTGATGAGTTATCGATCCTGACACCTTTTTCGGAGTGGTGCTCTTCCATCTGAGGTGGGTCAATGACCTTCTATGACCTGAGGTTGAAACTTTCATGATAGATGCAAAAACGATCAAGCAAAAGGTACTGAATATATCGTATATATCGACGCTGAATATACTGAATATATTGACGCGCCGCGGTTTTCCACCATCATGGAAAAACTTGGGAGCTGCATACCCCCCCCCATAGACGAGGTCGGCTAACTTTGTAATGCTTGACCTCAGAAAATAACACAAAATTTAACAAAACTGATGCCTTGGTGGGACCAAGGCTACTGGGCCAAGTTCATCCAGTGTTAATTTCTCGCAGTGACAGCCCTTGTGCTTGGTGGCTCCGTTCAGCTTCCCCACCCAGTGATTAGTTGCTGCGCCGCAGCTGTACTTGCACCACAATCGCGATCGTATATGGCCATATAAAGGCTTCGGCCTTGTGCGTCGTTTTGTTCGCCGGTCATTCCAGACAGAGCCGAGGGCATGGATGAGTCACGCAGTGCCGACCTGCCTTGGGCGGTCGGAGGCACGCCTTTCACCACACAGTGCCGACCTGCCTTGGGCGGCCAGCGACACGGTTCTCACCACACAGCGCCGACCTGCCTTGGGCGGCCGGCGACACGGCTCTCACCACACAGCGCCGACCTGCCTTGGGCGGCCGGCGACACGGCTTTCGCCACACAGCGCCGACCTGCCTTGGGCGGCCGGCAACACGGCTCTCACCACACAGCGCCGACTTGCCTTGGGCGGCGGGTGGCGCCACTCACCAGGTCCGCTTCGTAGTCGGCGACGGTGACGATGTCAGAGTGTGTCCGGTGGTGCTCCTCGGCGTCGGCGCCCTGCTCGAAGTACACCATGGCGTACTGGAACGGAGAACGTGTCAGTAGGCGAGTTGTGCGGGGACGGGCAGTGAGAGCAGTGAGACAGGCAGTGTAGTGTAGGCTGGTCAGGCCGCCGACGGCCGCACGCCAGCTACAGGAACCATCCACCACCACCGCCATATGCTCCACGGAACTGTGTCACCACATCATAAAATGACACTCAAGACCGGGGGCGCGGAACGATTTTGAAGTTATGTGTGTGTGGGGGTAGGAGGGAGCAAGACTACTGACGGCAGATCCAATGGGAAGGCATTCCGTAGCCTCAAACCCCGTCAAAACGACATGCTTTAACCTTTTTTTTAATCGTACAAAATTACATTTTCTGGAAATCTTCACAAATCTTACAATACAAATATTATAAACGACTTTTTTTCGTCGCAAGCTGTCGTCTGAAAATATTCTCTGAAAACCAAATATTTTCCGTACTTCATCTTCTGCCAACCGAGTTGGCCCAAACCGACTCAAGTAGATCCATACCGAGCCTCGCGATACGCCCTAGGCTTCTGACCAACACTCTCGCTGCAAAATGGGAATTTGGGCAGGCGACAGTGAGCTAGCGGCGGCGCCGGACCACTGTGGGTGCGTCGTGCTGCGGCGCCGTACACGCGTCTGCGACTGCTGCCCGGCGGGTTATCGGTACCTGTTGCTTCCGCGGCCGTGGCAACAACCAACAACTTCTTCACTCTTGCTCTTGATATTTGTCACCATATGTGACATTGTGCCACGTATACTCAAGTGAAATATGGGATATTTTACCTTAGTTGCCTTTTATTATTGATATTATTGAAGACATTTCATCACTTCATTCCAGGCTGTACATTCCCACCCAGCTTCCTTGAAACTCTCTATTTTCTTGTCTGATATAGCTATGGAACCTTTTGAGCAAATATGGCTTAACCAAGTTACTGTGAAATTCATGGAAAGTTGGTTACATCTTTGAACTTTTAACTATGTCACTGCTGTTTTCCAGCCTTTGGAATGAAAACACAGGAACCATGCCGATAGCCAACAGAAATCAAAGCATCCTTGACTTCATGATATGCAGTTGGTGTCACACATGTCACATACTTTTCTGCCATTCTTCACCATTGCTTGCCCAGGCACTTTTCCATGTTTATGCGCTGTTTGCTCTTCAAAGATCCTTAGTAGCACCAGATCTCTGCCTGCTGTAGTGGGACTCCGACTGCAAGCCATGTCACGGGCTTCGACAAGATGCTTGGAGCAGAAAAGGTTCTGCCCCAGGCAGACTGCAAGTTTCCCCATGTGGGGCTGCATTCAACAATGCTGTCGCTGCTCTATGCCATGATCTTTATTAAGCCCATCCCAGGTTCCAAGACCTGTCACATATTACCAGTGGTGCAGAGAGGATTTTCTTAAGGGGCTCTGACCCCGAAAAAAGTCATGAAGCAGAGAACGCTTTGGCGCGGGAAGTGCGCAGAATAATTTTCGTTTTACGTAATGAAAACCTAAAAATGGCTTCTTTCTGGTGTATTTTGCGTTGCTAAGGGGAAGTAGAAAACCCCGGGCCCTTTGGATACCCTCTGCAGATTACTTCTGCTTGCTCAAAGCTTTCAAAAAAATCACAATCGGAATGCTGCCCCAACAAGATTTCATCGAAACCTGCTGTTTTGCAGTTTGCATCATGATCAAGGGTGTAGTCAGAATTGTTCACAGGGAGCCCCAGCTGTGCCAGGGGGCACACTCATTAGCAAGGAGGCACACTCCATATGTGCTATTTCCGCAATGTTGGGCACTGGCTCTCCCAGGCGGAGGGGCAGAGCGGGCTTCCAGGGAGCCAGGCCTCCAGTATGCCATCCCTGGTCATGACCCAGTGTTCCTGGCCATTAGGCCATTGAATTAAAATAAGTTGTCAAACGAAGCCTGTGCATCAGAGGCAACAAATCAGTGGACAAGCAATCATTGCCCACACATCATAAATTTAACCTTCGCCCTCTGGCATTGAATGACGAATTTCTGGTGCGCTTGCCAAGGCTCTCTAACATCATTATATCTATATCTTCTTTGTTCGCCGCTGCTCTGTGCCAGTATCCCAAAATATTCATATTTGGTTACGGGATGACACCTCGGATGAAATGATGTTCTAATCTTCTCTCATTATTTTATCTCAGATTAAATAATTTTCTACTTATTTCTCACTATTTCATCTCTCATTTTCCACTCTTGAATGCAAAATAATTTTTAAAAAGCTATCCGAGGCAACACAAATTCATGTATTGTACCCCTATTAATAATTTTCCGAAACGTGCACCTATGATTTGCAGCAAAATATACTCGTCTTTTTGATGTATTGCTCCAAATAAAGGTTACTCCCACCCTGTTCTTAGCAGCATTTAAATGTGTCCCACCCCAACCATCTCGTCCACTCTGGCCTCTGGCCCTGACAGTTCAGTTTGAGTTTTCAGTCCCCAGGACTAAGTTTGTCTCGGAGCGTCCAAAAAGCATGGCTAAATTCACACACTTCAATGCACCTAAGTAAAATCGACGTATACCTGAAGACGAAGACAACCAGACACTACATGACCCTTTCCAACATCCTCACATCATCACCGATAGCAATAAACCAAGCAAACATGAAACGCCTAAGACCGCAAAATAGGTGGTCAGTCTACTTTGTTTCAGCAGCCAACAAAACTGCGCGACAGCTGCTGATCAAACCAACCGCGTCCCTGCATTGGTGGATATAAATCGTAGAAATCGTGTGCATTGTTGACAAGTTCCAGGCGGCCGCATACACAAAGGAACAGAAGAAAGAAGTCAGACACACATGACACTTTTAAGCCCATAATTGTGCGTCCGAACGTTTTATAGTTATGCTACCAACACCTATTTAAACGTTCTATCCCTCGCCACGGAAGTTCTGGTACGATACTCGAATGACGCATTTGCAAACAAGCGGTCAATAGATAAAAAAGATGGAGTGGTAAAAGAAGAGACTATATGAAAAGAGCTACCACCGTACGAGAAGCCAACGTGGGACTAAGGTGTGAGGTTTTCGTATTCCTTCTTCTGTTTTCCAGGCCGAAGGAGCCGCAAAGATAACAAAATTATACAGAGGATCGTAAATGCATGCATGTATGATGCATGTGTTTCGCTGGCAAAGCAATGATTTACTTTCTATTCTGCCTTGGATGGAGTGAAATGGCCCATGGATTTACCTGGTCACCCACACAGTTTAATGGACAACTAGTTTTCGGGCATTTTGAAGTCCAAATTTAACTGACCGTTCAGCGGAGTTACTTTCATGGTGTGACCTCAATGCGGCCTTGAGAACACATCGTGTATGTTAATTAAACTGAAAAATCGTTCAATTTAATAGAGCAAAATGAGGCATACTCTGAAAACGGAACAATGACTCAAGAAATCAGACTGGACAGTCTGTTAGCCAGCCTCAGCTAGCCTAACAGCTGACAAGAGACGGGCGGCACATCACTCACCTCTTGCGACTCGATCATGATCTTGGGAAACTCAATCATGAGGTACAGAGCTGACGAGAAGCGCTTCTCACGCTCGTTGATGAGCTCGATCTCCCGAAATGTGAGTCGGTCCAGCCAGTCCACCTGCTGTAGCTGTCCATTACGGTGTCGCTTCGTCAGCTGCAATAGACGACAGCCGTCAGCCAGTCCACCTGCTGTAGCTGTCCATTACGGTGTCGCTTCTTCAGCTGCAATAGACGACAGCCGTCAGCCAGTTCACCTGCTGTAGCTGTCCATTACGGTGTCGCTTCTTCAGCTGCAATAGACGACAGCCGTCAGCCAGTTCACCTGCTGAAACTGACCATTACGGTGTCGCTTCGTCAGTTGCAATAGAAGACAGTCGTCAGCCATGACAACAGTTGCAGCTGTTCTGCCGCCTAGTCAGCTGGAGCGGCCGAACAGCATTCCATTCGAGTCACCCAATTTTCCAACTTCTTAAACCTCGCAGTGCTGGCGGGGGGGGGGGGGGCGGAGTAAATTTGATCCCGCACTAAATTTTGTTTTAGGTAAGATTGCCGTTTACTGCAAGACGCGGCAAACGGCATGACGTAGCTATATTCTTATAGTTTCAGTTACCTGAAACATTCTCCTCTACCTTTTTGGTTGATCTACCAGGGCAGGTTAAATATGTGTCAGGGTGCAGTCAGTCGCCCGTCCTCGCCGTAGTTTTCGGGTCCAGGTCGCCAAACAAATGCACTTCGTACTTCAATATTGATGACATACAGACTGAAGATTTAGTCTAAAAACAGGCCACACGTGCGAAGGTTAGGGTCATCGATCCCACTAAGGTTCAATACCTGGAGATGCGATGAGCTGTTGAAGATGACGAACTTCGAAACAGATGGCACAACAGTGATTGACTCTGGATGGCAATAAAGACACGGGCTCTCGGCTGATGGAGAATATCTCCTTCCCAGGCCACAAGTTATTTAATTTAATCGGTCAGTCTGCAACACCAAGCACATTTGTACTCATCAATCCGTCCCTACCCCCACTTCTCCCCCCCCCCCCCCAAAGGAACAACAAGGAAGGCAAATACAATCATATTAGGCAGTTGCTAACTCATACAATATGTATCACACCAGATTGGTTTAACTGCCAGGAGCTTCCCGTTAAGAGCCAACCCTCGACAGCAGACACGGAACACCTGGCTCTGTAAGCGTTGGTGCGGGTGAGAATGGCCAGACAAATCGTCCGTGGCTGGACGGGAAGACGGCACGTACATACACAAAATAACTATGTCACTCGGTGCGCTGACTCGCCATGGAGAAACTGAGGGCGAGCGCCTCCTGGTGAACCAAATAGTGTTGCGCCTCCCTGATGATCTCCAAACGTGTTACCGTCGACGCCCCTCGCCTGACACGCCACTGGCAGACCAAACGAAACTACAGACCAATCGTGTATCATAACGTGCCACGTTTAGAACGGATTGACCATGTACGGGACACGCACCATGCAGAATCGCCGTAGCATCAGGTGTCGTAAAAACAAACCTTATAATCGTTATAGTGCAAAGGTAACACAAACGCAACGCTTATTTTGCGGATAGTGGGGCGTCGGATACGGATATCACGGTGGCCGGCTCAGCCGTTTTTCGTCACGTGTTGGGCCGCGGTCAATGTGGAAGTTCCCGCTGCGCTGTCACCATTTCTGCGGCGAGTTCAATTGGGTGCCGACCGGCAAGGCCAAGTGTGGAAACAAAGTTCAAGTTGGGCCAGCTCCTGTGCCTGCACTGCTTCCGCAATAGCGTGGTGGGGGCAACGTCATTCACACACATCGCTACAGTGGCTAGCGATGTCCTGCAACGTCCTAAATGAGTGTATTGCAGCACCGATCACACGTAACAGGACCCGTCCCACACATGACAAGAGTCACGTGACAGGACCAAGACAGGACAAGTCCCCCGCTGGACACTGATCACATGTGATAAAACCCATCCCCCACCAGACACTGGTCACACGTGACAGGACTCGTCCCCCACCGGACACCGGTCACCCGTGACAGGACCTCCCCACCCCCAACCGGCTGGAGAGCCTGATACGTCACCTTACTGAGTCGCTCCATCTGATCAGACGAAACTCTGGTCTGCTCAGCGGCAGCTGGCGTCGGAACCGTTCCAGTTGATATGCTTTTTGGTGTGGCCGGACACTCTGCGGTCACGGGGGACAGCTTCAGATCGTGCAGGCCCTGCAACAGGGAGACCGTCGCCATTACCACCAAGCCCTAACAATCGGGAACGGGGTTGGAAAAACAGACTGTTCTCGGATTTTGGCATCCAGAACATCATCCTTTCCATACAATTCTGCTCTCGTTTTTCTCATTTGGAAGTCCAATGGCGCGTTTGTCAATGAACTCATCTGGGAAAATTGAAGGAATGTCGTCTATCGGCATGAAATGTGCATGGCTATGAAATGGATACTATTGGCATGAAATGTCGCCAATTACGTCAATTCCAGATTGGGATAAGAGCCGAAAGATGCATAACTACAACTGTCATTTAAACTTTGCACCCTGTACTGTGGCTTACACGCTATGTACCAAAGGTCATAGTAGTAGTGGAAGGTAGCTGTAGTAAACAGCATTGGACAATACTCGGACGGCTTTTACGAGTCGGGTGATCTGTGTCAATAGGACTGGTGAGTTGACTGATTTGGCACAGCAAATGAGTGGTCTGATGGAGACCACAACGCCAACTGACCAGCTTGATAAGGCAGGTTTAACCTGGCCAAGGACGAATGTCACGTGAACTCTGATCTGAGACAGTAACGCGGTCGCGGACCTGCTCTACAAAGGTGCGTGTGCACCATGATCGAGAACAACAGTGCCATTATTGACCCGATACAGTCGCGACCCTCGTCGAGAACAGTGCATGCCCAACTCAATCGAGAACAACAGCGCTATTACTGATAAGTGGGGTAGCCGAGAGGGACGAAGGAGGCAGCCGCCCCTTGGAGGGTCGGAGGGGCCCTCCAGGCGACGGCCTTGAGGGGCCGGCAAGGGCCCCTCAAGGCGTCGGTCCAGGGGACCCACAAGAGCCCCCTGGTCAGACCAAGAGCCCCTGGACTGACGAAAGGCGTCCCGGGCTGACGATAAGGGTCCAGGGCCGATGAAGAGGGCCCCGAATCAAAGGAGAGTGCCATCGGGAAGATGTTGAGGGTTCTTGGCTGGGCTAATGTGAAAGGCTTCTAGATTGACGGAGGGGCCCTGGATCGTTGGAGGGCCCCGGGCTGATGGAAAGGGCTCTGAGCCAATATGAAGGGCCCCTGGGCTGACGGCGGTGTCCAAGCCGAAGAAAGGGTCAAAGCGTTTGAATGGAGGCCTCCGACTTGCAGGGAAAGGCCCTGGATCGTCAAAGAGGGCCTCTGAAACAGCGGAGGGGCCCTAGTTGCCGGACGGTAGCTCGGGCCGTTAGAAAGGGCCTTTGGGCCGACGGATGTGGTCCAAGCCATACGAGGGCCCCTAGTCTAATGGAGGGGGCCCAAGCTGTTGAAAGAGGGCCTCCGGCCTGACATAGGAGGCCCTGGATCGCTAAGGAGTGCCCCTGCACCGACGGAAAAGACTCCTAACCGCGGGAGAACCACTGTAGAGAGCCCATAGCCGGCATGAAGGGCCCCTGGGCCGATGGGAGATGGGGATTGAAACCGCTTAGGGGCCCTTTGCATTAGAGGCCAAATCTTTTGAAAGAGGTGACTCCGGCCGGATAGTGTCATGAGCCGTGAAAGAAGGTCCCTTAGCCGACGGAGGAGGGACCCGGGCCGGACGTGCCGGGTCACTGGGTTGACTTTGGCTCACGTTCATGGTGAGGGGCCCCGAACTGACAGCGGGGCTCATGTGGCCCCCGCGCTACGGAGACGAACCGGGCCGAAGGGGAGGGCCCCGATGCTACGTAAAGGGTCTCTAAGCACATGGTGGTGCCCCGGGCTGTTAAAAAGCAGTGGCGTTTCCAAGGTGTGAAAGGGCACCCGTCCCCTGGTGAGTCCGACGAGGCTCTCCAGGCGACCGCCCCGAGGGGCAGAGATATGGCCGATAAAAAATCAAAACGCATCTGACAGCTCGTGTGGAAAGGGCCCTGGAAACCTGAAGACGTCCACCACGAGAGCTGCCAAGGGCCGTGAAGACAAGAGAGGGCCAGCCGGAAAGCTGTAATGTCCATGCCAGCTGGAAAGAATAGTCTCAGCTGGAATGAGCCTTTAACAGCTCCGGAATAAACAGGGCATCTGAGGTTAGAGGCATGGTATGCTCCTGGGGCTTGAAAGGGCCCCTGTGGGATGAACAAGACCCCTAGGAGCTGAAGAGGACTAGTGAGAGCCCATCTCGGAGCTGAAATTCCCCTGAGATGGGAGCTAGAGAGGGCTATTAAGGATTGTGTCCCCATCTCCTGCCTCTAAAAGCAGGAGATGGGAGGATGAAGGATGAAGAGGATCTCTTGATAGTCAGAGAGGACTGGACTGATATTCTGCTGAGGTTGACAGCGGCCCCTAATGGATGAGCAAGGTCCAATCAGATATTATTTTTAAAAAAATCCTTAATGGCTGGCGTTTGCTATGGGGAATGTGCTTCAGAGCTAAAATATTATTCAAACCACAAGAGCTTTCGATAACTAGGAAAGGCCCTGACGGGGCTCTTGAGGGCTAACGGAGCCCCGTGAGAGTCCCAAAGGCTAACGATGGTTGTGAGGAATACTGAGGGCCCGCGTCAGGGCTAAAAAGCCCTTGAAGGCAGGAAGACTGTCAAGGACTGGAAACGGCTCATAACAGCTGGAGAGGGCTCCGATGATTTAAAATGGTCACCAAGCACCAGAGGACTGGACTGGAATGCCCAAGAGGATTGGAATAGGTCCCTATGAGAAGAACAGGGCCCACGAGAGTCCCAAACGGCTAGCGATGGTTGTGGGGAATACCGAGAGCTAAATTTCCTTCTCCTTGATAGCCCAATAGGCTGTCGAGGACAGGGGAGAACCCTTGGTAGCTAGAGCGGACCGGACTATGATGCTCCTAAAGCTTCGGAGGAACACTGAGGGATGAACAGAGCCACCTAAAAGTGAGGAGAGTTCGAAGAGCCGGCGATGCTTGCTTGAAATTGTGACAGAGAGGACGGAGAGGCAATTTGTTTTTATGTTAAAGGGCCCTGCTTCAAGTGATCATAATGCTGCTAAACACTGACGCCAAATTCTTCCTTCCAGTATGAACAATAAATCCACTATTTTTTTTAGCCTTTTCTGGCAGTAAATAAAGGAAACCCCCAGTTATTCAAACCTCGGCGCCGTACTTGCTCCGATCAACAACAGCACGGTCATTACTCGCCTCACAACGCCACACCAGCGCCTCACAGCGCTACACCAGCGCCACCTCTGACCAAGTGGAGACCGGCCGCGCCCTCACTGACCTGGTTGAAGCAGTGTTCGGCCGTGAACACAGGTATGCTGGTGGAACCCACCACGGCAGCGCGTTGCGGTCGACACGGCTCGAACACGGTGAAGCGCAGGTAGGCGTCCTCGGGCAGGTCGCAGTAGCGCACCGGCACCGACAGCCACTCGTTCCAGCTGTGATATCACACACACACACACACGCGTACGTATAAAGGTAGCCGGGACTTCGGATCTTTTCTTCACACACCAGTGTCTTGACATCCGGCCCCGGTCGCGATCGGCCTCAGCTAAGCCCACATGATGCCATTCTAAACACATTCTCTCCATGGAAAACCAACGTTCGACCAGACCAACCCTGGATCTGCACCTCAGGATCGCAGTCGCTCCACTGCTCCGTAAAACGAGCTCTGATGGGTAATCACCAATTTCTCCAGTTGTTCTTAATATCCTTCCAGTGAATGTGATTGTACTTTCGCCAACTTACGATGCATACTTGGCACCTTTTCACGTGCATAATACAAAATCGTTCGCCCACTTTGAGTGCTACCACCCGTCAAAGGGCGAAGGCTGGTCGAGCGGTCAATGGGCCGTAGGTGGCGGTTGGCGGGTGGCGGGTGGCCGGTGGTCGGTGGTGGGTGGTGGGTGGCGGGTGGCGGGTGGGCGGTGGTGGGTGGTGGGTGACGGGTGGCGGGCGGCGGTTGGCGGGTGGCGGGTGACGGGTTGTGGTTGGTTATTTGGGCTTAAGGGCGCATCGACTGCGTTGGTCATACAGCGCCCAGGTGACGGGTTGTGGGTGGCGGGTGACGGGTGGTGGGTGGTGGGAGACGGGTGATGGGTGGCGGGTTTTGGGTGGCGGGTTTTGGGTGGCGGGTTTTGGGTGGCGGGTTTTGGGCGGCGGGTTTTGGGTGGCGGTTGGCGGGTGGTGGGTGGCCGGGCGCACATCAGGAGGCCAGTGGTGGACGGTCTGTCGCGTGTGCAGTGGTTCCTGCATAGGTGGTGCCACTGCCAGTCTCGTGGGGTACAAATAACGCAACTGGTTTTCCATCCACTCTCAAGCCAAAGCAAAATAAAAGTGTTCCTGTGATGAATGGACGTCTGGCGTATCTCAGTGGCTTGCCAGTGGCGGATTGCGTCAGATAGTGTACCAGTCACTGGCGACGTATCAGTGTTAGTGCTGGCCGCTGTTTGGGTCAGAGTCCGGCAGGCACACAGCAGACGATCTCGACCAGTGTTTACAACAGGGTGGCAAACTGGCAACATTCCACTGCCCTTCTTGCATCACCTGCCCATGTAATGCCCTCGGAAACTCGTGTGAATTTGGACTAGGCATGAGTCATCCAGGCACCAATTTGGCTAATCAACAAATGTGTGACGGCTCCCGTACCAACGATGGTTCGGGCGCCGCCTGGTGCGGTGGGCCCGACACTGAACAAACTAAATTAACACCTCATCATTTGGAGCATCTCACCATACACAGCAGAATTAGTCGCCATACTCACTTGCCTTCAACACATCATAGCACGACACATCACTACCCCTACTACAATCTGCACTGACTCATGCTCCTCCATTGACGCCCTCGCGGCCATACACAACACCACTCACCCCACATTCCACGCCATCCGACACCTCTACCATGACAACCACACACACCTTCAGCTCATCCTCCTCTGGATCCCCGGACATAGGGGTATCCCGGGAACGAGCGAGCGGATGGTCTGGTCCGGGTGGCAATCAACCTCCCCCGAATGAAGGTGCTCCGTTACCCCCCCCCGGGGATCTCCTATCCCTAACAAATAACTTATCTAAGAAGTACAGCCAGGCCTGCTGGTCACACAACACCACATACATATACGCTATCAAGCCCACACTCTCCAAATGGCCCTCCAGCAGCACTCCCGTTTGAACGAGGTGGTACTCGCGCGACTGCACCTCGGACACACCAAGTTGACACACAACTATATTTTTCATTGACCGCGCTGCCCTCCACTTTGTAGCACATGTCGAGTTCGCATTACTATCGCCCATATTTTACTTACCTGTCTTGCATATGCTCCTCATCGTCGCGCTATTCTCCAGTATTTCACCAACACCCATGCAGAAATTTCGCTTCGGGCTCTTCGGGGATGAGCACCCGGCACTCCTTGAGCTACGTCTCCACCTTTTACATGACACTAAACTTTCCGAACTGACCTGATTTCTCTGTCACACGTTACCTGATTCAAGCTGATTTAATGTGAAGTTAAAAGCTATATCACACGCGTTACATGCTTCGTTAGCTATATGACTTCGTTACACGTCTTCCTCTCCGACGTCGTAAAACACATATATATAGGTTATTTCACACTAGGTAGGCAGGGACGATCGAATTTGGCCAAAACGGACGATTTTCCTTTGAGATTGAGTTTGGCTTTTTTACCTACAGGTTCTCCAAGCAGCTTGATTTTTTCCATTCTCAGGTTTTTTTCCAAGCTTTAACATAAACATACACCTACACATACAAGGTCGGTCCCGACGCCCACGACTCGCCCTGGGCGCTTCGTTTCAGGTCGCAAGTGGGCAGTGGAGCCTGTTCGTAAGCTATGAAGCTGTCCACCCTCCAAATGTCCTTCTGATTGATATGCATGTATGCATGTATGTATGTATGTATGTATGTACATGAACCTGTATGCTATGTATGTATCGGCCATTTACGCCACGTTCTTTGTTTGCCGGCGTCTCATCTTTCCTCTCTTACTTATTTGATATAACCGGATGCCACATAAGCCGGATTAACGTACCCCTTTCTTTAACGTAATACATATCTAGCTGGATGGCACTCTGCCTATGCTAAGGATAAAAAAATGTCGGACCCGTCAGCAATAATGTTGAATATATTTCGATTGACGCAACCAGGACCGCATTCGGTTGCCGACAATTAAGGTCCCGATGCATACAGATTATCCGCACTTCATTGAGACCGGTTGAGGAAATATCGTCATAATGGGGGAGGGAGCAAGATACACCCACCCTAGATAACAACCACAAGGAGGTGGGGTGGACTTTGAGAGGTGTGGTGAGCAATGTACGAATATGCAGCTTGGCGTCGTATCCCTTTGGCATTGCAATTATTAAACACCGGCTGAATTCAGCAGTGATTACAATATGCCATCTCAGACGAGATCGGGAGTAGAAAAACAATTTACATAAAAAAAGGTTTCTAACCTTCATCCATGGCGGAAACGTATCCACCAAGCCTTTGATTGGAGTTTGGCCATGCCAGGGGTGCATTCAGCTCTCAGGGCTCTATAATTTGCTTACCCTTTGTTTCGGAAGACATCAAAGTCTATTCCTGTTGGTGCACTGTGTTGAGAAGGCTATAATGTTTCGATTTTGCGATATTCGCATTCATATTAGGAAGTTAGTTGCAATTAAAATTATAACTTTGAATCAACTTTGCATGTTGCAAAGGTAGTTATTTTCGCTTCAAGATTCCAGAGATGAGAAATAGCTCGCACTCCTGGGTCATATGGTTAGCAAGGGAATACAAGAAAAACAAGAACAAAATAATAGGTGTGGAATAAGATGAAGCGAATAGCAGACATAGGCGTCCCCACGGGTTTTGGGCGGGGAGGAGGTGATAGGGTACTTAGGTCGATTCATTCCATGAAGTGCCATATGTGTGATGCTAAATTTTACCAATTTTGAAGGGACATATGCACTGTCCCCTGACAAAAAAAGCAATAAAATAGTTATGTAACTCAAAACAACTGGGACTTTTGGGAATCCACATATTGCATAAATATAAAATTGTGGAAAAATAACAACAATCAGGGTGAACTTCTATCCAATCATGTGTGTACCACGTACAATTTACATGCGCCCACAGATCTATGCACACCTTAAAAGCATGCTGTGTACACCCACACAATTACATATACTATCCATTGCTGTTATTTTGCAACTTTTCTTTGAAACATGGAGCGAAAGGACTGTTAAGGGCTTAAAATAATGCTAAATAATATAGTTTAATCACTGCACCGATATCGTTTAATTTGGGTTCCCTGACAGCTTGGGAAAAACTTGGAACTTGAATACCCAAAGATTGCATGAACAAAAAACAGCTCATACTCTTCTGAATAGTCCAATATGCAGTTGTCTGGATCAAGCTACATGTTAAAAGGGTATGTGTGGCGGGGAATATGGGTATAGAAGGTCCGACGAGAAAGGGGTACAATGTGCACTCACGACGATCTGATGAGTTACATTCTTGTACAGAATGCCATTTCTAGTGCACATGTATCATGAAATGAATGAAATGAAAGGAAATGAAATGAATAAAACTAATGAATGAATGAATGAATCTGCACAATATGTGGACATGTGTACTGAATGTCCCACTGTCAGTGAACACACATGCTAAATTGTGGATAAGACGAGCAAACCAAGCACATTTTTTTAGTCCCAGTCTACATCTGAGCTGAAAAAAAATCCAGATAACTAATTGTCCCAACATTGGTTATGTCCGTAAATGATTCGCAATAGTACATTCCGACGTTCAGTTCAAGATCACGACCACCTCCAACTTCCAGAAAAAAAGCGTTCCTCGCCCTACCCTGTGTTGGCTGACATTCCTGACTGCACTCACTTCCAGCGGGTGGTGAAGGCCTTGTAGGAGGTGGTGACTGGCAGTGCAATCTCGCCGTCCGAGGCGAACGTCTGCACCTGCACGTACATGTCGGAGCATTGCTGCTGCCACTGACCCGAGAACTCCAACATCGGATCACGCAGCAGATCCTCGTAGTCCAGGCCGCGACGCTCGCCCTCCAGCGTCCCTCTGTGGGCCGAACGCAGGGTCACACCGGCGCCCCTACAGGATGACTCGAGCCCCTCTGTGCTTGATCCAGACAGGTTGTTCTGTTTTCTCTAATCCATGGATAAGGACGGGTGCGTGTGTGCAGCAGTGCCCTGAAGTTTTGAAATGTAGATAGAGACCCACACTTGATGACAACTGCTTCAGACATCACTTATTCTTTTTGACATCATTAAGTGCGTTTTTGCCCTTTTTTGCTACAGGTTATGAGTGAAAGTTGCATCTTTAAAAGCATGTATGGCTTCTGGCAGCAGCACTACCGACTAGTAAAGGCAGCAGATACACGGCAGACATCATCACCACAGTGATAAATTATTTGTGAAATAGGGTGCAATATACCACCTTCTGAGCAATGAGGAGACATCCTTCCCAAATAAAAATCGACATCATGCTTCTTGTTCTGTGCTTATGAAGTTTCCATGCCTCGTTTCTAATGGTGGTTTGTGTGTAAGTATCATGCTTATACTCACCATTACATATTATGATACAGAAACATCTTGTACCTAACACGATTTCAAGTAAAGAGATTACTCATGATATGGTCTACTGTTAAATTTAATTCAATTTGCTGATAGTGTGTCATTCTTATCATTCTCATTAACATAAGTAACATAACTATATGAGGCATTTCCCAAGATAAACGAAAAGATGCACATATGAGCAGACCATGGGCTCAAAATTGAGTTTGAAGGACTTTAACGATATTCTAAACGACATCGTTTCCATGGGGAATTTCGACCTCTTAGTGGACTCTTTTCGACATTTCACACCTAACGAAAAACCAATATTTTAACGCTGCATCACCATCGTCAAACAATCAGAAAAGGTCATAGAAAGTAGCCCATCAATGCACCCTATTCATATATATTTGCACATTTTAAGAATATCAGTTGGCTTTTTTGACATCACCCTCTTCCCCCTCCACTCTGCAAAAAAGCAATTTCAGGACACTGGTGTACAGTAATCCACCAATACGAATAGATTCCTTCAGCAGTCTCTTCCAGAGTGGACAGTGGAGAAGGGGACCATTGCGGGGCTTCTGTATCACCCAGCAGATATTGCAGCAGGGCAACTGGACCGATCGGGGCAAGGAGCAGCTCGTACTATGAGACCTCATGTCATCAGGTACTTTTGTCCAACACCCTCATATTATCCCTGAACACACACACTGGCAAGGAGTGGAGTCGAACCACCCCTCTTGTTTTTCGACAAAATCTCATGAACGATGGGATATGATGTTGTTACAAAATTGTGTGACTGTATTTAATTTGTATCCATTGTATCATATTAACACGCGCACTGGATGGGGGGGGGGCGAAATCCGCCCACCCGTCCGGTTTCTCGTACATAACTCCAGATTTTACCGGTCGATATACGCCATTATTTGCGTACCTGTTTAGAAATGACCGGCGCGTCGCTTAAAGCAAGAAAAATGGAAATCGGCCGAACGTTTTTCGAGTTACGGGCCGTTAAAGTTAATAAAAAATCGTAGCGCCAGACCACAAAAATCGGCCCTGATGCGCTTCCCGTATATCCGCAAAAGGGAAGTGTTCTTGGCAACACTAGCGACTTGTTTGATGTATATTGATATGCTATATAGTTTCAAGGTCATGTTAGGCCACCGAGGTCAAGTCAGGTCAAGTTCATGACAGGTTAATGGAACCAAACTTGGTCAACTGGAATGTTGTCATAAATGCACTACTGTTTGTCATTTGTACTGTGTCATTGCGTTTCAATACTTTATTCATGTACTTCACTCCATTTTTCGCGAAGCCGATTGCGCCGAGCCGCCCGACGGAGCAGTCGAGCGGGCGGCCCGGTTCCGGTAACTGGAACAGGTAACTGACCTGATAAAGTGCTGCTATATAGGTGACCCGAGGTCAAATGTCGGGTCTAGCATCTGTATTGCATCATTAGTAATGTCCAAAACATCATTGATGCCCATTTTGGAGCATTTAAACACAATCACAGTGATCCATAACAATGACAAGCCAAGACACGCAAAACAAGAAAATGTTGACACATGTGACCTCATTCTACCTTGAAGATATTGACCTAAGGTCATGGAATTTGCACACAATAGAGTTCACTACCGTACCCATCCACCTTGCGAATTTCGTACCTCTAGCTTTAATAGGAGCCGATATCTTAGGGGGGGGGGTGGAATCCGCCCCCCCCTCCAGTGCGTGTAATTTTCAGAGGCCCTCCAGGGTGCATGTTAAAGTGTAACTCATGCAAATGCAATTTTTAAATCCATTCCTAAATATAGGAACTGGGGAGGTGCAGTCTACCGACCAGCTGCAGGTGGCTGCATAGCATTCAAAGTCACAAATGTTTTGGTGGTGGAGTGGCAATGCATGCAGGCTGATCTTGACCTCACTTGACTCTGAAGGCATCCACCTGGAGAGTCATTAACTTAATACTGCAGAGAGTTCACTACAGTTGTAATCTCCCATACAAATGTTGTGTTTCTAGCTTTAGTAGATCACAAGATCATAGTGGTAGGGGAGCAGAATCTCTACTCCTCCCCCTTAAGCACTATGCAAGAGGTATGTGAGAGGCCTTGTGGTATGCACATTAATAATCGAGTGCCTCATGGAAATACTGATCTGCAACTGCAGCCACACTGTTATTTCCCAATCCCACACCTTTACTCACATCATCCTGCAAAGCAAATGCTATTAGAGGAGCTTCCACTGCCATACTTGCCACCTTGCCACAAACCTTTGCACTCCTGATGCTTTAAGACATATCAATGTCACCTTTCAGTGCCAGTATATCAAAGGTGACAATAAATAATTAAACTTTGCATTAAATGCTACCACCAGCAATGGTGAAAACTTACCAGCAAAATTACTGTGGTAGGTTCTGAAGTTCCTGCCAACATCACAACTTGACTTCCCAAATCTGGAGTTTATGGGTGTATCAACTGCAGGGGTCATGCAGCGACTTCCCAAATTTAGTTGCATGTCCTTGAACAACACAATCATATGCATGCCTCTCCCTTTGATCAACAGTTTTTGCTTCTATACCTCTGACTTGTTTGAATGCATGCAGGTTTTTGTATTTTGCATTATTATTTTTGTTCACTGGTAGGCAAAGCTAAAAGTGAATTCTGAGCAGAATTATCACAGTTTAAGGTATCTACAAGCCAGGTTTCACACACATTTACTTCCATGAAGCAAACAAAGGGTTTGGTTTGGTTCGGTTAGGATATAATTTTGTTTTAGTTTGAAAATATTATATTTTTCCAGAATTGTATCACAAATAAAGGTATTTTCTTCAAAACAGGTCAGGGTAGGTTAGCTTGGGCTAAATTTACTTCTTTGAATTTCCCTCAGAACAAAAGTTGTTTGAGAACTTTCCATTCTTTAAAAAGAATGTTTTCTTGCATGGAAGGTTAGGCTAGGTTAGGTTAGGTTGCATTACATTTTTTCACTTTATGTTGTACATTATTTATGATGCTATATTACTGAATGGTGAGCCCCTTTTTGGATGCTATTTTTCCTCCAAACTGAAAAATATGCATTTGCTGGACAGGAAATGAGTGGTCACATCATGTTAACCACATTGATAAACATTGCATGGAAAAAAGAAATTTCAAGAATTAAAAAATACAAAGCATAAATTTCCATTTGTATAAATTTTCCTAGTCATACTAAATTACCTAACTGCATACCCTTTGTCTGTTGTTATTTATTTGCCACATGCAAATTAAGCATTTGCAGAGGAAATGAGTGGCCAAATCATCCTAATCATGTTCATAAATGTTGCATTGGGATAAAGAAAAATCCTTGAATTTGCCAATGCCTTAAAGCACAAATGTACTACATTGCTTAAATCTTGAAGTTTTCATTTCACAAAGAAATGAATATCAAATACACTTCTTTGTGGCAAAGGCTAGATAGGCTAGGTTAGGTTACACTATGTTGCATTCTTTCTTTATTATGACCATTACTTTTTATGCTATATTACCTACCCAACTCCAAACCATTTTTTGGTGATATTTTGTCTCGCAGCTTAAAAGTATGCATTTGGAGAGGAAATGAGTGGTCACATCATGTTAGGCACATTCATAAACAGGTATTATTGCAGCTTAAGGTAACCATGAGACAAGCTTTACATGCATTTTACCTCCATTAGGCATACAAATGGGTTAAGCTTGGTCAAGTTATGTGATGTTAGGATTTTGTTTTAAGCTAGATAAATTCTCTTGATTTCTTTTCGAGAATTTTCCCCCCAAAACCGATTTTTTTTAATTCAGAAAGTTCAGGCTAGCTTAGGTTATGTTAGGTTTGGTTAGGTTTTTTAGCTGATAATTTTATTTTAGACAAAAAAATGTGTGGAAGTTTTTATTTAAAAAAGAAGAAGAATTTGCTTTCTTGCCTGGAAGGTTAGGCTATGTTAACTAAGGCTTGTTAAATGTTAAAATCGTAAACATTGCATTAAAAAAGAAATTCAAAGAAATCAGAAATTACCTACCTTAAACTGCAAATTAACCAAAACATGTTAGAGCTAATTTAGACACATTGCAGGCTTAAATAGAAAGGTGAGCATAATTTAAGATGTAATATTTACTTTTTCACAGTTCACCTTTACGTTTGAATGACTTTCTAGCCTAAATAGAAGAAAACATCCTGAAAACTAGCTTGCCTTCCCGATTCTCCCATATTCCATCGAGGTCATGGTGAACTTACATTTTGACTTGCATGTTTGCATTTAAATCACAACTATATACATAGTAGAATCTGTCATCTTGGTCCTGGGATCCCATTCTTACTGTAGGATGCCCCAGGCAGTACTTTATCGCATTGCGCTACCAGGTCACGGTTGATTGTGATGATTGGATGGCAATATCCTGCGACCACTGATTATGAGTAAAAAAATATCGCGGAAACTGACGCACTTGTTTTGTTTATAGACAAATCAGGTAGTGACGAGCGTAACAATGACGTCACCAAGGTTAAAGAGACAGTAGGTAAAGTCATAAAGTCAAAAACATCTGGCCCTGTGTCTTATAATAGGTTTTATAATATAAAGTAATATAAAGTAAACATTATAAGGAGTAAATATTTCGATCCAACAATATTCCGCCACCCTATCCGCCTTGGTATAGCCACTCAACCTCAGTCACTGATGGATGTAGGACGATCACAGGGCCCGTGTAGGACCGGAAAAAAATTAAGCCGATGCCCCGCAAAAAGCCCCGAAAAATTAAGCGGTGGCTCCGAAAAGTCAATCTATGCCATGAACCTACTCTGGGTGTACAAGCAAATCGCGCTAATGACTTGAAAACGCGTGTTGCCCAAAGAAATACGTACGGGAGCCTCGAAAAAATACTTCGGGGCCAAAAATCGCACCAAGGGCCACAAATATCGTTCAGTGGGATACCAAAAATATCGAACCGAAGTCCACCAAAATCACACGTAGACCCGGAAAATCAAACGGACTGCGGAAGCACGCGCATGGGCCCGAAAAAATGCCCCGGGGCCACGAAAAGTCCCACCAGGATTCGGAAGATCGACCCAGTCCCCGATAATTCAGAAGCGGTCCCAAAAGAAAACTCGCGTTGGGGCCTCGAAAGCTCAACCTCTTACTCTCAAAATGGCGGTGGGGCTCCGAGAAGATGTACTGGGTCACCAAACTTCCAGCCGGGGCTCCAAAAAATCGCGTTCGTATCCTCATGAACACAGCGGGACCCTAAAGCATACCGGGAACCCGAAAACGTACCGGGGCTCTCCAAAGCACATCGGGTCCGCAAAAACCGACAAGGCTTTGCAATATGTACGGGATTCTTAGATAAAAACCAAAGGCCCTCAAGACGTACCGGGGCCCATATAAAACATCGGGGCCACAACAGGTGAGGTGAGGCTTAAAAACTGGTCTGGGTCCGCAGAAACATCGCGGTCCTAAAAAAACAGCGAGTACACATAAATACCTTCGAAAACGCGCCGTGGCTGCGTGGCGACCGCTGCTTCTCAGACTTCGGCGTATTGTGACAGAGAGGGCAATATGCGATCGCGTGTTCAACAACACATGCGAGACTTGATAGGGCCTGGTTGCGATCATTCATATTCTGCTAATGACGGAGCTTGATTATAAGTGTCTGCTTGAAATGGACGGCATATATAATGCACTTGAATGCCAATCTGCCGTCCCAAAGAAGAAAAACATATGTCCATGTTGAGTTAGTGCATTTTTCGTCTCTACATGTGACCGGTTCGAAACCATATAGGCGATAATCACGGCATTTCTCATTCGAATTGCACCTATATGCACCACAATTGCCCGTGGGCACTGAGGCGTAGGTTATAATAAATGCAATGCTATCACACTCCCGACACTCGTTCGTATACGCTCGGCGCATTCGGACGGAGGCCAAATCTGCAGGCCAAATCTGTATTCACGGATACAGATATTCACAGATGCAGGCGACATGCACATTACAATGACACAGGGACGCGCTCAGCCCGCCAACACGGGACTTACACATGCACTTCATGAAGTAAACTATGACTTGAACCGTTCTACCGAGGCGGGGCCCCATGAGAAAGTCCTCGACAGCCCTGGGCAGGGATGGGATGGGATGACATTAAATTGTTTCATTATATTCATTATAAATGGTGAACGAGATGGGTGGGGATTGAAATACAGTGACTGAGAAACGATGCTGGTAAGCTGGGCCCCTTCCACAAGGAAGTTAAGCTGCCACTAAGTATTCTAAGATTAAAAACGTGCCCGTTCGAAATATAAATAGTAGTCGAAATCGGATGATTTTTTTTAAATCAGGGTAGGCTAGGCCTTCCAAATCCTTCGCTCTCTGGAGCAAATTCTCGGTACGGCACTGCTCCACTTCCATGTAAATAAATGAATCCATGGAAACCAGAGCTTTTGTGTGCATTCATGTACTGAAATCCTTCTTTCGTTACATTTTCTTTGGTCGAGCTCCCCACGCCCTCCTAGGAAAATCATTGCTGTGCCACTGGTGGGTCTCAACCTATCATGAATACCCTCCCGATTAAACTATGTCTGAACGTAGTGGATAACAGAAGGAGACAATTGTGTCCATAGAGATGAGCTATCGTATTTTTACCCAAACTAATACATATATACATATATATATATATATATATATATATATATATATATATATATATATATATATATATATATATATATATATATATATATATATATATGTATATATATATATGTATTTATATATATATATATATATATATATATATATATATATATATATATATATTATATATATATATATACTAGCCACTTTAAAATATGGTGACCGAAATACCGAAGACTTTCGGTAAGGTGGGTATGGCCTAGGGAGGTAGTGAGCCCTCTTCAGATGTTTGCCCCCTGGACAAAATCCTCACTACGCCACTGCCACACACACACACACACACACACTTCCCATAGACGGCGGAATGAGGGAGGAGAGGGATCTGAGCACCGTACCTCCCTTAAATCTGGCAAGTTATCACTGATCCTATGGCGTTGACCCTTCCGTGCTGAAGGCCCAGGATTGAGTACCATTTCAAGCGGAATTTTGAGTAAAAATAGTATCGTTATTTGGGCCCAATAATGCCAAAGCAGGTTACCGATAAAACACTCGGAGATGACTGTCCAACGGGATATCATACTAAGACAAATAAAATGTTTCGGCCTCGGCCGAACACTGAAGAGGCTTGACTGTCGAGCTCCCCGAGGAGATAGGAAGCTCTACGTTTTGGTACCATGACGTGGTCGGCAGATACCCAGTGAACATGTAGACCTGGGCTCAATGAGCAGTTGGTCATCGCGTTGGCCAAGGGTAGACGAGTATATCTGCCCATGCCGACGGTCGCCCGAGATCGGCCCCATGTCGGCCAGAACCTGCCCCGACGTCAGCCCGCCATATGCCCGGCTCCCGATCGACACTTCACCGCCTCATCCCGCTATCCAACCGCAACCATTCAAAAATAGAGGAATTAAAGTGAGAAACATTGAGATTGCCATCGCTAGAAAAACGAAAGAATGGAAAAGTTAATGAGAATTGGAAACGATTAGAAAATGTATGCGTATGATGTCGCGCTGTCGGTTAGTTATCTTTTATTTACTATGGATTGCATTATGCATTATGGTACCATAATGCATTGGAGCTTAACTAATGCCCAGTGGAATCGAATATCATACTTGTGTGCAATGGTACGAGGTGGGTAGATTGGGGTTAGGGGAAGACGATAGCACATTTAGTTGTATGAATTTGACGAGGCTTAGTGGTGTGGGGTGACTGTGATGTGTGAAGATTGATGGAGCGATATGGTATATTGCAAATATATGGTTGAAAAATATCAACAAAAATGCAACCAAAAACACCTCGCTATCGAACCGACGTATGCCTGCCGTGCATTGTGGCATCGTGTTATCCATGGGCTGAACATTTCATATGCAACACCAGCTGACCAACAAACGCACAAATTCGAATCAAACGTCCAGATCACGTGCATTGTAATCGGTCTCAAAGGTAATGAAAAGTAGGATCTGAGATATCAGAATAAAGTTATCAAGATTTCACGTACGGCGATCGATCATGTTGTCGAGTAATGAAGCGACGAGGGTCGGGTCGCTCATGTCGTCCTCTCCTTTTGCATATACACCTCAGTAAACCAACTCGAACTTCGCGCTCACTTATACCAGCTGCGAAAAACTCCAGGCATGTTGATCAGGGGCAGATACATGGGAGACTGGGGGCATGTGCTCCTCCTGCCATGGAATTCCCCCTAACCGGGCGCCCCTTCAGCTAGGCTCAAGTGCACCCCTTCGCCTATTCACTTGATTTTTCAGCCAGAAAATCAACCTTTTCAAAGAAAATGGCCTTTTAGAAGAAAAGGCGCTCACTCAGTTTGCTCTTGTGCACCTCCTCTCCCCGCGCGTTCAATGGACGTTTCCGCCGAAGGCCTCCCTCCGATGAAATGTAACCCCCTAATGAGCATTCATGAATGCGCCCCTGCTCTTTAGTAATGCCCATGGTGTAAACACTTCCCAAAATTCGGATTGCATGGCCTGGTTTACTCGTAAGTGAATTCATCGCGAGAAGCTCGACTCATGAATCCCTCGCCGTAGCTTTTGGCGAGTTGACGCATGCGCAGGAGCACGGCAAACTAGCACAGCTGTTAGAAAGTGTGACGTCTACGCGGCCGCAATACTAATGCGTTTGTATGTAACACTATATAGGCTACTGCCTCAAAACAGCTTTTCTCTCTCCGTCTTCTTCTCTCGCTACTCCGTTTTTTTATCCCAGCCTATCTAGCACCATTCACTTGCCATTGCATAACACCTTCAACAATTACAAGCTCCTCCCATCATATCCATTGTGCTACCATAGACAATCTCATCAGTATCACATCCCGAAGGAATGTGCTGAATCCACTGCTAGGTACACCCTATAATATAAAGTTATAAAGCGATTAGACTTAATAAGAGACTCACTTGCTATTGCATAACACACTCAACAATTACAAACTCCTCCCAACTCCCAACTCCTCCCTGTCGATCAACCCTCCCTGGAATACAGAAAAACAAGCCCCCTATTCTTCTAATGATTGTCTATGCCATTTTTAAAGATGTTCAGTGTGTTGCTACTGACAATGATTCCTGGCAGCTGGTTCCAGTGTTCTACTACCCTGTTGGTGAAGAAAGACTGTCTTAACCTTGTCCTGCTGTGATTAACTTTAATTTTGAATTGATGACCTCTAATTCCATCATTTCTGTTAAATTCAAACATTTCCCTGAGATATCCCTGTTCCTGACCATGAACAAATTTAAAAACCTGGATGAGATCTCCTCTCAGCCTTCTATATCTAAGTGAAAACATATCCAATTTCCTCAATCTTTCCTCATATGCCAGGTTGCCTATACCATTAACCATTTTTGTTGCCCTCTTTTGTACTCTCTCTAAAAGCCAACAATCTTTCTCATAGCTAGGGGACCAAGCTTGGACACAGTATTCCAAATGTGGCCTGGCATATGCACAGTAAAGCTTCCTGATGACCTCACTTTTGTATGACACATTCCTCTGTATTGCCCCAAGCATTCTTAGTGCCTTCTTCCTGGCTTCTTTGGTCTGTTCTGATGCCACCAATTTTGTGTTCAAAATAACACCTAAGTCCTTGTCCTGCTGAGTCACAGATGGTACTTGGCCACCCATCAAGTATGGAGCCTTCATATGCTGCCTACCTACATTCATGACTTTGCAGTTACCAAAATTAAACTTCATTTGCCATTTTTCGGACCATTTCACAAGCTCGTCTAAGTCTTTCTGCAGCAAAACCTGGTCATTGTGCCGTTATTGCCTTAAAGATCTTCAAATAAGCCGCACATTTCAAAACCTTACTGCTTAGGCCACATTCAATGCTATTCACATATATAATAAACAATAGTGGTCCCAGTACCGACCCCTGGGGGACTCCACTAAGAACATTTTCCCATGATGATTTTGTACCATTTGGCATCACCCTCTGCTGTCTATCTGAAAGCCACAACTCTATCCATTTTAGGATGCTACCTGCAATACCATGGACCTGAAGCTGCATCATTAACAGTTATGGGGTACCTTGTCAAAGGCCTTACTAAAGTCAAGATATGCTACATCAACCTGATTTCCCTGATCAAAGTATTCTGTAGCAAAATTCAAAAAGTCCAAAAGATTTGTGAGACACGATCGCCCTTCTCTAAACCCATGTTGAGTATCTTGAATCAATCTGTTTCCTTCCAGAAAACTAACTATTCTATCCTTGATAATTGATTCGAGTACCTTGCAGACTAGGGATGTGAGGCTTACTGGCCTATAGTTTTCAACTTTCCCCCTTTCTCCTTTCTTGAAAATAGGAACTACATTAGCCCTTTTCCAATCTGTTGGAATTTCATTTTGTGAAACTGATCTACAAAATATTATACTAAGTGGAATTGCCAGTTCCTTTTCAGCTTCCCGGAATACCCTAGCATAAATTCCATCAGGTCCTGCTGCCTTGTTTGGCTTTATTTTTCTGATATAATTGAAAACAACATCACTATCAATGAAATCAACATCGTGTATATGATGACCTGTCACTGAACTGTGGTTCACGGTTCGCAGATTAGTCACATCCTCCACTGTAAACACTGATTTAAACTGCTTGCTCAGTTCCTCAACCATCTCACCATCCTCACTCAATATAGTCCCATTTACTTCCAGTGGACCAATTGTGCTTGAAACTTTACTTAGCCTGTAGAAACTAAAGAACTTTTTACTGTCCCCATTACAGTTCCTAGCCAAATCCAATTCTTTTGCTCGCTTTGCTGCTCTGGTTTTCTGCTTCACAGCATCTCTAGCTTTTTGATACGACATTAGATTTACGATGTTTGAAGCTTCTTTAAATACTCTAAATGCATCTTTCTTAGCCTTAATTGCTTTCATCAAATCTGGTGTAAGCCATGCTGGCTTTCCTACCCTTCTTTTGCGCCTTTGCTTTTGGGGGACATGTCTAATCTGAATTTCCCTCAAGTAAGATTTGAACTTTTCCCACATTTCACAGGCATTTAAATCAAAGAATTCTTCTTCCCATTTTATGGCACTTAAAGCCTCTCTCATGCAGTCAAAGTCTGCCCTGTTAAAATTTGGAATCTTTGCCAACTTATCCTTGATTATCCCTGCTACTTGTGCCTTGAATCTCACTATGTTATGGTCACTTCTTCCCAGAGTTTCTCCTACAGTCAAGTCTTGAACTAAATCACTTAAATCTGAGAAGACAAGGTCCAAGAATGAGCCCTGCCTGGTTGGTTCCGTTACAAACTGGTGTAAGAACAAGTCCTCCAAGGCATTTCCTAAACAGTTTACATGATCGGGAGCCAACACTAACATTTTCATATCCTTTTAGATTAAAGTCACCAAGAATAAGACATTTCCTCTGAAAGTTTCTACTGATTTCCTCACAAATCACCTTATCGAGCTCCAGTTGCTGAGAATTTGGCAAGGTTCCTGATCAATACAAAGCTCCTATTCTCAGTTTATTGCTGTTGCCTTTTCCCACAGCAACATCAAGCCAAATGTACTCCACAGACACATCTTTTACCCCATCTGCTACTCTTTGAGAACTGTATAAGCTATTCACATAGAGCATTACACCACCCCCTTTCACTGCTGGACGACTATTGCATGAAAACATATTGTATCCCTGGATCTCATAGTCCTGCAAGTTATCCCCAAAATACCCCTCACTGACCCATGCCTCAGTAATGCAAACAAAATCTGGTTTCTCCTCAGCAACATAACACTTGAACTCATACACTTAATACACTTAACAAAAGTTCCATAACCCTCTTTGGCTTTTTCATGTTGAGTAGCTCTATCATCTCTGGATGAGCTACCACTTTGCCCCCTTGATCTACTGCTATCCCTATTTGCTGACTGTGAGGTTCTATTGCCTATGCTGTCACTATTGGCATATCCTAGAGATGGCAATGTCACTTCTTCCCTCCCCACCCCATTATCTAATTTCCCTGAAGGACATGTTCATATACTTTGCTTAACACTTGCACCCCTTTCTCGGAGAAGTGCAGGCCATCCCTTTGATAGAGGTCCCACGAGCCATAAAACCTATATCCCGGGCATATCCCGGTCTTCGTCGCTGTTCTCTGGGTTACCAGGGTAGGGCCTGGAGTAGTCTTGTCTGTCGTCCCACGTTGAGCGCCAGTGTAGGGCGGGCGGGTGGTTTTGTCGGCTACCCGTTTAGATGGGATACTGTCTCACCACATGCGTTCAAGGCCTCTCAAGTAGTAAAAATTGGCTCAACTTAATTCGACTTCCCCTACTAATCTTTTTCGACACATGGTAATGGGTGACGTTGCACCGGACTGTGATGGGATTGCGCCGACCGCACCAATGCGCTGAATGTCTAGACTGTGCAGAGCCAAAATAGAACGCCACTGAACTGAATGAAGTGGATCAAAGGTATCAATATTTGCTGCAAAAAATGCGTTTTCCGTCCATCTATAACTTTTCATTGTCGGGTTTATCAAAGGGGTAGCACTTGCTTGAATCGTTTGCGTTGACTTACTTGAAATGCGTCCTCGCGATTCTTGTGAAATATCTGTGAAAAAGAGTTAATGCAAACTATTCATGGGCTCCGCCGCCCTTTCCGACTGTTATTTCCTAGCGTTTCAAGGCTCCGACTTCGAACGCAGATACAGATGCAGACGAAGCCAATGAATTCAGATCTTCAGCAGGCCTGCATCGCATAGTCAATATAACATGAAATATTTAAACATGAAGCAAATCTCATTGTTGCTTGACGGTAGCTGATGCTCCACGATGTACCTAGAAGCATTCTTAATTCGATGTGATGACGCTACAATGTGCGAAAAACGGTGGCTGGTCGCCATCAGCTACCTCATGGAATTCGATAAGCAATAGCATGCTCTTTGGAATTCGTTATCCTCCTGCTACCTGAAAACATCCTCTGTAACAAGTTCTCTGGTGCATGTTTATACATGGAAACAGTGAAACTGGATGGACACCAATCTCTTAGTGACGCAAGGTAGGAGGTTGCTGTATTGTAAAATGAAAAGTGGGGGTATATGCGCTCAGCGAATGATCCGTCACCTATCAGGTTAGTGGTAGCTGCTGGCAGACCTTGTTCCTGTCTGGATGAACATCAAGTCTAAAGAGGATACGCGATTGGTGCAGGGTCGAATCTTTTGATCTGGGGAGGCACTCGTCCTGGAGAGGCGCATTTTCTCCGGAGGAGGGCACCTTTTGGCGCCATCGGATGAAAACAAACTCATGGAGCCGAAGGGGCTGGGGAGGGAAGGGTGCACTCGAGCGTCCTGGAAGGGAGCCACATCTCTATGGAGGGGGGGGGCGGGGGGACACATGTCCCTAGCCAACTTCCCCCTCTGGATCCGCCACTGGTTTGGTGGGGCGAACCGACTGACAGTACCTCGGCCGGCCAGCGTAGTGCACTCATCCGACATTTAAAGTCGACTCAGGTTCATTGTCGATGCAACGCCGATTCAATGCAATGCAAGCGAACGCGGCATGCTCATGGTGTATCTTTACTTCCACCTGCCGGGCATTGCCTGAGACAGGACGACAAATCGGACACGCGTAGTCCTATGCCTAGCACGCACAGCTTTTATATGTCCAGCTAATCACAATGCAAACATGTTCAGAGAAATCGGATACGGCCAAGCATGCTCGTAGAAATGTGACGCAATCACAGCACAGAGCCACGGGTACAAAAGTTAACATTCATTGACACGGACATTCTGCTTGATTGAAGGAATGCTGCGCGCTGACTTCATTTATACACCGGTCATGTCAATGGTAAAATAAAGAAGCAGCTTAGCAAGCCGATGGTTGGAGATTAACTGCTGCAAAGACATACCTAAAGAAAGCATATCGCTCCTCCTTTGTACATGGCAAGTATATATTAAAACTGGTGACATGCAGAATAATAATAAACATAGGAATAATGTTTCGAAGAAAGCAGAGTGATGTCATTGCATTAATGTGGTGTACACAACGACGTACATTATATACCATGCAACTAGCCAGCAGATGATTCGGTGCTACCACCCCTGCACTTTTTCAGAATTTACCTGAAGAACAACAGCATTATACAATACATGGATCATTGGAGACTAAATCGATAAATGCAGGCCATGCGGACGGCTGCTGAACAGAACAGTGCATCCATCAGCGGGTGGGTCAGGTCACCAGTAGCGGACCACAAAACTGCGTCGCCGGTCCGCAACGGACCATACTGTCGTGTCGCTGGTCCATAGTGGACCATAGCACGGCGTCGCCGGACCGCTACGGACCATAGCACGGCGTCCCTGGTCCACTGCGGACCATAACACGGCGTCGCCGGACCGCTACGGACCATAACACGGCGTCACCGGACCGCTACGGACCATAACACGGCGTCGCCGGACCGCTACGGACCATAACACGGCGTCGCCGGACCGTAACAAAACGCACTTGTGTGGCTGACACGGAGAGATATGTTCTCCTACCACACGACTGTCCCATCACCTGAGCGGCCAGTGTTTTGCACCACACTTCAGATCACATTATGCATGCGGCCGTAGCCAGCTTTGCGTCTCTAGGAGCCATACTCAGGAAGTGGCGACCTTCGCGAGAGCTCCATCATCTTCATCATGTCGTTATCCTGCAGGAGAAGGGCACGTTTGCTTCGATGCACAATTCTATTTCAGCGATACAGTAGGATTTCGAAGCCAATCCTGCCGGTTTCAGGGGAGCAACAAAATCGCGGAGATTCTGCCTTGTCGTTTATTCGCGTGCAGTCAGGAAAGACGGATGTCAGTTTCCGTGTCTGTGGCAATGTCGTATTGAATGCAGCACAATTTTCCTGTCCCCATTTTCCAGACAGCACCATCTTACGGCATGTAAGTAAATTAAACCACAACTATTACAACTCATGTTCGTATATGTGATGATTCAACAGCAATGCCACTGAGCATTTCCGACAAAGACAGAAAAGCATTTCCACAGTCATCATTCGACGGTTATCTACCTCTGTATCGATCAAATGGCAGCCAGTCAATTCTAGACGGTCATGTCGATAATGGCAAGTATGAGAGTATTTCTGTTCTGAGCCGAGACATGGAACACACGGCACAGATCACCGTACTTGGTGTGTCGCTGCATCTGGTGCGTTGCAGTATCATCGAACAGAAAGGCAATTACTCTGATGATGTGATTACGGCTTCCAACATGAGTAGAATCCCTGGTTTTAAACCGATCCGCCAGCAAAGGAAGACCAACGACATAAAATAACTTTTAAGATGACACAATAATGTCATCTGTGGAGAAAGCCGTCGAAGAGCTACATATACAAGAGTCAACCATACATTACAACATAAACATTACCAATATTATCGAACAACCATATGCTGGGAAGCATATATTTGGAATCGGTGAGTCCTCATCTTCCAGATGACGTGCATGTTCGTTTTCAGCTTCCACACTAGTTTCAGAATTGACACACACAGACACGGATGCCGTGAGCTACGTCGATGTATTCCGTCTGGTGCACTTACATGCGCGTCCTGAGGCGGTGTGAAACAGTACCGTCCCGCCACGGCGTAATGCAGATCGGTCCCCACCCACTGAAAAACAACAACGCATGTCTTTAATGAGCTACACCGGATCATCCCTCGGAGAACGCAGATCACGGCGTAATGCAGATCGGTCCCCACCCACTGAAAAACAACAACGCATGTCTTTAATGAGCTACACCGGATCATCCCTCGGAGAACGCTGGCGTCTCAGGCTCGGTTCTCGCAGATGATTTCCACGTATTCAACACCTGTGTAATTAAATGACTGACAGACTATCTAGGTCTAGGGAAAACGGTTATGGAGAGCTCGAAGACTTTAGAGTTAGCTGATCAATTATATTAGCTTAATCTGTTATTTGTCTGACAGACATTGCTTTTGCATAGGCAATTGCATTCCCAGAAACGACAGATGCACATCTGTAGACTGGGGTTTGCGATCATGTAATCAAATTTGGCCAGAACATTTCCTAAAGCATATGTGGTGGTGCCATGCCAGTAGCTGGTCTGGGCTTTCCGGCCCGAATAGTATCCCAAATACTCGTGCTCATGTCTACCGCGAATCCATTCTGGACTATCTCATTAAAGAACCCTCGGAACACTCGTGCAGGCGCAAACATAAGCGATGTAGTGCTGATGTTTCAAGAATCTGAGTATCCAACACGCCTGTGTGGGTTTTCCCGTCTGCCCCGCCGCGTGCCGTGTGCTTGTGTCCCGCTGTCGGTGTCCATGTGCCCGTCGATCCGCAGCCGCCCGCCCCAGCTGGTGGACGCCGACGGACGCGGCCGGCGCGGCGGGGCGGCCGTCGGCGGGCAGCGCACCTGCTGGCTACCGTCGGGCGCGGGCGGGTCATGCGCGCCTCGGGGCACGCTGTGAGCCGCCGGGGTCATGCAGCGGTCGCAGTGTCGCGACAGCGCCGGACGCTGGTGCGACGCGTGACACCGCATCGCGAAGCAGAGCTCCTCCAGCATCTCGGAGCAGCGCGACTGCTGCTGGACGCACGGACGGGTTGCCGTCAAGGTCGGCCGGGTGTCGCGGGTCAGTGCAGCATGACACGGCGGTGAACCATGCGGAGCTGGAAATCTCTCACGAGGTCAGGCGCTACAAGTCTTTATTTTCAAGACATGCTTTCAGATTGAAAAGGGAAAATGACAACTTAACATTAGCAGGATACCAAACCAGGGAGTTCCAGACCCCGCGCCTCAACCCACCCGGGATCTCTAGCCATGGAATCACGTCAGGAGCGCGGCACAGGACAGCTGAATACAATAGATGAAGATGACATTGCTGGATGGCGTCGACTAAGAAAGATTGACTGCGGAGAAGTCATGTTGCGTTTTGCTATAACAGGGTTCAATTACCATTAACACCATTCCGGAACGTCAAATTGCTCTTAATATAGGTAGGTATATATATATATATATATATATATATATATATATATATATATATATATATATATATATATATATATATATATATATATATATATATATATATATATATATATATATATATATATATATATATATATATATATATATATATATATATATATATACATATATATATATATATATATATATATATATATATATATATATATATATATATATATATATACATACATATACATATGCATATACATATACATACATATATATATATATATATATATATATATATATATTATTCCCGACAAAAGTATATGCTGTTGTTATTCTTTGTATTCGTCCCAATCGTGGTATGGCCGAAAGGGTCTTGCTCCTTCAGTAATCTTGAAATAAAGGAGACCGAGGCATGGGGGAACAAAACGCACAACTGCATCAGGACATCGTCCTCGCAGTTGATGTGTTTCCGATGCCTTGCATTGGTAGAAATGTGCACCACTTATCTGCAAGACAGGCTCGAATTGGAGTAGCAGGTTGTGCCCGTATGTCCAGGCTCATACAGGAATGTCTAGCAGCGAATTTGCAAATAGAGAAACGCACACAGAAAGCAGTGGATTTTGATCGTTTCGGTATTACCTTATCTAGCTGAGCATTTCGTTTCGCCGTCCAACAAAACTCGACGATCGCCACGCAGACAGCAAAAGCCAAGCCGCAGAGTAGCACCACAAATACTCCACCTGGGAATAATTACACTGTAGATGCCACGAATTCACTGTCTCGGGAAGGTACCAAACGACAATTCTCAACCTACTATGGCATTTAGTAGAAATATGTAAAGCACAATCACCCAAAAGTGATAGCAGTGGGGTTCCAAAATAACCCATAATGACAGACGAAGAAAACATTGTCACGATTTACAAAATCAAAAGGAGAGCAGAGCGAACAGACATCGGCAATCGGCGTCATGGCCTATGATCGTGTCTGGCACGATTGGCTCTGAGGGAGGCTCAGAGCCGAAACGTCTACCGCTGTGTCTGCAGCGGATCCTACAATGTCCGACATCTTCATGCTCACACCGCCATAGTTCTGCATGTCGCAAGTGTAGCAGGACAGAGGAACTCCTGGAATAACTGCCCAGAACAATCTACACACGCGCCACACAAATAAACATCCAGCACACATCGTAACATCGCTTCATTGGTATTTGCCTAATATACCAACGTTGCAGCTGAACAAATATATCCCAATATACCGGTTGCAATTATTTTCCAACACAGAACTGCAATCCGCATTGTATCCGGGCCATACATAAAGCACCCACCTATATTGGCGACACCGAGTTCGCTGGCTTTAGACTCTTTGTTTTTATCGTCGCGATTGCAAGATCCGCCGTTTTCTTTCCACCACTTGTTGTAGAGCGTGTGAATGACGGCCTTCTCCTGGAGCTCCAGAATCGCCAGCGATATCGGATCTCTCCAAAGTGATCCTGAGGACATGACTCTACGCTTCAGCACACAGCAGCAGTCGCGTCACCGAGGAGATGACGAAGTTTCCCACAGGCTCACATCCAGCAAGACCAGTTCGGTCACAGACAGCTCGAGGGGGTCGACGAGATCAAATGTCCTCAAGGGAATGATCATCAGCGTACTTTCTCTGTGCATCCATACCGTGCAACACTATTGTTTTGAATACATTTGCTACTCTGTGGTAGAAGCATTTGAACAGGAACGCCTCAAGCTACGCACGATAATAAGTCATTACTCCATCAGGCCCTATTCAACTGCCCCTCCTTATCTCAATTGCTACAACCGAGTTCACTTGCGCCGTGATATCGGCACGTCATTTTTGAGAATTAGCGTCCTGTAAAATTTCGATGTGATCAACCCGATATACATTGCGCTACGGGACGTCACCTTGAAGACCCGAATTTTCACCAATTATCATGACTTGACCTAGACTAAGCTACCCAATATCAGCGTTGATAAAACAGGGATTTTCTAGATTTCACACACCAAAACATGCCCCCTGAATCATGGTATAAAACAACTAAACAAACATGGGATCTGCACCGTTGCAACATCGAGGCGGATATGTTTAGCTTCATAAGCCGGATAGTTGTGGCTATTCCGGATATGCCATCACCTTTATCATACGAGTCCGCCCAAACGTCGTGAAATTTAGTATTACGTCTATGGCGCTGAATGGGCAGAATCAACCTACCCTCTCTACTTCCTATACAAACCCAGTGGTACCACCCATGAAAAAGACTGCTTGGTAGGAGTGGATGAACCTGTCTAGTCCAGGGAGTCTTTGCCCTCGAACTTGGAAACCTGGTAAAAACTTGATGTTGGCGTAGCTTGATCGCACATTGGCGGATCAAGAAAGGGACCATGAGGTCAGTCCCCTCTTGGACCACGAAGAGGCCCAAGCAGGCCGCTGAACGCGTTGTTTTTCAACATAGGTCGTGACGAAGCACATAAGAAATTGGATGCCCCAGGGGGCCTCCGGGAACCGGTGAGAGCCCCGGGCTGACGTGAAGGGTCCCTGGACCGACGAGAGGGACACCGGGATTGTGGAAAGGGCTTCAGGCCGATGCAGAGGGCTGCCGAGTCGACGGAGAGTGCAGACATGAGCGCAGAGTGCAGACACAGAGTGCAGGCAGACATTGAGGGTGCCGTGCTGGGCCAACGTGAAAGGCATCTAGACCGACGGAGAGGCGCTCGGGCCATCGGAAGGCACCCGGGCTGACGAAGAGGGCCCTGAGCCGAAGGTGCAGGACCCTAGCTACCGGAGAGAACTCCGGGTGGTCTGAGAGGGCCACGAGCCAATATGAAAGATCGTCGGGGCCGACGGAGGAGCTCGAGCCGAAAAAAGGGCCCCTGACCTAATAGGGGGGGGACTAAACTTCTGAAAGAGAGCCTCCGCCCTGACGAAAAAGGCTCTGGGCCTTTAGAGGGTTCATGGGCCAACGTAGAGAAGCCTCTAGGCAATGAACAGAGTTTCTGGCCACAGGAAAGGACCGCAGGCCGTCACGAAGGGCCCGGAGTTAAAATGAAGGGCCCTGGGCCGAAGGATGGGGTCCCAAGCGACTCGACGGATGTGCCCAAGCTGTTGCAAGAGAGCCTCCGGTCAAACGAAAAAAAAACTCTGAGCCACGGAGAGAGTCCTCGGACCAGACGTGCAGGGTCTTTTGGCCCGCTTTGATACCTAACTCTGATGGATAGGGAACCAGAGCTGACAGAACGAGCCTCGG
This sequence comes from Ashinkailepas kermadecensis, assembly GCA_034440615.1. Classification (NCBI taxonomy): domain Eukaryota; kingdom Metazoa; phylum Arthropoda; class Thecostraca; family Neolepadidae; genus Ashinkailepas; species Ashinkailepas kermadecensis. Next base: position 221,375 of record JAOTOM010004232.1, read on the forward strand.
GCCAATGAAGAGGCCCCGAGCCACGGATCGCGGGCCCGGTCCAAAGAAGAGGGCTCCCGGAGCGACACTATAGGCCATAGGCCCATGGATGGGCCCCTGAGTCCTCTTCATGAGAGAACCCTCTTGACAGATTGATGTTGCAAAATTGATCTGAAAATAATCCAATTCGCTTAAAGAACGCAGCCGTGCCACACTATCTCAGGTCCTATGAAGCTCCATTTTACGTGAATTGCATCACATGGTTCAATACATATCGCTTTGTTAAACGGCAGCGATTAAAAATAGACCGTAACCAGGAGGTAACACCATGCGCTACATATTTTCCAGCTATCTGAATTGTAACTAGGTCCTTATAAAGCACTTCTGAAGATAAACACACGTGTAAATTAGTGACTCTTCCCATCGAAGTAACCAATCAAGGTTGTTGCTTTCTCAACTGGTGCACGGAGCTTTGATCTGTGTGGCAATTACAGACGTCACAGTGGGGACATGTCCATTACAATTTTGTTGTATCTTACGCCAAACGTGTTCCCAAATTTACCACACAGCAATTATTTATCACACTCATCTGACGAGCTTAACCGTCGCAGGGCAGGCGGGGAGGGACTCTCGAGGCGCTCACACTTTGTGTTTTTCCTGGATAGCGGCCGAATGAGTGGACGCAGAGACACGACATTTTCAATTACTTCTTGTGCAGCGTTGCATATTTCGCACACATTTCAGGGCCAGGTCATCAAAAGTCATTGACCTGGGACGGGTGAAAGTGGAGTTAATATTACCAACTTTTAAAATGATTCACATCACAAAAAGTGCCGTCATTCGGTGTAGTTGCAGCATATCAGCACCAAACTCAGATCGTGCTGTTCGTTCATGAAGACGAACAACCTGCTATCTCAAAATTTGAATGAAGGTCAAGCTTACTTACAGACTTGTGGACTGGTAAACTTACGCGCTTCTATCCTGGAGTGGCGAACATTGAATTTGGTAGCATTTATCACGCAGAAAATGATAACGAGCATATAATAAACATTCTGAGCTAAAACATGTCTCAAAGGTCGATGGCATAAGGTCAGGTGAAGTGTCAGATGCATTCTACACATTGCCATCTTATACAGAATGTTCCTTTTCATCGTGAAGCCATATCAGAATTCGGTCTCAGCACCGCCAAAGTCATGCGCCATGACATTGGATGGTCAACCAATGAACTGAGATGATCTGTCGTCGTGTGATCTGACTATATTTGGACTGACTGGACACATTAATGTTATTTCCAATCAGTACACTTGGGCGAAGGCTGCAGTGATCGTTTTAACAAAAATGCGTTGTCTTAGCGTGATTTAATGTCGGGTCACCTGGTCAGGAGTTGCACAGGTTACAAAGGTGTTCCAGTAGCATATCAGTTCTTGGAGCAATTTTTGATACTTCAATAGTGATGCACCGGGGATATTCAAGCTTGAACTTACTTGACCTGACCATGCGTCGTGACTTGACCTGACATTATGATTTAAAAAAAAATATAAATTAGATGCACATATTTTGTTTGAATGGTTCTTTTGAAAGGACCCGAGACATCGCATATTCATATTTTACAGGCCATTATCCAAGATAAAGGTCATGTCACTGGGTTGACCCATTATGACCTCTAACGCCCTCAGCAAAACAGCCAGAAACTGTAGCAATGCTATAATTAGTGATGACAAATATATAGGGGACGCCCCTTTGGTAGTCCGTTGAAATCCGAAATTAATTGGGGCGAATGGAGAGCTTCAGCTTCCAGGAGTGATTACGTCAACGTGCGTGGAATTCAAAATCTCACTGGAGGCTCGAGTCATTCAATATCCCCATCCCACCTCAAGGCCCGGAAAATGTTAGACTGCATCATGGAACTCGGGCGTCCCCAATACTTGGATGGCAACTAATTCAGTGCCCTAATATTACTCTTCAAAGGAGTGCTATTGCAGAAAAATCCACCTTCAAACCGTGTGCGAGACTGTATCAGTGTACGCAACATCATCACGGTTGCCATCCTACAATATCCTGCTGGTGCACTGCCCCTCTTCATCCCTGAATACCTCCCAAATTTCGCACGGAATCCTGTGAAATTTCCCAATGCCCGAGTATTGCTCATACCTGAGAGCATTGTACTTAACTCGTCTTTTTATCTCCCCATCAAACTTGCAAGGAGTCATCGATGGACATCAGCATCTATTGCAGCTTTATGCTGCGGGGGTATCATTCACCGAAGAATAGACATGACAAAAGACACTTTGGTATGGCAAGCAGCGGTGCACCCGGATTTTTTTTTGCGCTAGGACGATGCCCTACCCGCCCAACGAACTTCAGCTTCTTTTTTAATTGTATCTAACGCAATTTTCGGCTGAACAGCATGTCATTCGAGAGAACGGGATATTTCATTTTAGTTAGGATCAGCGGATCCGTTGATTAACATAACACCTTATCATGAAAATAATACGTCTTCGTAGTTTTTTTTGTGTGTCAAAAAGGAAACAAATAAGCTTAGTAGCTACCTATGTGCATCACTACACAATTTTGATCTTGCTCACACCTCAAACGTCAAATTGCAATCCATTTTGCCCCCCCCCCCGTCACAGCTTATATTGCGAAGACACACCAGCTAGGTACTTGGGGTCAGCCAAAGCATATATTTTCCACAACACAGCTTACCTAGCACATTTATTTTTCTTAGTAGTTCGCCTCTGACTGATGCTCGTACGTTTGACGCATATATAATCGAAATGTGTTTCTTATGGTCTTACGGGATAAGAGCCCGTGCTGACTAGAGTTCACACCACATCCTTATAAGACCACCAACCGATCCGGAAGCTACAATTCAACGGTGGGATTTGAACGGACAGTTTAACATGCAGTGAACGCCCCGGCACGGCAGCCCCACTGTCACGTCCCCGGCGTAATCGGACCAGTTATCAGCTAAACCTCCTTGTCTTGAGCTATACACGAGCACGTGTGGCGACTCAAACGCTATCTTGCTAGAACGGGGAGACCAAGAACCGCCGCTATGCCAACTGCGCTGCCGGTGCGAGAAGCTATTGCGCTTCCGGAGGCCATTAGATAAGGCCGCGGGCCCACTGGGGAGGGGGCTGGGTGGCGGCTTTTCTCGTTACTGAAGAGGATCGAGCTCCTCTAAATGAATGCAAAGTGTTCTCCCTGCACACAACGGTATACGCAGGAGAGGGACGGAATGTTAAGTTAGCTTACATCTCGCATGATAATATTGAGAAATTCCAGGAGATGTTGAGACAATATTGATAAATTCCAGGAGAAATCTGGGGATATTTTGTACTTCATCTATCGTTCACCAGATGCTCGGATTCGCCGTTGGTGGAATCTCTTGTTTGAGTGACGGCAACCATTTGTCTCTCGATTACAGTGGTGTCTACTCACAGGTGGATGACGCCATGCCTGTTGTCATGTTCGTTTGCCTGGTGCAGACTACATCGAGTAGAACGGCAGCCCCACCGGCCGTCAACCAACCACGATCGGACCAGCTGCACGAGCAGTCAACCAACGACGATCGGACCGGCCGCGCAGTTGGCCGTCAAGCAGCCACGATCGGACCGGCTGCGCAGTTGGCCGTCAACCAACCACGATCGGACCGGCTACACGAACAGATAACCAACGACGATCGGACCGGCTCAGTTATCGATACCCATGGCGTACCCAACAACGTATCCCCCAAAACAACGAAAAAAGGTCATTCATTCAGGAATAACAAAACAGATACCAGCCATCTTGGAACTAAAACTGAGTCACAATTTCCAGAAAAAGCCTTCCCTTTAGACCCGATTAGTGTTGACCAATTTTGTGAGGTAGCATTCGAATGACATTTCATAGCTTCAGGGAACTACATATGTCTACATAATATAAAAAATGTCCATGGGTGTCGCCAAAGCGGAGACGGGGAACACCCTCCCCAAACATCAACAAATTTAAATTACGCTATAAAACATGGCATTTGCATCACAAAGTTTGTTTACGAAAAAATGTTCGGCCATTTCTTATCCATCTGTGGCCAAACACTTTAATAATCGTTGATTAATTTGATATCTGAAATATACATATATATTACACATACTGTAGTCTGATATCCGTTCTGGAATAACCATGACGGATATAATAGACCACAATTCGCATGAGTGCAGACTGCAGGTGCATTGCACGCATTCACAAGAATTTCCTCAATGATAAACATCCAGTTTTTAAAGAACTTGTCGGGCTCTCCTGTTAGGATGACCGCTTTTCTTATAGCGCTTCACAATGTCGCCATATTTGCATGGCTACCTTTTTACTAAAGCCATTCGGATTTACAACCGAGCTCCATCAGTTTATTATTCGACCATGGAAGCCTTCCATCATCTCAACATTTAGCAGTATTTGGAATAGACATGAATCCCTACACACATAATTATTATGACGATCTTACTTTTCCACGATTTTCCTGTAGATGCTTTCGTGATATCCTCGAATGGTTCAGAGGAAATTGGGGCACAACTACTCACTGGATAAATTAGGTGAAATATGGCGGCATCATACAACAGGTGGTAAAACTGTATGGGAAATTAAAAGGTTTCGCATCTTGTTTGAGTTATGTTTTTGCTTTATTGTCAAAAGTGAATATCACTGCGTAGTCAAGCCACGGGGACGATTCGTTTAGGGGTAAGTTGCCCGTCTCACAATCGAAAGATTGTGGGTTCGAGTCTCACCTGTCGCTACTCTTCGCCCGCGACCAATCGGCGTGAGAGATTGGCGACGCTACATGACTCAACGGTCGACGTGTCGTAAAACCAATAATCATCATCACTGCGTAGTCAACCAACTTATACAGCGAACACCAAATGCACATATCGCTATCACAAAGACGATTCACTTCATTTTTTCTTGACGTGATTTAAATGGTCCATCCCGAATATTTGTGTGTCGCACAAGTATATATTCGGACCCTTCGAGGCTTAAATTTAGCCGGTTAAAGCTGCTTTATATTTCATAATGCGGCCCGTGCTGTTCTAGGGAACACATTACGTGTTGATAAAATTGTATACAACTGAAAGTATTCATTAAGGTGCTATTTTAGAGCTGTCTGGAGCCAAACATCTAAAACCTATGCTACCCGAGATAGTCGGCTGGATTCGTATCTGCATTCATGCACCAGCGTGCTAATTCCATGCCAAAAAGCAGCACCTACAGAATCCAGGTGTGTAGGAGCGATCTTTTAGTGGTGGGGATGTGGACTATTTTAAACGGTCTTCCCCCAGACAACGTCAATGACTAATAATAAACGTCACCACAATTAAGGGGGGGGGGGGGTGTCCACCTGCTCCTTGCTAAGTATTGGCCGTTCTGCCGGCGCGGCGACGTTAATAACCGAAGGTCATCGCAGGTTGTGCCGACCTGATCACACCAGCTATACTATATTTTCTCATTTCAAACCTGATACAAAAAAAATATATTCGTGATGTTAGCCTGTTGTAAATCACACCCGCAGCGCAGACTATTCACCCGCAAAATGTTGTTATAAAATTATCCATCACTGTGAGTATCAGAAGTGTCAATGCCCTCTTTTTGTGGTATCTTCACGTCCTTGTTATGAAATCACCTTTGTAGACCCTTGATATGATGCTTCTGGTATTTTGACTATAAACATCCAATGAGTTTTTCGTCACTGGAAAAATGTGCTAAGATTACGTGAAGAGCAGCAAAAATCGTGGTAATGTTTAGGCTTTTCGAGCAACGTGCACCAGGACATCGCCATGAGAAGCGACACATTATATTGAATGCTGCACTTCTGGCAAGCACCAGACTTTTGTGTAGCAGATACAAGCTAGGAACAGTGCAGCATTATAACCTTCCCACTGCCATTGCGACTCCAAAACATCAGAATTTATCCATTGTTGTTGTGACTCCGAAACACCAGAACTTACCCATTGTTGTTGCGATTCCGAAACCCTTAGAGTCTAGAAGGCCGCCAATCTGTGTGAGATTGCAATTTCTGTTAACGATGTAGTCGATGGTAGTGGACTCAACCAAGAAGGCGTAATTTCCCTTTAGAACTCTGGCGATTCCTTCGTCGTGTGTTTTTGTGAACACTGACGGCTTCTTATTCTCCATGAAACGCCACATCTTCTTGTAGTTGTCAATTTTCGAATCCTGTAATAGAAGGGTCGCTTGAGTGCAAAACATTTACTAAATGCGAGCAAAAGCTAACGACTTAGTGGTTGGGAGTGGCCGTAAGTAAAAACAGTTCCGAACAGAGGAACAGCCCGAGTCGTACCCGACTGCCAGGCTTCCGCAGCGGTTTGCTGCGGCGTGCAACTTAACCGAGTCTTTTCAGATGAAATTAAAAAGAACTCAGCGAAAAAGTTGCAGCAGCCCCGAATTGGCGGACGTTTTCCCGAACGTTGCGGCTATGATACGGTGTGGGGTAGCTGGGTCATTGAGTGCATTGGTTGTTACTCTCACGAGTGACGCTTTGTGATATCGTTTGGGAGGTCGGCATGCACTAGCTATGAGGTTCCCAAGCATTTGGGAGCTTCATATGATCACATGCTAAATCTAGAGGGCATTGGACGACAGGTAAAGATTGGGAAGGGAACCACGAAAATATATCAGCATCACGCCTATCCGCGGAATTATCTCCATTTTCATGAGTCCAGCTTAAAGTGCAAAATGAGCGACAGTGATACAGGAAAGCATTAGCGTGCCGACCCCTTTGTCGCTATCGCTTCAGTCACTGACGAATGATCGAGGTGGAAATGTCTGCTCCTGGGGCTTCGTTTGGCATGCTTTTGTAGAAAAGGTTCTGGTTACCTCCCCAAGACTTCCATTTCCACTCCCCAATGTTATCAGGCTTCCTGTCCAAAAATGCCACGTCCCAGTTTTCATATGGCGCTTTTTATTACAAAAAGAAAAACCGTGCAATAGCAAGTTTTAATTTTCCATAGTGTAATTAAACGTCCAAAAATAACTTGTAACCTTAGGTGTCGTTGAATCTGTGGGACCATTTCCCCAGTAAAAACCAGGCATGCACCGAGTGAGAGGGGCGTGCAAATGATGTCTTACCGCAAGAAGGCAGCAACGCCAGTCAAGTGGGGAACCGGCGGCAAGCACATACTTTAGCAGTAAAGATGACCTCTTAAACGACAGACGCAAGTGTCCGGGGAAAGGGAACACCTTCGTCTCCCACGTTATGCAGAGCCTCATGTACTAACTGTTCATGTTGCCCATCGGCTAGCAAGTGATGCGTACCCGAAAGAATGTCATGGTCGTTCCCGCCTCCAGTGTTCCGTAGCTGATTTCGCTCTGGTCAGCCAGGTCCTCCGCGCTTTCTGATCAGAAAGAAAAACGTTTCAAACATTGGTGATGTAGTATATGTTCAAATGGAGTATGTTTAGATCCGGGCTTCAACATGAACAATGTTAGCGGCTAGGATTGGTTGGTAGATTGCCTTTTTGTGTGTTTAAAGCACATTGACCGGACTTGCAAACCTAACGGTTAGGATTAGTTATTCGTTGTTAGGAGTCACCTTAAAACAGGAAGCTGAGCATAATTATCTAATTGGACACCTCCATTAAGTTTTTCTTAACTCACGCACAGCTGAACCATCCTTAATGATCCACCCTTAAATATCCTACAAAGCTTGTTGGAGGAAGTTCCGGAGTTCCGGAAGCAGTATTCTTCCGAAACCCAGGTATCTCAAGTGATCGGCATTTTCAACAGCTGACCTCAACCTACCCAGATTGAACTCGCCAAACCATGACAGTTGTTGGGGTATGCATGGTTTTCACTCGGCCGAAATGTATGCTAAGCGCAGTCCAGGTCGGTCGGATAGTTCAGCAGACAGATGCAGGATGTTTATAAGCCAGTGCAACCCTGATCACCAGGACACGTGATTCTCAGAGCCGACACCGGCCTCATTTTCAGTTACGTAATAGTGTACCGAGGAAGGCGGGGCTTGAAAGTGCGATATCCTGTCACAACAGAGATGGGGAGCGGGATAAGTGCAGGTTGTGGCAATTTTCGGTGTTATATTCAACAGTGGAACAAATAAACGCATTTACCCTCGGTAGGACCTCCAATAGTACAACGCGTGGTCAGATCTAACCTCCTTTATAGCTGAAGACGAAGCGTTTGCCATATGGACGGCCCATTGGTAAATCTGCATCGCACAACCCCAGGAAACCAACGGGTTTAGTAAAAAAAATGGCGAACACCACGCTACAATTATCAACAACCCGACCTAAAATCGCTTTACCTCACCTATTGGTGTGATCATTCGCTCCACGGTGAGGAATGCGGCCAAGTTCGCCGTGTACGACGAGATGATGATGAGTGTGAAGAACCACCAGATGCCTCCAACGATGCGGGTCGATATCGCCTGCAAATTCCTCAGATTCAATGACACATGCTTGAACCGTACCGGGTCGATAGCTGACAAGCATTAATCCTGTGTGCTTCGACGTGGAGCTCGCCACTTTGTCCCCAGAGACCTTGTTGGCGGTTTTGCTTCCGACACCCGGCTTTATCAGTCCGCACGATATGCTGCGGCAGGGTCGATGTCTGAGTTTTTACAACATGTCTACAGAGACAAAAAGATGAAGATAAGTGTGCCGGGAAAACACAGCCATCCTGCGATATTATGTCACCAGCGGAAGTATTCATGGACGCAAATGCAGGTTTGACCACGACAAAGCCGCCAATGCGTCACATCTGTATATTGACACAAGCTAGCAGTCGAATTTCCATTGCTCAGTTCGTCGTAGCTAACAGTCATGCATTAACAAAGGAGTGCATGCCACCATTCAAACAAGCATGCGAGCTCCAACAAATCGAAGGACTTGACGTAAGTTGGGAAGGGTAGACCACAGTAGATGTAATTACTAATCCTAAAGATCTAGCGGCGTAGAAGCCTACATAAATGAACATTGATGGCGGGTTTTCCACGGCAACTGCGTGCATGCGGATCTCTTGTTGCTTGCTGCATGCAACTTAATACCAGCGAAATAAATAGAGATCCATGTTGGTGTTTCGGTCAGTTGTTCTGCAGATTGGACAATCAGCGTGTCGGACAATTGTTATCTTCATGTTAGTCGGAATGGAAATGTGACAACTCTAATTCAGTTTGAAAAAATATATTCCGAAACTAATTTTGCGATCACTGCTGTAATCAATTTTCATTCCAAAACCAGTTTCGTTGCACGGTGGAACACGAAGCGTAATATAACCAAATTGCGAATTTCACCGCGTGAGTTGTGGGGTCGCAGTCTGAGTCGTGGGTTCCGCCGTTCGAGTCGTGGATTTACTGGTGTAGCTCTGCATGCTTTTGGGAGGGCACCTGCCCCCACAGTGTTGGCTTTGTCCCCTCCCCCAATAATCTCAATTTGAACATGGAATCTTATGTGGCATGCCCTTCACAAATCATTTGTACCCGGCCATTGCCTTCATGTGTTGTTCCATCCAAATAAATTTCAGAAACCTTCACTTGTTTTCCACAAGTGCTTGTTTTCCACCGTCTGAGTCGTGGATTCCACCGTCCGAGTCGTGGGTTACACCGTCTCAACAGGGAACTGCCAGAAATCCGCTTATATGTGACTATAAGTGGATCATACGACTCCTTTCGGTTGGTACGAGCATGCACGATTAAAAATTAAACCTTCTGCACCATTCGTCCGAAGTGTCTGAACGGTTCGAATAGTCATGTTCTTCACGGCGCGGATTTATAAGCCGATAGAGAAGCATAAATACTCCATTGATGTTCTATTCGCAGTGTATTTTGAACTGCGTTCCACTGCATCCATATCGTAACAAATTCGAGAAAAACTTTTCAATATATACGTATATTTTCTGTGTATATTTTGGTGATATTCCATGAAGAAGACAATGTGCTGATACGCTGCAATAAACTGCGCTAATACAAAATAGAGACATGGTTTTACTTTAATTTCGCCTCATATTACTGCCACATTCACGTGTTCAATGCGGTTGAAACATACAGGATCTCTTGTGGGTTTCTGCACCTTAAGAACAAAGCAGTTCGCTAAAATGTGCCGTTTGGACCCAGCAAGAAAGCACCGGCTTTTGGGATAGCTTGGCAATCACATAATGAATGTCAAGAATGCAAAGAAGTGTTGTAAAAGCGACAACCTCCAACCTTTTTCTTGTCGCTCAGTCGCGGTCACCGAACATTGAAGCACAGTCCTGTTCTGATACGGAGTTCTCACCACTCTTCACTCGTCACCTTTTAGACTTGCAAAAATGGCTGCAAATTGCTTCACCTTTCCTAATTCATAGCCATCCCTTCTACACACTCGATGCAAACGAATGTGGCGATCCGAGCAGTAATGCGAATATGCGCCCCATGTGTATATCCGGGGAGGTTTATCCTTTAGATCGGACATGCTTGTCACTTCCCTACCGTGGTGACTGATGAATCGTAATATATATATATATACATATATATACCAAACCGCCATATTCTGAGTGATCCTCCACTTATGGAATCCATCACAGGACGAGGGCGGGGAGCGAGGATGGATACCCCAGATATTTTGCCATTTTTACGTTACGTCTATGGGCTTTGCATGGAAGGTATGAATGCAAAAAAAAACAGGATATATCCTAACGGCATGTGTACCTGGTGCAGCCACTGCCAGAACACCCACCAATGCTTTAATGCCTGTTCCGGTAGGCAGCAGGGCTAAGCAGACCTCGTCTCACCACATACACGGATAAATAATGAGTCCTCCCATCTCTTAATCCCTGACACATAGAGATTCACATCACTATCCATCATCTTCCCATCCCATCTTCCCCTCCTTGACTCGCACAACGGTCAAATTTTAACTCCTATTCTTATGCATAGATCTGAAAGCGGATCAGGAGATGCTTCAGATACGCAGCAGCGACAAGCAGCCCAGCATCGCTCCGTCTGCTGAAGTATGCGACAGACTGAAGACCAGGCCATCAGCCAATCCTGTGGCTTGTTTCAGGCATGGCAACTGAAGTCAGAGTCGCCTGCGGCTGTTGGTTGCGATCCACTCTGGGAAGCTGCAGTTTGTTCTCCGCTGTGTGCGGGTCGAGCTATAAGTAGTAGTTAGGCGGCATTTTCCTGTATCCATGTAATCGTCGTGGTGTCTGCGTGTTTGCGTGTAGCCCTCGGCCGGCTGCGTCTAAAAGCTGGGCACGTGGCACGTAGTTCCGGTGTCATTTATCTCCGTCCGATTCAAATTTGGAACTATTTTGTCGAAACATTCGGTTCTAGGACACCTTTGCGGGATGAATTTGATTTCAGCGGCATTTTTTACCATTCCAATCACCAATAGGCTACTTGATACGTTTCACAAGACACTGGACAGTGTCAGTCATGCCTGGAATGACCACAAGTCACTGGACAGTGTCAGCCACGCCAGGAATGACCACAAGTCACTGGACAGTATCAGTCACGCCTGGAATGACCACAAGACACTGGACAGTGTCAGCCACGCCTGGAATGACCACAAGTCACTGGACAGTGTCAGTCACGCCTGGAATGACCATAAGTCACTGGACAGTGTCAGTCAGGCCTGGAATGACCACAAGACACTGGACAGTGTCAGCCACGCCTGGAATGACCACAAGTCACTGGACAGTGTCAGTCACGCCTGGAATGACCACAAAACACTGGACAGTGTCAGCCACGCCCGGAATGGCCTGCGTTGGTTTGAGCTGACCTGGCCTGCTGCCAATGCCTGTTGCGGCGTCCAATGAGATGTTGATATATTTGTGTTATCCCGAGCCGCACTCTGGTAGCCATTTCGCGGCTCTGTCTGAAGCGAGGTGCGTGACCCGGTCAGAGTTGTTGATACCCAAGATTTCGTGGAATTTGGATGCTTGAGCTACTTTGGGGGTCACTGGTCAACCAGCGTCTGTGTGTTCAAACATGGGAGTTAGACTTGACCCGTGATGGAAAAAAATGAACGGGCCAACTATACATTGATTTGGGATAACATTGGTGCCGTTGCATTCTTTAAATCGGAATTATGTCAATATTGATCACAATGCGTGTGTAGAACGTTCATCATGCTTCATTTTATACACCAAAGAAAATCGTTGGTTTCGAAGATGTATTCTGTAAAAATGATCACATTGTGCCTTTTGAATTTAAAAAACGGTGCGGAAGTGAGATGCTAAATGAGTATACCCTAAGGTGTATATCGTGCGGTCCGTGGTATTACATTAAGATCGCTGAGGATGAAAATAGGTCACTGGCCAAAACGTTTTTGCATAAATAAAGGCAATGCTACACAGGTTGATAGCTGATCAGCAAAAGCAGCATAGTGTGTGGTTAATTAAACATGCATTCCCTCTGAACACCAGACTGTTGCAATCAGACTCTGCCACCAGACTGATATATTTTGCACTATTGACATATCAGGTCTGATAATGGATGTTCTTCCATTGTATGTTATTGCACGTGCATCTCCAAAAGCATGCGAAGCTCTTTCCTGGTAAATAACGTGGTCAGTGCAAATACGTGATTATACGTTTGTAGAGAAGCTTAGGCATTTTACTCCGGCAGTGATATGTCAAAAAGCTCTTACTGGGAAATGTTCTGTCGCGTCTGCCTAAGTGCGTTCAAATAACTAAGAATCAAACCTCACAAATAGGCGTCACCAGAAAGTGGAAGGAGGGGAATCCAGGGTTAGAAAATATGATGTTCCTCTATGTTCGGCATCCAGAACATAATCCCCTTCAGAACACTATCACCCCATTTTCTTACTTGGAGGTTGAATGATGCTGTTTTACAATTAACTGCTCTGTGATGAGGTGCTCAGAATGTACTGGAAAGTGTAAATTTAGATTCTGTTGTCACGTGCTTGAATAAAGATATCATCTTCGTATTCGATTACCTCAAAAATATACTCTACACATCCAGAATTACAAAGCTGAAATCCAACCCTAGTTCCTCCCTCCCCCTTGGCAACCGAAATTGTCCATCGTCCGCGTGCAAACGTGAAATTGGATCAAATGTATAGTGATTCTGTAACTTTCTTGAGAAGTTGCTGATTCCTCCTCTGCACTACCACTCCCCCTGCTGGCTGATGCTCGCCAAAAACGTAACTTTGTTCTGCACCACCAAGCCTAATAAGATATACCACCAATACCGTTGTCCATGCACGATGCAGCTCATAGATGTGAAAGAAAACGCTGGCTGCCGTTGTATTGACACGATTCACGTATGTAAGACATATTAATAATCTGATTCACTGCATGATTCTCTGGAATTAAACAGAACCTAGAAGCAGCTTCGTCGCCCATTTTGGTTATCACTGGTAACAAAGCATCTCGACCATTGTACGCCCCATCACGGATGTAATTTCTGGAGGGAGGGGGGGGGGGATATGTCCCCAAGTATTTGAAAAGTGGCATTTTTGTCCCCCTCAATTGACCCCCCCCCCTCCGAAGCCCCGGCTATTAAAATACCTGTGTATTTGTACGCAAAATTTTACTCATTCATTATATAGTGAAAATACATATACAAGATAATCACAAAAATACTACAAGCCGAGCTAGCCAGTCAACGAGCTTCACAGGCTATCTGTCGTCACACAATTTCCGAGTGGTAAATCGGGAAGGGCTATGAATTTTTGCTTCAAGACCAATCTTGAAAAACGTGAACCTTGATCATCTTCTGTTTTCCCTTGGGTGGAGAAATTTGCTTTGCAAGGCACCAACTTTGCATTATCGCAAGGCTTTATGCACCTTAGGTTGCCTTCCCCTACGCATATATCGATATATGAACGTGATTTTTGAAACGTGATTTATGAACAAACGTGATTTTTGGTGTCCTTGGGTACCTTCAGGGTCACGGAGGAGCGTCTTAGGCAGACTTAAACCTACATCAAGTTAGCGTCGTATTCGTATTCAGCGACGAGTCAGCCAGATATGTATTCGTATTCGTATTCGCATTCAAGGACGAACTTATATACGTTCAAATCAATTACCCGAAATGCTTCTGCCTGTAATGAACACACTGGAAGCAATTGCATAGGTCTCAGATGACTACCTTAACGGTATCAGACATCAAGGTCAAAGGACCGGTTAAATTTTTCGAGGTGCCTAGCGCTTCGTTGATATTGCTTTAAGCTTTCGCTTAAAGTGAGTGTCATTCGACGTAAAAGTCATAAAGTCATAAAGTATTTAGGCTTAATAAGAGCCACAGGGGCCCATATGGGTTAAGCCTATCAGACCTCAAGGTCAAAGGTTCGGCTTAAATTTTTCGATGGTCCTGGCGCTTCGTTGATATTGCTTTAAGTTCCATAAAGTGAGTGTCATTCGACGTAAAAGTCATAAAGTCATAAAGTATTTAGGCTTAATAAGAGCCACGGGGCCCATCTGGGTTAAGCCTATATAGAAAAGGTACTAGAAATGTACATACTCTCACCCCAATCAATCCCTTATCCCTAGGAAGCTATATACCCCAGCCTATCTAGCACCACTCACTTGCTACCGCATAACACCCTCAACAATCACAAGCTCCTCCCATCATACTCATCGTGCCACCATAGACAATCTCATGCATCACATCCCGAAGGAAGGTGCCGAATCCACTGCTAGGCACACCCCACACAAATTAATAAAGCGTTCAGACTTAATAAGAGGCTCACTTGCTATTGCATAATACACTCAACAATTACAAACTCCTCCCATCATACCCATTGTGCTACCATAGACAATCTCATCAGTATCACATCCCGAAGGAAGGTGCTGAATCCACTGCTAAGTACACCCTATATAAAGTTACAAAGCGTTTAGACTTAATAAGAGACTCACTTGCTATTGCATAACACACTCAACAATTACAAACTCCTCCCAACTACCATCTCCTCCCTGTCGATCAACCCTCCCTGGAATACAGAAAACAAGCCCCTATTCTTATAATGATTGTCTATGCCGTTTTTAAAGATGTTCAGTGTGTTGCTACTGACAATGGTTCCTGGCGGCTGGTTCCAGTGTTCTACTACCCTGTTGGTGAAGAAAGACTGTCTTAACCTTGTCCTGCTGTGATTAACTTTAATTTTGAATTGATGCCCTCTAATTGCATCATTTCTGTTAAATTCAAACATTTCCCTGAGATATCCCTGTTCCTGACCATGAACAAATTTAAAAACCTCGATGAGATCTCCTCTCAGCCTTCTATATCTAAGTGAAAACATATTCAATTTCTTCAATCTTTCCTCATATGCCAGGTTGCCTATACCATTAACCATTTTTGTTGCCCTCTTTTGTACTCTCTCTAAAAGCCAACAATCTTTCTCATAACTAGGGGACCAAGCTTGGACACAGTATTCTAAATGTGGCCTGACATATGCACAGTAAAGCTTCCTGATGACCTCCTCACTTTTGTATGACACATTCCTCTGTATTGCCCCAAGCATTCTTAGTGCCTTCTTCCTGGCTTCTTTAGTCTGTTCTGATGCCCCCAATTTTGTGTTCAAAATAACACCTAAGTCCTTCTTCTGCTGAGTCACAGATAGTACTTGGCCACCCATCAAGTATGGAGCCTTCATATGCTGCCTACCTACATGCATGACTTTGCACTTATCAAAATTAAACTTCATTTGCCATTTTTCTGACCACTTCACTAGCTCGTCTAAGTCTTTCTGCAGCAAAACCTGCTCATTGTGCCCTGTTATTGCCCTAAAGATATTCAAATCATCCGCAAATTTCAAAACCTTATTGCTTAGGCCACATTCAATGCTATTCACATATACAATGAACAATAGTGGCCCCAGTACCGACCCCTGGGGGACTCCACTAAGAACATTTTGCCATGATGACTTTTTACCATTTAGCATCACTCTCTACTGTCTATCTGAAAGCCACAACTCTATCCATTTTAGGATGCTACCTGCAATACCATGGACCTGAAGCTGCATCATTAACCGTTGCATGATGCAGCAACGGTTGGCACGTTTGCATGATGCAAACGTGCCATGAGGTACTCTAGCAGACTGTACAGAAATAAAATTAAGTTGAAAGGTCAAAGGTCAAGCTCATTTTTCGCTCCTTCCATTTCTTCGTTTTCACGAGAAGCTACCCAAATTTGGTATCCAGCGATAGCCCGTGGTCAACCCTCGAGCAGCATTTCAGACAGGGACATGTTAAGGTAAAAGGTTCGTTTGAGTTATTCGGTGGCCTCGCGTTTCATCACTCTGCCCTTCCGTTGCATACAATGTGTGTCATTCGACGTGGCTTATTTTGCGGTATCAGCAAATTTACAAATCGGAATAATTTCTGAGGTCAAAGATCAAGATGATTTTTCCGGTCACCTCGCACTTTTTAGTTTTCGTCCAAGCCTACCCAAGTCTGGCATCTAGTGATAACCTGTGGTTAACCCTCGAGTAACATTTCAAACCGGAACATGTCAAGTCAAACCTTCAAGGTCAAATGTTAGATTGAGTTCTTCAATGGCCTTGCGTTTCGTCACTATGTCTTCAATTTGCATCAAGTGGGTGTCATTCAATGTGGCTTGTTGTGCGGTATCAGAAAGTCAAGAAATGGAACTAAGGTTCAAAGGTCAAAGGTCAAGCAGATTTCTTCGGCCGCCTCGCATTATTTTCTTCGCCCAAACCTACCCACACCTGGTATCAAGCAATAGCCTGTGGTAAACCTCGAATAACATTTCAAACCGAGACATGTCAATGTCAAACCTCAAGATCAAAGGTTAGGTTGAATTTTTCCAAGTCCTGGCGCTTCGTCGCTATGGCTTCAATTTCCATAAAGTGGCCGTCATTTGACATGCCGTCAGGTACTCTAACACACTGTTCAGAAATCAAATTAATGTTCATGGTCAAAGGTCGAACTCCATTCTTTGGTCGCCTCGAGTTTCTTGATTACAAAAAAATAAATGTATTCCGAATTTTTCCTGGGGTGGCTTTATGGACCTGGGTCCTATTGCTAAGCAGAGCTTGTTGCGTGAACCCTGGCATCACCACCCGACCCATGTATTCCAGTTCAACGGCAGAATTTTGACCGAGAGTGTAACGTGCCGTCAATGCACCAACACGGCCATCCCGGTAGCTCGTCCCCGGCCTTATCGGGCCAGTTGCTACCTGCCCTCCCAGCCGGGGGCTGAATGTGAACGTGTGAAGCGACTCGAACCCTGCCTTGCTGGGACAGGGGAGACCAGTGCAGACCAGAGCTCTAACCAACTGAGCTATATCCTCGTTTTCTCCCAAAGCTACACAAATTTGGCTTCAAGCGATAGCCCGGGGTCAACCTTCGAGTAACATTTCAAACCGGGACATTCAATTTGCATCCAGTAGGTATCATTCGACGTGGTTTGCCGTACGGCATCAGACAGTTGAGAAATCGAAATAATTTCGAATGCCTCTAATGTCCAGTGTGTCTATAATGATTGAGTGTAATATTGTGATACGATAAGCATATCTCTTTATGTTTGCAGTTGTTGTAATGACTGGCGCAGCCAGGATTTTCCTAAGTGTGTGTGTGGGGGGGGGGACCAAATAAATGCAATGAAAAAGAGAGAGCCATTTGCGATCGGTGAAAATATCAAAATGTATAGTTTGATCTCGTGTATTTTTGGTTTTAAGGGAGGAGACAGGCCCCCTTGGCTGCGCCTCTGATTGTCATAGCACAAGAACTCATATCCTATTTGATTAGTAGCTCCGAAAGAAATCCGTCACATCCTGCCGGAAGACGTCTCATTGCTGGCATTTAATTTGCAATGCCACATTGCGGTTCCAGACACAAACACACATACACACACACACACACACACGCAAATATACATATATATATATATATATATATATATATATATATATATATATATATATATACATATAAATACAGAGATATATGTATATATATATAATATATATATAAATATATAAATATATATATATATATATATATATATATATATATATATATATATATATATATATATATATATATATATATATATATATATATATATATATATATATATATATATATATATATATGTATATATATATATATATATATATATATATATATATATATATATATATATATATATATATATATATATATATATATATATATATATATATATATATATATATATATATACATATACATACAAACGTTTTTATCTACAAGTCGTCCGCTTTCTTCTTAATGGTTCAACGGAAGTTACCAAGTATGCAAGAGAAGCCGTAAATGCACAATTTTATACCCAGCGGGAGTTTATAACGACGAGGGAACAATGTTGTAATCAGGGTGGATCCAGAAATTGTCATTGGGGGGGGGACACTTGTCTGGAGGTGCGGAATATCTTTGGAGGGGCACCACTGCGAAAGTACCAATAGGGTCGCCTTTTTCTCTCGGAGGGGCGCCTGTAGCTAAACATACAATCGAGAGGGGAGGGTGGAGGTGCATTCGGGGATTTCCGAAAGGGCTCCTTGCGTTCCAAAGGGCGCCTTTTTCTCTCAAAGGGGCGCATCTGGCTGAAAACAAAATTCGAGGGTGCACTCGAAACTTCTCGGAGGAGCGCCTTTTCCTGGCCGGTGGGACGCCATCATCCAGGGGGGAGGGGGCAAATGCCACAGTGCCACTCCCTGTATCCGTTCCTGCTTGATGTTGCATCAATATGTGTCCCCCTAAAACAGGAAAACATGGGAAGGGTTCATGTAAGTCCATATCTACCCAACCAAACTCTCGTCCGATATTTTTTATTTTCCTGTTACAAGATAGTGACGTTTAAAGTAATTATAGCTTTGCTCTATGGTGATTGTGAAATCTGGCCCAGCACATACGGTATAAAGTTAGGTGTATAAAGGCGGCGATAAGCAGTGAAACTTGCTAATTTTGGCGGAATCCTTTTTTCCACATAACTTCAGATTTAACAACAGTAAATCCGAAAACCGAATCCTAAAATGAAGTGGCTGAAATCCGAGGATTTTTGGTGC
This sequence comes from Ashinkailepas kermadecensis, assembly GCA_034440615.1. Lineage (NCBI taxonomy): Eukaryota > Metazoa > Arthropoda > Thecostraca > Neolepadidae > Ashinkailepas > Ashinkailepas kermadecensis. The sequence continues at coordinate 240,367 of JAOTOM010004232.1, forward strand.
GGAGGGAGGGGGTGGCTTATCTGTCTATCCTGGCCAAACGTCCCGCGCCCGTGGTTTTTCCCCCAATTTCAAAACCGTATGTTCACACAAAGCTAAAAAAACAAACAAAAACAAAAACAATCGACTCCATATGTCGGTGCACCTGTGCATTTCCGGCACCTACTGACAAGCGCTCGAGTAGCTATTGCTCGTCATAAATGGCACCAGCCGTCGATGCTTCAGTCTGGGGAAGTTGAGGCCGTGTCCCTCATTCTCTCCCGCGGTGAGTGTTGAGGCCGGTATCACGACATTCGCTGACCGCTCGACTGCTCAGGTTTGCAGCGCAGTCAGGGATGTGGAGCGCGTTCTTGCGGACGGTCTGCACTCCATCGGCAAGCCGAATAGCAAGAAGGGCTCTTTTGTCAACTGCTCCTTCCAGTCAAACAGCTGCCGTGGCCTGAGGCGAAACATTTGGCCACTGAGAGTGGAACGGCCGTATTCCTGCCGACTCTGACGATATTTTGTAATGACATTAAAGCTTCATATCGGGCGCTTGCATCGTCATCTCACGCTGTTGCAAGTAGCTCCCGGGTGACACCAGAAGGCGTCCCTTCGGATGACCGGTCTGACTGTGCCTTACAGATGGGCAGGGGAGGAGAGGCTGGAGAAGCACTACTCTACGTACAATGTGCTTTGGGCCGTGTGCACATTTGCCGCTCTGCATGATGCAGAATCGTATAAGCACATACGGCCTTATCACATAAATGAGAGGATTTTAGAGGTTTTAACTGGGATCTTCAGTGGCGACATAGACAGGGACTCCACAAGACACCGTGTACAATAATCGGCTCTCTGGGACTGACACGGCATCAAGTGAGCTGTTGAATGTAAACTTTGTCTCATCAGGGGAGACTGGCTGATATATTTTGCCGAGAGAGAGAGAGAGAGAGAGAGAGAGAGAGAGAGAGAGAGAGAGAGAGAGAGAGAGAGAGAGAGAGAGAGAGACAGAGACAGAGACAGAGACAGAGACAGAGACAGAGACAGAGACAGAGACAGAGACAGAGACAGAGACAGAGACAGAGACAGAGAGAGAGACAGAGACAGAGACAGAGACAGAGACAGAGACAGAGACAGAGACAGAGACAGAGACAGAGACAGAGACAGAGACAGAGACAGAGACAGAGACAGAGACAGAGACAGAGACAGAGACAGAGACAGAGACAGAGACAGAGACAGAGACAGAGACAGAGACAGAGACAGAGACAGAGACAGAGACAGAGACAGAGACAGAGACAGAGACAGAGACAGAGACAGAGACAGAGACAGAGACAGAGACAGAGACAGAGACAGAGAGAGAGAGAGAGAGAGAGAGAGAGAGAGAGAGAGAGAGAGAGAGAGAGAGAGAGAGAGAGAGAGAGAGAGAGAGAGAGAGAGAGAGAGAGAGAGAGAGAGAGAGAGAGAGAAAGAGAGAAAGAGCAATGGCCGAAGGGCGGGAAGGAGAAACGGAAAAAGCAAGCTAGGGAGGAACGTATTGTAGTTCATGATCGCTGGCTATCAGCATCAAGTGTTGATATATTTGAGAGATATCTAGGGACTTCCATTGCAGAGTTTGAGGAGAAGGTTATTTAAGTTAGCATGCATGTCTTAAATACACCTTCACTTTGTAGTGTATTATATGGAAAGTGCTTCTATGATAGATACAACAGCTATTTAAGTTTCAGGTCCATTCGTCTTACGTTGCGTGATATTGATCGATTATCGGCGTTTTTCACATAGGTAACGTTTAGTGTAGTGATAATGCCAACGAATTACATAAGTGATTCTGTTGTTCCCCATACCGACCGATGATTACAATGTCATTCTAGAGGACGTGACCTGCCATATAAACGATATCACTTTTCTGTCATCTGGCAAAGAAAAGACACGGAAAGTTAACAAAGCAGACGTCCAACATCTCCTTTCCAACAAGTCTTTTTCTAAGTAGTATTGCCCCAAGTTCTAGCAGTGCTTTTGTTCGGATTTGTCCACTGGAAAAGGCTCTTTACTACTTCAGCAGAAGTTTTCGCTGGCAAATAAGTTACCGACGCCATCTCCTTGCCCCGGAATCGCAGAGCCAGCCGCGGCCCATTGTATTTTCCTCCGCCAGATACCGCTCGTCGCGGTGGGGAAACGAGAGCGCGTTAATCGGTCGGGTTTTCGACGTGCCACAGTGGCAAACTGATAGCCGAAAAAGCGGGAAGACTCATCGCCTGTTCTAGATAAACTGACTTGGTGAAATGAGATCAAATAAGCTGTGATGCCATCCGACCAGCCGCATTTCTTCCCTTTGAGTGTTCTAGACGGCAGACCACCGACATAGGGGTGATACTGGGGTGCAAACATCTGAAGTGGAAATACAATGACACCGTATGATTTCTCTGGAAGTAAACGACAAAAAAAAATCACATAACCAGCAAACCGTTGCTTTTATTGAAGTGGTGACGTTTTGTTAAATGGAGAGTCTCTGTTCTGGGCTATGTTCAATTTCAATCTCATGTGAGAGCTCAGAATTCTGTCTGGAAATGTAACTATCACAATTGCTAACTCGGCTCCGATGTGCAACAATTTCATCCCAAACATGCCAAAATATGGCCCTGGATCCTGTCCAATCGGGTTGATTTGCTTCATTTTTGCTGATCACAGCATGGGAGTTGTCTCATTGATAGCAATGTCAATGCAAGGTCTTACCGTGCTTTGCAACTTAACTGATATTCGACAACCTCATTCAAACTTTGGAGCTGAGGAACTTATGGAATTATGTTCCAGAATGTCACTGATAATGCATCAGTTCTAACAAAAGGTGAACAAAAGTGACATACCGAAATTAATTCATCCAGTTCGTCAATAATACATCGGAAAATTATAAAGAAGCAATAATTTGCACCCAATCACTAACACCAAGCGTAGATCAGAGTAGTTAACTTCATTCATATATTGCCCTTTATTGACTCTGCGGAGGCATTTTCTACCCTTTCATGTAAAAGTCATAGCATCTGCTTCCTTTATTAGTGAAGGTAAACCAGCATACGAACTTCAGACTCGTAAAATACCATTTTTTAAATAATTATTATGCGACATTAGAGGAGCAAATGCAGATGATTTTGTTTCTGTTTTCAATTGCAATCATCGTATTACGATATGTTGCAATCAGCGTATTGTAAATAAAATAAAGACTTCCAAAAAGTATTCAGTACTCCGTCCTTCCTTTCCATCTTTAAATAAGCTACATAAATCCCATTAAGTCGATAAAGATCATGTAGACAACTTTCGAAGAGAATCGTCTCTTTAAGTCTGAAAAAAACAACACCTGACGTGTGATAGCCGAGGTTAGCATATCGCGAAAACCATTGCTGGTCGGACATTGGGCAGAGGGAACGTCGAATGAACGTCATGGTCAATGAGCAGTCAAGCAGCTTTCAGATTAATCCAGGAAATTGAACCAACAATTCTGCACCGGACAACGCGTCGGAACGCGCACGAGAAGGTGAGGTGCCGGCATTCTCACACATAGAACCACCCCGTGAGCCCAGCCTCTCCAGCGGAATCCTTACGGCGCGATAAACTGCCGAAGCGAACTCAACTATGCAAATTGTTCAGCAAAACAAACAAGGTGCTTTGGATGCTGCCAGAGCTGCCTGACGAAGACATTGACTGGCTGCAGACCGGGTGTTACTATGTGCTACAGTCAGCCGGACCGGGCGGCGGCCGCAGGGCCGCGGCAGGCCCGGGGGCAGCGGGGCGTGCACGGTCGGCCGAGAGTACCGCCGCCCGGACCGGCAGACTGCGCCGCCGCACACCTCACCTTGGGGTTCAGGTCGGAGCCCTGCTGCATCAGCGTGCCGATGGTGAACCAGAAGCTGTTGCTGATGCTGAACTGGTTCTCCATGACGTCGTCGGCGGCGGTGCACGGGTGCGGGTTGCGCCACTCGTACGGGCTGACGCGCGCCACCACGAACATGGTGAGCGACACCAGCAGGTAGGCGGCCAGCACGTACAGCCAAATGTCCACCGCCAGCGGGTTCATGAACGAGAACAGCCGCGTCTCCTGACTGGTGGGCACCTGCGGCGGACGTCACGGCGTAGCCGCGTCACGCCCCGAGCACGTGCTGTGCACACCTCAACACTGGCAGGACGGGACCTACATGGTGGGCACCTGCGGCGGACGTCACGGCGTAGCCGCGTCACGCCCCGAGCACGTGCTGTGCACACCTGAACACTGGCAGGACGGGACCTACATGGTGGGCACCTGCGGCGGACGTCAGGCGTAGCCGCGTCACGTCCCGAGCACGTGCTGTGCACGCCTCAACCAGACACCACTGGCAGGACGGGACCTACATGGTAGGCACCTGCGGCGGACGTCACGGTGTAGACACCGTCACGCTCCAAGCACGTGCCGTGCACGACTCAACCAGACACCACAGGACTGGAGCATGGCGCGGTCCTGCACAGCAACCGTTCAGATTGCTTATTTTGCTGCTCGCTTGAGGTTGTCGAGTTTGGCTATTTGGACCCGCAAAAGCCTTGACTCGCACGTGGTAGTCTTGGGGTGTCAGAACCGGCAAATCACGGTTCTGTCCTTGATATCCAACGCCCTCCGATAGAGAAGAACTTGAATAGGTTTTCACACGCCAAACGCAGCAAGACTCCACCTCACATTCACAGATATATGTGAGACTTCAATCCCTCCATTGTGCAGGCGTTTTGCATATGACGTGATTGTATACCTTCAATCAGCACTGTTCTGTATCGGCTCCATAAATGCGTGCCTTCACTTCACCACCTTACCTACCCTTGCATCCTGGTCTTACCCATGGTCCTCAAGCGTAAGGTCCGTTGCTGAATTGCCTCGCTACCAGCTTACATTATCCTTGCATCCTGGTCTTACCCATAGTAGTGAAGCGTGGTGTCCGTGGCTGACGTACCCCGGCTCGGGTAGGCCATGCACCAATGCCGATGTCACTACTTGCCTCTGTGCGAAGAGAGAGAAGGCATCCGATACAAATTCTGCTTTCCAAGTCAGCTCGACTCAGATGATTGGCCCCAACCTACTCCTCGTGAATCGATGAGAATTAGTAAGCTGTACTAAACGTAGTGGACAATTTGTATTCAGAGTACTCCACGTGGTGTCTGGAGATACACTGTAGGCATGTGAGTGCAGTCGACGACATGGGGTCTGGCATGATCAGCGGAAGCACTGTTGTCGTCGTATCGAATGTGTTGAAATACATGGGGAACGACAAACAATGTCTATTATTCATCTTTTCGTGCCCATCGGTGCAGTGATTATTCAGAAATGCGCATCCCTCGATTCTAATCAAACCTACGTACTTCAACCTGCTCAGTGTGGCTCAAACTCTGGATTGTGCCTCCACCCCTAACAAAATCCTGCATTTGTACCTCCTTAACACAATCCTGCATATGTCCCTACCCGCTTCTAATCAGCGCTTGACGTATCAAACCGAAACGGAGACGAAGCCGCCGTGGCTGCTCACCTCCTTTCCGAACGGAAACGCAACTCGTTACCGCCGTTGTGTTGAGAATTAAAGACGCAGTCTAGCGATAAGTCTAGCGCCGGCCGTTCGCGCTCCCCGCCGGTGTCGATTTGGCTCGCCTTGTGGCCGCGCCGGGCACGGCGGACGCCAGATTGGAGACATGCCATAACAGCGCAGATCACATCGCACAAGTAGTGCCCCGGCCGGCCGAGGTGCCCCCAAAACTGTGCAAAGCTCCGCTGAGACCGCAT
>JAOTOM010004233.1:0-92500 GCA_034440615.1 Ashinkailepas kermadecensis
TGTGCTGTACTGTAGGGTCCACCGTCGGCAGGACCCTATGTCACCTGTCCGGTGGTCACCTGTCCGGCGCGGCCGGCACTGTGCTGTACTGTAGGGTCCACCGTCGGCAGGACCCTATGTCACCTGTCCGGTGGTCGGCTGTTGTCGCTCAACAGACCTCCGCTGTACACGCGTTCGGCAGTGCCTGCTTGGGCCTCGGCTGTTTCTTAGTATTTGCAACTTATATTACTTGTAATTGTACTTATGCACTTGTAATTAGTTGGAAGGAAAATATTCACAACCGTTGGTACGGGAATGATCAACCTTTCGCTATGAGATGCTATAGTTAAGGCGATCCAAGCGTACAAAGTAAATAGTCATACACGTAAACAGGGAAGGCCACTTCCCAGATTGGAACGGGGCACAAGAAATAATCAGGATATATAATAAATGTAGAAGGTGGCACACGATTTAGAAGGTGGCAGTGAAGGCGGCACACAAAGTTACCGAATAATGCATCAACACATCTCTGGGATTCATAAACTTAGCCCACGTAGTAGCATGCATGATTAAGGGAGGGGTGACAAATAAATAGGGGCAGGGGCGGGATAGGCACACACATACAGACACACTGCACAAATACACACTTACACATACACCCACACACACTGACGAAAATACACATACAAATACACACACGTACACACACAGCACCCTTGCATGCACACATCTAGGTCATAAAAGCTAATAACGACCTATGAATGCTACGCTGGCGTCACATGCATATTTCCCTTGCCGACTGCGAAGCGGATGATGAAGTAAGGAATGTGATTACCCACGACCGATCGATAATTTTACATTTGTGCACATGTGCTTTCAGATATTTCGTCTGTGTGTTTTTTTCGCCAGCCTTTCGCGCGAAGGTGGTAGATGTAGTATCACGTATCGATCGATAAATTTCAAACACTCTGATTCATATACTTTTCAAAATATCATGCTGAAGGCATTAAGCTGAAACGTTGTTGTACTTTCGCAGAATATATCATCTTATGCCGTTGCAGTCTGTATTTAACTTGTCCAGTTAACTAATAACAATGCTTTTGTATATATATCGATGTTTCTAAGCAATCTCATACGAAAAAGTGTTTGGATTTAGTATAAGCTTTAAGGTGCGCTTCAGTGAACCCGGAAAAATCCGACAAAGTGATGCATCATACAGTGTCACCATGCTGTCAGTACTAGTATATGGAGATATGACCAGAACTCATGTGCTCCAAATTCTAATTTCACATGTGGTGTCGTGGGCAGCTGAGAATCATGCCGCTAATCTAGGCGAAGTGAATGAATATTGCCTGTTTCCGTCTTAGGCCGTTGCATGATTACATCCTGTGCCCTCACAAGTATGTGATACCCACGTGATAACGCGTCGATGCGGGCCGGTTACGTGTGATATGCTTATGTGCTGCAGCGGTGGTTCATGGACGCCGCTTGAGTGTGTGTTTTTTTGCTGACAGGTGCACCGCCCTTCGAGGCGCAGTCATTGTCGTCCCATGCACGGGCAGAGCGTGGCGAGAGGGCCACTCCGGCCGGCGGCGCGCACTGTACAATGTGCGGCGTACGGGGGCTGGCCGTCACGTCAGACAGGCCGGGTGGCGTGGCGTCCACAACTCTCACCGTCACCCGACCTCGTCACAGTGGCTGGCCGTCACGTCAGACAGGCCGGGTGGCGTGACGTCCACAACTCTCACCGTCACCCGACCTCGTCACAGTGGCTGGCCGTCACGTCAGACAGGCCGGGTGGCGTGGCGTCCACAACTCTCACCGTCACCCGACCTCGTCACAGTGGCTGGCCGTCACGTCAGACAGGCCGGGTGGCGTGGCGTCCACAACTCTCACCGTCACCCGACCTCGTCACAGTGGCTGGCCGTCACGTCAGACAGGCCGGGTGGCGTGGCGTCCACAACTCTCACCGCCACCCGACCTCGTCACAGTGGCTGGCGGTCACGTCAGACAGGCCGGGTGGCGTGGCGTCCACAACTCTCACCGTCACCCGACCTCGTCACAGTGGCTGGCCGTCACGTCAGACAGGCCGGGTGGCGTGGCGTCCACAACTCTCACCTTCACCCGACCTCGTCACAGTGGCTGGCCGTCACGTCAGACAGGCCGGGTGGCGTGGCGTCCACAACTCACACCGCCATCCGACCTGGTCATCATGTCGCCACCCCGGCCGCCGCTGACGCGCGTGCTGGTGGCCTTACGACACACCTCCACTCAGAGTGGCACCTCCGATCAGAGGCACGTGTGTGGACCCCTGCGTGTGTGGACCCCTGCGTGTGTGGACCCCTGCGTGTGTGGACCCCTGCGTGTGTGGACCCCTGCGTGTGTGGACCCCTGCGTGTGTGGACCCCTGCGTGTGTGGACCCCTGCGTGTGTGGACCCCTGCGTGTGTGGACCCCTGCGTGTGTGGACCCCTGCGTGTGTGGACCCTTGCGTGTGTGGACCCGTGCGTGTGTGGACCCGTGCGTGTGTGGACCCCTGCGTGTGTGGACCCCTGCGTGTGTGGACCCCTGCGTGTGTGGACCCCTGCGTGTGTGGACCCGTGCGTGTGTGGACCCGTGCGTGTGTGGACCCCTGCGTGTGTGGACCCCTGCGTGTGTGGACCCCTGCGTGTGTGGACCCCTGCGTGTGTGGACCCGTGCGTGTGTGGACCCCTGCGTGTGTGGACCCGTGCGTGTGTGGACCCGTGCGTGTGTGGACCCGTGCGTGTGTGGACCCCTGCGAGATGTGTGGACCCCTGCGAGATGTGTGGACCCCTGCGTGTGTGGACCCCTGCGAGACGCTGCGGCTCGGCTGCTTTGCGCCTGGGGACTTGTGCGAGTCTCCTTTGGTGCGACCCTTCCAGCACAGTCATATGACGCATACCAATTGTAATCGAAAAGTGCATTACCTGAGACCTTAATCAGAAGCTTTCTAAGTAGTTTTCGTGTGCGGCACCTTAATTCTTCCCTTCATTTCATTCACCAGAAATAAATGAAGGAAAGCTTCATAAGCACACAACGCGTTCATTAAGCACTAACAGAAGTAGGAAGCGAGATACCTCCGCATTATCCGCACAACTAGACATGGATCAGGACGACCGAGATACTTCCGCATTATCCGCACTAGACATGGGTCAGGACGATCTGAAATCTCGGTTGAGTCTCTGAGTCCCAGTTGGTGACTGAGGGATTCGTGTATGTACGTAGGTATGCTACATACTGCCACTGAGGATGACCCACTTCGTCAGAGTCGTTCACTCGTGAATGAGAAGTTGTCTTATTCTAGACGCGTCGTTGAATCAAATTTCACAACCGAATAGCGGATTGGCGAGTCGTGACTCAATCTGTGTCCGAATGACTGTGCAATGTTTCGGTGTGCTGGCTGTCGCTTGTGGACGCAGAGCCCAACCGGCTCGATCAATACGTTAGGTGGTGGATGTCTCGTCATGAAGTTGAGCGTGAGTGAGACTCACTGCAGAACATGCACAGGACGTGTTGTACGTGAGTGGTACTCACTGCAGAACACGCGCAAGACGTGTCGCACGTGAGTGGTACTCACTGCAGACGCAGGACGTGTTACACGTGAATTGCAGTCATCGACGAAAGGCTTCGATGACTTCGCGGTATCGTAGGTATCGCGGTATGAATAATCGATTAATCTTTGTTCGGTCACCATGGTTAATCAGGGTTTGTTTATCATTATATAGAGATGAAAATTTCAGCTGTCATCATGCCCGTTTTCGCTCCCTTCAATTGCTGAATTGCATACTCTACGGTGCGCAATAACCTTGGGTGTTTGTTGACATCTCTCTGACTGACAAGTCCGGTATCAGCCTACAGCGTCACACCACACACCAATGCTTGCTGCTGACATACGTGTAGGTTTCTAAAAATATTTGGAGGGCACAATATATGAGGAAATGGACGGACCCAAATGGATTCGGGGTATCCCATATTGGGTCACATGCTAAAAGTTGGAATTATTGGGGGAGAGGCAAAGCCAACATTGAGGGGAGGGGGGGCAAGTGGCCTCCCAAAAGCATGCAAAGCTACACCCCTAGCTGCTGGTATTTCTGGGTCAATAGCATCTGACGCGCTGTCAGCACCGCCGATCATACGATGCCTCGGCAACCAGTGACTAATTGTGAACAGCCTTGATCGCCATGACCGTGCTTGTCGCCTCTCTCAACCAACAATAACTGACCATGACCTGCGTGGGTCGCCACCGACTGTTGATGACCTCTGGGCTTCTCTGATCTTGCGGTGACGTTGGCAATGCCGTGTTGGCCGTGCGCCTGTAGCATCGGCTGACGGCCACCAATCGGCTCGTGTTCAGCACAGAGCTGTTCGATCACGCGGGGCGGGTAGCGATGTGCACCAGCACCATAACTGCACCATAACTGCACCATAACTGCACCATAACTGCACCATAACTGCACCATAACTGCACCATAACTGCATATTTCATAGGCGCTTTCTCAGACACAGGACGGATGCTTGTGTTTTCATGGTATACAGCGGCGATGCATTCATTTAATGTGGTGGCTTGAGGTACAGTGTTCGCTGCAACGTTTACTACGCACCGGATGCAGCAAAATATCGCTGAGCTGGCTGATAATGATCTAGATTTAAAAGACGTTCATCAGCAACACGAGAACGTTCGTGGTGTAAAGCTGATATGCTGATAATCCTATGAACACATTGAATAACATTTATAACATCACATTCACCCTATCTTAAAAATCACCTTAACTGAGCTTTCCTAAAAAGACACGTTCTGCTGTATACGTATTCGTCTCCAGTTCACCCAGAAAGACGACTTATCAATTCACACTGGACGAATATCTGGCAAAAAAAAAAAAAAAAATACATGCGCCCTATCTTAAAAATCACCTTACCTCCTCCACTAGTTCCCCGAATGCGCCCACGGTACCCTCCAGTCCTCCTCCACGTAGTTCCAGTACCCTCCAGTCCTCCTCCACGTAGTTCCAGTACCCTTCAGTCCTCCTCCACGTAGTTCAAGTACCCTCCAGTTCTCCTCCACGTAGTTCCAGTACCCTCCAGTTCTCCTCCACGTAGTTCCAGTACCCTCCAGTTCTCCTCCACGTACTACCAATAACCCCAGTTCTCCTCCATGTACTTCTAGTACCGAAGATGCCAGTAGAAGTGATTCACCCTGCATTCGATTGCGGAATCAAATTATTACGTTGTGAATCTAACTACGGTGTGAACCGGCCAAGCGGCTGCAATGATTACAGTCTGCGTGGGTGTCCGATTGTCCATAGCTGTTATGTGCTCTTTGCACATCTTCAATATCGGCTGTGGCCGGGGTCCGGGGTAGGGTGGTGAGGAGGGAGGAGTGGTGGGTAGGGTGGTGAGGAGGGAGGAGTGGTGGGTAGCGGGCATCGGAGACGGCAGGTTGACCGTGGCCGGTGCCGGGGTCGGAGTAGAGTGAGGGTCAGTGCCATGGTGATCATTGGGGGCATCACAGCGGTCCAGGGGCAGCATTGGGTGCCGGGATAGTCAGTAGCCAGTACCGGGGAGGAAAGAGGTGGGCACCACGGTGGCCGATGGGGAAGTATTGGGTGCCAGGGCGGGCAGTAGCAGGCACCGGGGAGGTAAGGTGTGGACACCACGGTAGCCAAAGGGGCAGTATTGAGTGTCGAGTCGAACAGTAGCAGGCATCGGGGCGGCCGGTGGCAGGCAGAGAGCGCCGCAGCCGCCAGTTGCAGTTTCTACAGTAAACGGAGCAGTGGCCTTGACCGACACCGCCCCAGGCAATCGACCGAGAATCAAGCAGCCTGCCCACGACCGCGCAAACAGCTGGCGAGCAGTCTGCACTGAGTCACCACATCAAGGGGAAGCCGCCCAGCACCGAATGATGGTGCACTGGTGCTGGAGGACACACAGGTCAGTCAGCTTTCAGCCGGTTTGGGGTCTCAACTGGTGAAAAATACAGATGAAGTGCTCATAAAACATACCGCAAGTGCCGCTGCCGTGTTCTTAGTCCCTATCAGGCCAATAAACATGAGGGAAAGAAGAAAATCATGCACAAGCAGCGACGGCCAAGCTCTAGAATGAATGGTTTAAACGAACACCATGAATAATTCAGTTTTGTAGTTTTGGTAGCTTTAGGCATCAACATTTACTTTTCAAATTGACTGGAGATCCAATTGTCTGCCAGACAACATTAGGGGTAGTTAATTGTAATACATTACATTACATTATACTACAATAACTGTAATGGCCATGGGCCATTACAGTTATTAGTTTATGACAGAATAAAGAATGCTAATTGTCTTTTTGGTAACAATAAATGCACTTACGATCGTTTGCATACTTTGGTTAACTAGATGTCTTCTTCACTTGTAAAAACTACAATTATGTGGAATGAATCCAATGCCGGATCCCACATTTACTTCTGGCACGGTGGCACATTCCTCATTTCAAATGCTGGCTTCGCTCATTGTATTTTGCCAATGATGACTTATTTATCTTCAATTGTATTGACACCATTCGCGAATATAACAACACCGTAACGAGAGGATAATACAGATGTTTTGTATTAGCAAAACAAATACGGTTTTGCTGATGATTGAAATATATGCAACAGCTGTGCAGTGTTGGTTTAAATTTGGCGCGCAGTGGTGGACAAAGATTGCTTCTCAGTGCTGCCTTATGCCAATCCCAGGCATGTCAACCCGATAAATCTTCTTCTTTTTCTAGAAGGTCTATTCATATCGCTGTTTATTTTCGAACCCTTGTTCAACTGCCAATATCAAGAAAATCCTCACAGCTAAATTAATCATGAAAAATCTTTCATTTCTTGCAACCTAACCTCAGATTACCGTCCATTACGTCACATGAATGTAGTTAAATCACCGGATGTCTGTACATGGAAAAGTGGTCTTGCTGGCGAGCATAGATCAAAATGGTGTTCATATGCAGTAAAGAAAGAGCCACAGGCTTCATTTAGCGCCGGTACTGTGGCATAATTTTTGACCGTTCGTAATGCTGGGTGAGGATGGGGGGGGGGGTGACATAACTTACAGTAGCGCTTGTTTAAAGCAAGATAGAGAGATGCGGCAAACGCCATAACATAGTTCTATCTTTGAAGTTTCAGAGTTACTTGAAAAATGTGGTGTACCTTCTCCGGTTGGTCTTCCAGATCAAGTCAAACACACTGATGTCGGGTGCGGCCACACGGCCTTCCAGATCAAGTCAAACACACTGATGTCGGATGCGGCCACCCGGCCTTCCAGATCAAGTCAAACACACTGATGTCGGGCGCGGCCACTCGGCCTTCGTCGCAGTTGTCGGACTCTGGCTGGGAAACAAATGCGATTTCGTGCTTCAAAGTAGACGATATGTGCAAATTGAAGACTTAACCTGAACTGAAGAATTGAACGGAACTGAAGAACTGAAGGCTGACATACTGACACGTGCAAAGATCAAGTTCACCGATCCGATGAAGGTCAAGTATCTGAAATTATGTGATGACTGTTAAAGCTGGCGATTTTTGAAACAGGTGGCGCTCAGGAAACCGCAAGTATATTCACTAAAGCAAGCGATTTACATGATCTTTCATACTTTTGAAGCAAATGTACAAGATGCTTGAAACAAAATCATTGACGAAGTCGTGACCTGATTTCGACCTGCCCTACCACTGGTACCTTAACATTGCTGGATTAAATTTATTGACACCATATGTGCTCATGAAATATAACTCAACTAATAATTATTAGTTTTGCCATATTTAACAGCGATAACTTGAATAGCTCACGAGGTATCTCAGAAAACTCCGGGGGCGAGTCAAATTCACCCACTCGCACTTCGAGGGTTAACATAGGCAGTGGAAGTGAGCATAAATAAGCACCCTGCCGCTTGATGGTTACCAGGCGGCCGGCGATTACGCCCCGCTAGCTATGCTGATTTTGATTGCGCATCATACAGCGCATTAGCTTTTGACATCAAGCAGCATCTATAGTTGCCAGTTGAGAGTTTAGTTGCCAGTTCGGAGACCTTGGTATACTAAGGTCTCTGAACTGAAGGCAGAATCCGGTGGTGTATGGATGGCCGACATCAACGACTTTGTCGCACTTTTACCTGTGCTTGTGGTAACGTGGACGTTTTCTTCCCATCGTTTTCTTCTTGCTTACAGTGACTGATCGTTTGACGTAAGGCACATCGACCTCGTGTAGACGTTGTGTATGTGGTGGTGTCGACCTCGTGTAAGACGCCTCATCGCTTAATTCCGAGGTGTGGGAGAAAGGGAAATTCGCCTCTGCCCAATCCCCGATCACGGATAAACGTAATGTCTCCATCCCGCAATAGCGCGTGCTTTAAGCTACATCGCTTATCCCTCGTAGGCAGGAGGAGTGTTAATCTGACACCCTCCCTCCACAAGGTGTTCGCTGATAGCTCCTGCGCCAATCAAGATATCGCTTTCACATGTGGCATAGCTTCCGACAATTGACAAGCGCATATTGCATGCTAAAAATGCAGATCCAGTGCATTACGTTCACACTGCTAGTGGAAATCAAAGTCAGATGCCGATTAGTCTCAATGCTATTTTTTTTAGACTACATTGAAACATGTACCATGCACATTCGATGGAAAATACAGTAAAATGAAATATGATGTGTATATAAATAATGCAAATATAAAGATACCAAAGTGGCCTTAGGTCAGGCCATAGATCGAACGTGATTTCAACTGAGCTTCTGTGCATACGAGTGCCATTACATAATACTTCAACAATCGAAGCATATAATGAGAAATTATGTCCTCCAATAGTATTCCAAATTTCAGGTAGATATCAGGTCCACTACTGTGATATGACCCCAAGCATCTCTGGAGTACATGTCGCATACGCTCTGGAGGCCGAAATGCGAACTATTGCCAAGTAAAAATAGCTCGACCAACACACTTATGCACGTCAATTTCGTTCATGGTATGATTGGATTCACATAATTTAAATTAATAAAAAAATGTTTGGCGTAAAAGATTCGATTTAAAAAACACAATACCCAATAAATGTAATAGCACTTGGCTTTGCGCTTGCATCACTCATTATCATTACCTGAACACATGTTACGAAAATCGTCGGATTCATAAATTCATCACATATTTATCGGTGCTGAGCCATGACGTGATCCGTGACCTTGACGCTTGTGCATGCCCAAACTCAAGCATTAGACTAAGTCTTCGGTTTGCATATTATCGATATTGAAGCACAAAATCACATTTGCTTCGCGACCAGAGTCCGTAGGCTACGGCGAAGATCAGGTGACTGATTGTGCAGACATTGATCTATTTGACATGACCTGGAAGATCAATGAAAAGCGATAGGCGAAAATGTTCTCTTACTCATATATACTATATATATATATATATCCATCAATGTATGTACATATATATATATATATATATCGGTATATTTTGGCAGGATATCTTATTTTATACATTGGTTGTTGAAGAGAAGAGCGCATTTAGCTTTAGCAAGTTTTCTGTCTAGGTTTTCGATTGATGGTATTGTTTTCTTCGTTTCGTTAGTATATATATATATATATATATATATATATATATATATATATATATATATATATATATATATATGTATATATAAACATATATGCGTATGTTAAAATATCAAATGAAAGCCCGTGCAGTGGAATTTAGAGTGTGATATAGTCAGGCGAATCAGCCAGTCGTTACCATGCTTCCTTACAGCAACGTCCGCAAATCAAAGAATCAGTAGGTAGTGTTTTAAATTTACATTGAAGATCATTCATTAGCTCATTAAAATCATTAAAAGGGGTCTTTAAAACTTGCAAAGACCACCCGGAGCGCAAAATCACTTAGTCGATGTGCATTCGCGAGTTCAGACCCAAGTTAAACAGGAACTATTCGTCCTGGCATTTAGTTAGGTGAACGTGCAGAGTGTATTGTAATAGCAAATTGTATGTGTGCCAGCTATTCATGGTGGTGCTCTTGTGTAACATTCACGTGTGAGGATATTTATACTCTGGCGATTTTTCAATGCGTCGTACAATGTCACTTGTCCGAAAGTATGTGACGGTATGTGACCAAGGGTTGTGCCCGAAGAATAATACGTATAATTTCAAACTTCTGAATCATTGTAAGGAGCGTCATTGAAGAAAAAAAGCCTACTGTGCATAAGTATGCCTTATATACAACAAGCACCGAACGATCTGAGTCTCATCAAAACCAGGAATGTCGAATTTTGCTTTGCCACAAAATCAAGAATTAATGCTCGGGCGCCAATTCAGGAGCTACTTCAATACAATGATAGCGCAGACCAGAACCACAATTTTCAGCATTACTGAGACGATTGTAAGAGAAGGATCTGTTGAGAACCTATGGCGCGGATCAATGGGCGACAAAAGACCAGTCGAAATTGAAGAAATTGTCCAGAGGGTAAATGGGATCATCCAGGAAACCGAACCGTACATGGTCCAGGTACGTTTCACAAGAAGTTGGCTGTAGCTTAGCCACAGCAAAGAGAGTTTTAAAAGAAGACCTGAGCCTCTTCCCATATAAGCTATGGACACCACAGAAGATCACCAAGAAGTACACCAAAGACCGCGTCACGTTCTGGACGTGGTTCCTCGCCAAGTGTGAGTCATCGACACATTTTGTGCACAACGTATGGTTCTAAAACGATGCATACGTCCACTTGGATTGCACGATGAACAGCCGGAATAACCGCCTTTGGACCACAAGCACACCAGCAATGGTAGAAGAAAGGCCACTGTGCAGCCGAAATGGTAGAAGAAAGGCCGCTGTAGAAGAAAGGCCGCTGTGCAGCCGAAATGTAGAAGAAAGGCCGCTGTGCAGCCGATATGCACAGCCTGGTGTGCTCTAAGCAGCGCGGGCGTCATATAACCGTTTTGGTTTAAAGATGGGGACAGACATACACAGACCATCAACTCAGTGAGGTACACCGAGATGGGGACGGACATACACAGACCAGCAGCTCAGTGGGGTACGCCAAGATGGGGACAGACATACACAGGACTATCAACTCAGTGAGGTACGCCAAGATGAGGACGGACATACACAGACCATCAGCTCAGTGGGGTACGCCAAGATGGGGACAGACATACACAGACCATCAGCTCAGTGGGGTACGCCAAGATGGTGACAGACATACACAGACCATCAACTCAGTGAGGTACGCCAAGACGGGGACGGACATACACAGGCCATCAACTCAGTGGGTTACGCCAAGACTTTCAA
Organism: Ashinkailepas kermadecensis; assembly: GCA_034440615.1. NCBI lineage: Eukaryota > Metazoa > Arthropoda > Thecostraca > Neolepadidae > Ashinkailepas > Ashinkailepas kermadecensis. The sequence continues at coordinate 11,280 of JAOTOM010004233.1, forward strand.
GCACTCCGTTGCAGGTTTCCAGCAGAAATGCTCCAACAATGTGGTCAGAATGGTTCCAGCAGGATGGGCCGATCCCTCATACCTTTCGAGAGATCATCAAACTGATACCAGATCAGATCTGGGACTGTTTCATCTCGTACAAGATAGAGCATGCGTGGCTAGCCAACTTACCACACTTGAATCCACTTGTCTTTTTTCTGTGCCGCTACTTGAAAAGGAAGGTATACCAGCAGAATACCCAGACGCTACAATGTCGCACATTTTGCGCTGATCAGTTAATGAGAAATAATAGATGGATATTTTCGTGAACCTCTACATATATGAATATAGTTCTTAATATATATATACATATATATATATATAAATATTATATATATATATATATATATATATATATATATATATATATATATATATATATATATATATATATTATACGAATTTGCAATCTGCATATATGGATGTTTTAACGCATTTTTCAATATCTAGTATCCATTATCATCCACTCGCTCGATTCCACCAGGCACCAAGTTCACTACAAGTATGTGTTTGTATCAGGAGCAGAACCGACTGATGAATAATTAGTCCAATTCATATGGCGTACAGTCGATGTTCAGAGACCACCTATTACCTGGTGTTTCTTTGTTCCTCTACTCAATCCGGTTGGTACCTTGTGCCAGCACATACGATGTTCATGCGCGATGGTTGAGCTGTTGCAGAATAGTAAAATATTACCGCCTTCTTTGTGAGTGAGGGAATTTTACCACGCTGGTCGGGTTTGGCTCCTGATTCATCTCCACGTTATCGCGAAATAGGTTGGCTCATTTGTGTAGTGTGGCTTGCTGTGGCAGACTGTGGCACCACACGTCCTCACGTATGGCAAATTCCGGCGAACTAAAACCAAAATAGTGATACAATATTTGTGTTATCCTCAAGACGTATAAATGTGAGAATTGTCTGCTCCAAACACCGGCCGTGAAAGGAAAAATTAGCAAGGAGGCATTATTGTTTGTTGTTTGTGTTGCTCATGTTGGAACGCTCAGCAGCCGACGGCCATTACATTCAGCAAGCATTTTAGTAGTGAAATAAAATAACAGTAAATGCTTGACCGTTCAAAGAATTAGTATAAATAATAAGTTGGAAGGCAAGAAAAACGAAGATTGTCATTGTTCACAGCAGTCTTCCCGTAAATACATGTCGAAGCGATATCGAAGAAGCCCAAGGCATTACAGAAAGCAGGTCACTGACAGACACACATAAGAAACAAATAAAAAGCATGTCTTTCGCTATTGTTATGTTCCCCACACCGAATTTCATCAAGGCAAGTCGGAGCGAGGCCTGAGCCAGCCTCCTTCCATGCTTATGCGAAAACAAGTTCATTCAACTAGGGCCTTACCACGTCTCGCAGGAAAGACGCCGTCATGATGAGCACAAAAGACGCCACCGAGCAGACCCGATGAGCGACCAATCGTTTTAACCCTGCGGCCGCCGCTTTATGGCAAGCGGCTGCAACCAAACAGATTCGACGCGCGACCAGTCGCTTTATAGCTTACGGCTGCCGACAGTGTCCCTGAGCGTAAACCCTCCTCTCCGTTCGTGCGCTGCCCTCTCACGAGTCGCGTCAGCGGCCCGCCGGCCATGTCCCGGAGCGTAAGCCCACCTCTCCGCTCCTCCCCTGTCCTCTCACGAGTCGTGTCAGCCGGTTGGCGGAGGCGTCGTCTTTTCCGAACATGACAACGATTCATCATGTTCGATGAATCGTTGCCACTTTGCCCTGCCGACAATCAGTAGTCGGGGGAATTTGCAGTGCTTTTGCATACCTCGAAATAGTGTTTTTTTTTTTACCACGGTGCCTTCATGGGCAGGTGTTTTGGTCATGATTAATACCACATGGTGTATTGCATCGAACGGTCCAATTAATTACGTGCCTTGGTGTATTACCACCAAATGTTAAACCAACATAAATCCAACATAAGGAAGCTAACTTACCTCTTACAAGAAATATAAAGCTTCGACCCATGACACATTTTACCAATTGACTGGAAAACCGTCGGACACACATGTCACTGAAGGAAAGCAATTTTGTCGTGTGCATAGCATGTCAACATTGTCAACAGACGTAAAAATATATTGTCTCAGGAGCCCCTCATTAATTAGGCAACTCTTTGCTTCTGAGTACCATCCCTGTCTACTTTACACTCAGACACCAGCAGATTTTCGTGGAATACAAGTCTGTGTTCGCTTCCATTTACATCAGTATTTGGCCAATTTGATCCTATGAACATCACAATATTTCTGCAAATTATAGTAAGAAAATAAAACAAAGATGAGCTCGAACCAACGCAAAAGACAAGTGACGAACTTGCAGTTGTGTTACAACAAGTGTTGTGTTACAGTTGTTGTGTTACTTGGTGCTTCAAGACATTTCTGTCGGGGACACTGTTCAGCATAATTTCTTTGCCGGGCAAGGAAGAAAAGGAAGAGTGTTGTTGGTGCATCACGATTTGAAGTCCTAGATTGGCATCTTCCCCAATTTTCGTATCACTGATGACGTCTAAGATATCCTTGAAAATTGCGTTTTTCATTGTTCCAATCCAAGAAAGTCAAGGTCAAGGTCACACTGTTGCCACTAACTGTAGTCATTTATAAATTGCATCCTAACATTTGACGTACCTGAACACGTCTTTTATTTTGAGAATCAAACATTATGATTCATATTCATATGATTCATTCATCCACGCTCATGCATTCATATTCATATGATTCATTTATATTAATATGATTCATTTATATTCATATGATTCATTCATATTCATATGATTCATTCATCTTCATACGATTCATTCATATTCATATGATTCATTCATATTCATATAATTCATTCATATTCATATGATTCATTCATATTCATATGATTCATTCATGTTCGTATGATTCATTCATATTCATATGATTCATTCATATTCATATGATTCATTCATATTCATATGATTCATTCATATTCATATGAATCATTCATATTCATATGATTCATTCATATTCATATCATTCATTCATATTCATATGATTCACTCATATTCATCTGATTCATATTCATGATTCATAATCAAACATAATGAATCGAATGAGACCAACGTCACCAAATTCGGACTACAATTGTTGTCACACCAATGTAAGAAAGATACGTCAATCTTGCCCAATTTGACCGCCCTTTCCCCCAAAAATTGATGACAAAAAGTAGAGTAGAATGACGTTAAGAGAACTCGAATGCACTTTGTCCAAACGAAATCGGTACGGTATTTTTAGACATCTTAGTGGCCGAATCCCTCACCCTCTCCCCGCAAGGAAATCAATAATAAATCATCGTATGGGGATAAAGCACGAACTTTCCTGAACCGAAATTAGAAGAACTAAAATCACAACTGCATCCCACGGATTTATCTGTCTCGTGCTAGACATGTGATGTTATTGGCTCCTCAAGCGTGCATTGAAATTCCCCTCACCCTAAGAAATCATCTAAAGAAGTGGATTACATCGATATTGTGCTTCAGCTGATAAAAGTTATGTTGGGTTTGCAGTTTTCTTCAACAGAAGTTCAATGATCGGTAAAAACTAAGCAGTAAAATGCATTTGCATTTAACAGAGAAGTTTGTTGAACAGGAAGCTTCCGATGTGCTGTCTGCTTCAGACACGGCTTTGTCTTATATTTGTGCTTTGGACGTCAATTTAAAATTAGTGCATTTCTCGAGTTTGGTGTTTGCACCATTATTCTTATTCTGCCTGATTATTTTTATTCATAATTCAACTACTAGACTTACATATTATGGTAATTGTGACAAACACTTACACTTCAGTATATGTTGGATGCCATTGTCCATCCCGCGTTAAACAACCAAAATAATAAAATTTGCAAGTTATTAACCCGCGCTATCTCTCCGGTCGAATCCTCAAACACTGTCTTTGGGTGAGGGTTGTTAAACACCCTCCTTCTAACTTCCAAGCTAAGCGTTGCACAAAAACGAAAGGGATACCATCGGAAAGCATTCGACGAATATGGCCCTAAAATTGTCTTCTTTATATAATTTCTAAAATCAAAATGTTGGTGTTGAGAAAAATCCATGTTCTAAAACATTTGCATGAACATATTAGGGTCTTTTAGGTCGTGCAATGCAACGTAGCACCACTTAGGCCATGCAAACTCGAAATCAACTAGAGAACACCAGTATCGAAATAGGCCTGGCCCATATTGCGCACTTCATCGTGACCTGACCTCAGGCCACTTGACGGAGGTAAAACAAATTGGATGAGGAACTTCTACTGATATTTCTTCCTGCATGCCGGGGTAAAAATGATGTTAAAAGATCATACATATTACAAAAATAGGAAAATTGGCCCAAAAGGGGACAACATTGGACGTGACCTCAGGTCGCTGACCTGACCTCACACTAAAATGCGAGATATACGTTTTGGAGACACTGCCAAATTGCACCCACGAAACAAGTTTCATTTCAATATCCCTTCATGTATATGAGTTATCTATCCTCAAACATCTTTGGAGGTGGCCCTCTTTAGCCTGAGATAGGTGAATGACCTTACATGACCTGACATTGAAATTTTCACTCTATGCGCAAAGGTGATTAAGGGAAAGGCGCCGCAAATTTTGCGCATTTTTCCCTTTCGCAGAAAAGCCTTAGAGAACATAAAAAGAGCCCCCAAAACGGAACTGGTTAAAGTGTGCACGATGTTCTTGTCCTACGTGTTATGAACGTGTGCGAAATAAAAACATACCACAAAACATGAATACTTCGCTGTTGCAGCAAACTAAAATATAATTCATCCCATTATACTCATAGCCAATTATAAATGACCGTGTTGACTTGAAATGTATGTTTATTAAGCTCAGTTTCATTTCAGCTTGTTTTTACGTCCAATATTTGTATGATGCATTTCGGCACAACTTCGTCTGAAGTCTGCATTGACAGGATAACGCATGCATTGATATCCAGGATATCCAGGATATTCAGGATTGATATTGATACACACTAACATGCATTTATTTGTATTGTGCTCTACCTGGTATATATACCAGATTAGCTAAGGCAGATTAGTCCTTTAAAATACCAGATTAGCCCTTCATTTCTCATCACTAGTAAGCATTACCACGGGTGGATTAGTTTCAACACTATTGTTGGTGTTCAATGCGTGAAGGAAATGAGTGCTGTCAATTTGGTCGGTGGAGCCCACCACGTAGGGTGTCATGCAAATAAAGCAAGAAGTTGGTAGCTCTATATTGACTTCCCTTGCATCAATAATCAGCTACTGCTCGTGGTTAGTCTTCTTTCCACACTGCAGCGGAGAAGGCTGACGGACTGACGCCTTGGTGCCGCTCGGAATTCCTGTGCCCCGAGCAATAGTGTTCTTCATCGTCTATCTACAGCTCTACTACTTTTCATCATGCACACGGACATCATCAGGCTGCTGCTATCCATCGCCCTTGTTCAAATTTTAACCGCCTTCACGTCCCCCGTTAACTCGGGCTCGCAACGGGCACGCAGCCGTCCCGTCCGTGACGTCATCACAGCCGCGGCCTTCACCGCCTCTGCCAGTCACCAGCCGACGCTCCCCTCGGCCAACCCGACCGAGGGGAGTGTAGCCGTTATTAAAACAGCGCCCAAGAAAACACGCCGGGGCAGGCGCGGCGCCAGGGGTGGCAGAAGACGCGGATCGCGGGGCGGAACAAGCCATGTGGCAGCTCAACAGCGCAAAGGACAGCTCCACCTGGGACTCATCAATGCACAATCTATCAAACTGAAGCTACTTGAGCTACACAACGACATTCATTCTTATTCTCTAGACCTAGCTGTGGTGACTGAGACCTGGCTGCGACCTAGCACCTCCACGCGTATCATTAACTTCCTCGGTTACCAAGTGAAACGCGCGGACCGGCTCGACTCTAGTGGTTACGGTGGGGTGGCGATTATCGCCAAGACAGCACTAACTATTACCGTTTTGAAAATTTCTACGCCTCCGAACTCGAGTTCCAAACTAGAATAACTCTGGGCCAAAGTCAAAGGGAAAAGCGGAAAGTATTTCATTCTAGCGGCAATCTATCGGCCTCCTCGTAACACTCTTCCTGCCTTAAATGATGACTTCGCTGAGCTCGAAAGACAGGTTCAATTGGCGACACTGAACTTTACCGGCACTCTCTACCTCGCAGGTGATCTATATTGTAACCTTCTCGACACGGCTAATAGCCCCAGCAAAACACACCTGCTTGAGTTCATCAGCAACTATTCACTTACCGTGACAGTGCAGCGCCCTACATTCGACACAGGCTCTTTATTGGATGTCATCATAACAAACTCGCCCATCTCTGTCGGCAGAACCAGAGTGAGTTTCTGCCACTACAGTCCTCACAAATTTATCATATGTTTCATTAAAGTAGACAGGCCTGCCTCAGTTAACATCGTGATAAAGTCACGTTCGTACGGACGAGTAGATACCTCGGAACTGACCCTTCACCTTGGTGAGATCGACTGGGTCCAGGTCACTGGGCGCACCTCAGTAACTGACAAATGGGACACCCTGCTGAAATTGCTGACACCTATTCTCGACGAGCACCTGCCACTCAGAAACATCAAAATTCGGAACCCAACAGCACCACATGTCAGCGAAGCTACCAAACAGCTCATGCACCGGCGAAATGTAGCTTTGCACTTGCAAGATAGAAGCACATACAAAGTACTTAACAGACAAGTTCGCTCAGCTATTAGAGCTGACTAGGGACGATATTAGCAGAAAGATAGCTCAGAAAGGCCCATTAGCTGCGTGGCGTGCTATTAAGCCCATTATCGACACCAAAAAGGCTCTCATAGAGTTCAACCTCAGGTCCTACCTGAACAGCTAAATCAATACTTTGTTAGTGTCGGACCTAAGGTATCAGCAGAGGTCAAACGCCAGGCAAACATGCCTGAACACACACCTCCCAGTTGCCGGCTATCGCGCGTCTCTACCAGCTCCTATAAAGTATCACCCATATCCCTCGAACATCTAACCAAAATTGTTATGGACATGAGGAGCACATGTGCTTGCGGACACGACGGGATCTGTATTAACACGCGCCCTGGAGGGCCTCTGAGAATTACGCGCACTGGAGGGGGGGCGGATTCCGCCCCCCCCTAAGATCTCGGCTCCTAGTAAAGCTGCAGGAACGAAATTCGCAGGGTGGATGCGCACGGTAGTGAACTCTATTGTGTCCAATTTTCGTGACCTTAGGTCAATATCTTCAAGGTCAAATGAGGTCAGATTTGCAACATTTTCCGGTTTTGCGTGGCTTGGCTTGTCATCGTTATGGATTGCTGTGATTGTGTTTAAATGCTCAAAAACGGGCATCATTGATGTTTTGGACATTACTAATGATGCAATGCAGATGCTAGACCCAACATTTGACCTCAGGTCACCTATATAGCACCACTTTATCAGGTCAGTTACCTGTTCCAGTTACCGGAACCGGCCGCCCGCCCGACTGCTCCGTCAGGCAGCTCGGAGCAATCGGCTGCGTGAAGAAGGGAGTGAAGTACATGAATAAAGTATGGAAACGCAATGACAAACAGTAGAAATGACAACCAGTAGTGCATGTATGGCAACATTCCAGTTGATCAAGTTTGGTTCCATTAACCTGTCATGAACTTGACCTGACTTGACCTTGGTGACCTAACATGACCTTGAAACTATACAGCATATCAATATGCATCAAACAAGTCGCTAGTGTTGCCTAGAACACTTCCCTTTTGTCAGTATACTGGAAGCGCATCAGCGCCGATTTTTGTGGTCTGGCGCTATAACATTTTTTTTTACTTTAGCGGCCCCTAACTTGATATTTTTTTCGGCCGATTTCCATTTGTCTTGCTTTAAACGACGCGCCGTTCATTTCTAAGCAGGTACACCGAAAATCGCGTATATCGACCGGTAAAATCTGCAGTTATTTGCGAAAAACCAGAGGGTGGGCGGATTTCGCCCCCCCCCCCTCCAGTGCGCGTGTTAAGGTTATCAAATTTCTGTTCTTTTTTATCGGAGAAGTGCTGCTCGACATTATAAACACAAGCCTGACTACAGCTGATATCCCCTCCACTTGGAAACAGTCAATAGTAACTCCCATTCACAAATCAGGAGATCCTTCGGATCCCTCTAATTTTAGGCCCATCTCATTGGTTCCGGTTACCGCCAAAATCACAGAGAGGGTAGTGCAGAAACAACTCTATCACTATCTGAACTCAAACCACCTACTGGCCCAAACTCAGCACGGCTTCAGACCACGCCACTCTACGGAAACCGCTCTCATCTCAGTCACGGACAAAATACTAGCAGCATTGGACCGTTCGGAAGTAGCTCTCCTTTGCATTCTGGACCCCAGTAAATGCTTCGACGTAATAGATCACACCAAACTGCTCACTAAACTAGAACTCCATGGAATCGATACTGACTGGTTTAGGGCTTATCTGGGAGGTCACACGCAGGCTGTTGGCATCTCAGCTCAACACGGAAACAGGCATCTCTCCTCCTTTCTCCCAAACAACATAGGTGTTTTTCAAGGCTCATCACTAGGTCCACTCCTCTATTGCATCTTTTCAAACGACCTCAGTTTGCACGTCCCGGTAGCACACGTCACTCAGTTCGCAGACGACACCCAGGTCCTCATCTCCGGTCGCACATCTGATCTCCCAAATCTGATAAATCAGATGGAGACATGTCTGAACCAACTTTACGACTACTTCCTGGAAAACGGTTTGAAGGTAAACCCGACCAAAACTCAGCTTCTCACGTTCGGATCGCGTCAAAATCTTCGCAATATTACCCCGATACGAGTGTGCTTTAGGGACGCCGTGATAGATGAGAGTCACTCGTGTAGGAACCTTGGGGTGACATTTGATCGCCACATGTCGTGGGATTCCCATGTAGCTGTTGTGGTCCGCAAGTGCACTGGATTCCTTCTGGCCCTGAACCATCTGCGTCACCATCTGCCAACCAGTACCCTCTTCACTTTAGTCAATAGCCTAGTTATATTCAATATCCGCTACTGCATATCTGTTTACGGAAACGGGTCGGCAGCAAACATCCACAGACTAGACAAGATCATTAACTTCGCCACTAGAGTCGTGTCAGGTCTACGGAAATTTGATCATATTTTTGATGCTCGTAACGAGTTGGGTCTCCTCACCGCAGCTGATCTGCATCTATTCACAGCCTGACTTTGCTCCACAAGATCATTCTGACGGGTGAGCCAACGCACATTGCCGGTCAAATAACGGAAAACTCTACCCTGCGAAAACGTCATACGCGTGCAGACGACCACCTGCACCTGCCATCCATACACAGAGAGGCGGGCCGCAGGAGATTTCTCTACTTGTCTGTCTTCCACTACAACAAACTCCCTACTGAAACAAAAACACCGAGGCTGTCTAACTTCAAGAAGCATGTACTGGCTTATCTCCACGAGCAACACTAGCAACAACAAAAAACTTACAAAATGGATTTGTGTACACTATGAACTCACATTTAGGCCATCGCTTTCCTATCACTTCTATAAACTACTCGTTTATAGCTCGTGTTGCAAGCACGGTGTGTGTAGTGCAGATAGTGATATGGGTATTGTATTATGTTGGTGTATGAATGTTTGTTGCGCATCTGCTCCCACTATTTACCACAAATCTATCCTTTCTTTGTAAATATCTGTGAGTTATACCCAGACTGTCCATAACAGCCACTATTCGTGGAGGGCATGTATCGTAAAATAAATAAATAAATAAGCTCCAATGCAAGAATGATGGGCCCCGGGCCCCACGAAAATCACAGGAAACACGACCCCACCCCGGAACATAACAATGAACACTGCAATATTGTTTTCCGTTTTGTGCATTTGGTAAATCTGACAGGAATAGATTTATTGCACTCACCGGTTTGACGACTAAGTTGCATATTCGGCACAGACGCAACCTTTGTGGGAGAAGCAGTAGTCCATGGAAAATCAAGCCCTTAATGCCATATTGTTTACGTACTATAACTAGTGCACCGTAAATTCAGGCTGATTTTCACATTTGCACATTTTCCCACGGTTAGATATCCCAGAGCTAGGCAGCGCATCCGTGATATGCAAATCACGGATTTACAAAGGATGGCTCGCTTCCTTTTCTGTAGAACAACAATTATACGTGCTATTGCCGGGTTGTAAATATTCTCCTTTGCAAATTCTCCGGATATCACAAGAAAAACCATAAAGCTGTTGACTGCAAATTTTCGATACCATTTGCCACCGCCATCAGTTCTACACCAGATTGCAAGCTATTTGTTTGTTGTTCATGCTGCGAGCATAACCGTAGCATCATCAAGGAGAACACGCTTGCCAATGTTTTCCCGACAAATGTTTTTAGATTTTATTTTATATCATCTTAGACAAAAAAGCATACATCATTGTTAAGTTCATATCAAGTCAGTCTGCTTCTTAATGTTTGGTTGTAAAATCAACATTTTCAACTGCCATTGCTAACACTGCAGTTATGGGCGTTTCACGTTTTTGGGAAGCAAGTACACCATTACGTGTGTCATTTGGGAAATTCTGGGCTGCAATAACTGCTAAAAGTGATAAAAGTGTATTATATACCAAGTTCGCCAAACATTTTGATAACCTACCAATAAGGTACCAAGATATGAATCAGGCCAATAACTTACTAATAAGGCCAATAACTTGATCTGAACAAACATTAGACTGCCATTTTGGTTAGTACCATGACTGGTGAAAGAAACTGCGGCTTTAAGGATACTTTTGGTCATCCAAACCAATTTCAATCCGATATTGCCGGAAATAGGGAAAAACATTCTGCACCTCCCCCGCCCACATCTTCCGGCTGAATAGTGAGCACATGCTTAAAATAACCCCTGGGTGCTACTTAGTCTGGATACTTTGGGCGAACGAGTCATTCTGGCCAAAAACTCACAGGAACAATACGAACACCTCGCATAACTGATATCAGTGGCGCCACCAAGCATGAGGATGCCCGACTAGTGGTGCCACCTGATCGGTAGAGAATAATTGCATTGAAGCTGCACCATCAAGTGACTCACTGCTCTGCATGGGAACGCCATCTTTAAAGAGGAGAAAGCCCTGTTCAGTAGCGCCACCTGGTACTGGGCGACTACTCTATACAGTGCACTGTGTGCTATCTCGAGGAAAAACGGGCCACAAATCATTGCGGACAAAGTATGCTAGTTACAGGGGCGATTTGGGTCTCAATCGAAAGAACTTCAAATTTAGAACATATGGAGGAATTATATTGCCTTAAAGATTGTGAGAGGTCATACCTGCTAGAGAGAAAGGGGCATTCTGCTGCCCTCATTTTGCTTCCGCGAAATATCGAAATATCGAAGCAATTGAGGTAGACAGCTAAAATTGTATATACACCTACATGAGTACTTAGTGCACCTTGTCTTAAAAGATCGACGTCCGGCCATGCATGGTGACACTATAATGACGTCATAAGCGAAGTCCATGAACATTCTGCACTGTAAATATGATCTAATAATAGCTACGCAGAATAGATCCAAGATCTCCTTGTCCTAAGTGGCTGAAATTATGCCAAAACATGTCCATAATATATGACATACAGATATAATATGGGTCTCTGAAGAGTGAAGGCACGTCGAGCCGTGTTCCCGTCGTGAGACGTTCCCGAACCACCCGTACGTTGCTGATCCACGACAAGACCCAATCTATCCCGCAACTTCCGCTGTAATTTCTCCTTCCTTTCTTTCAAACATATCTTGCTTTCTTCGCCAGACACCGCCCACACTTTGACCTCCAGACGGTAAGATATGTGGAGAAGGCACTCAAAGCATTGAATCCAGGCATGCATAGTTGAGAGGCCGAGCTGGCATGTACTTACCCTCGCGGGCAGGTCGAGCCGTGGCAGCAGACAGGTCATTCATCTGACGAGGTGTGCACCCACAGATGGTGCATGTCATGCTGCTGCCGGTGTTGGTCAGAGCGTTCGACACCTTGCCGTCAATCGTGGTGAGTTGAAGACTGCCCGCCACTCTGAGACTGGTGCCGTCTGTTGCGGTGACGCAAGTCGGCCTCAGTAGACGTATCTCGGATTCAACACTGTCCTGTTCTTTCCGGGAGACCTATGCTGTCTCGCGCTTGTACTGGATTCACAATGGCCGGCAAAAGCGGGTTGAATACGGCGTTGGTTTGGTCCAGACGCAAGTGCCACCGACCGTCAGTTACAAAGGCACCAGAGTGGCACAGAACATATTTTGTTCCGCAGCTTTATCGCAGTCTCCCATCTATTTGTATACAGATTGCTCTGTGGCCCCGTCAAGTCCCCATTTGACGTGAAGCACCTCCGAAGTGTAGGTGCTGGATGACGTCGACGGCTGGTCAGTAGCTGAAGCTGAGTCGGTACGGGCGACAGACGGCAGACATACCACCAGCCGCTCCGTCGTGTGATCCAGCAGAGCCAGCAGTCACCTCAGCTAACGTCTCGGTGAATTGCATGCTGCTGGATGCCAGATAGCACTCTACCTTGGCCTCATGCACCTTTCTATAGGCGGGCAGGATGTCTGTCTTCGCCGCATCATTCGTCACTCGGCGGACCATACGGTAGCCGTGCACAGGCACGCCAGATGACACACACATTGCCATCGTTCATTTCATTTTGTTAAATTAGGCGCTTCGGCCTCCTTAGATCTGGTAGGCTTATCCTTATCGGCATAGGCTTATCCTTAGGCCTTCGGCCTAAGGATTCGGCCTCCTATCCTTAGGCTGATAGGAGCCCTTCGGCATCCTATCAGCCTGCCACCATGTTGGCGATGTCGGCTGTATGCCGATGCTGCATCAATGACGTACCGGTGCTGTGACGATACTCTACCAATGGCGTACTGTGCTCTACCGATATTCCATGCATGCCCTACCGATGCTGTGCCGATACTGTACCGATGCTGTGCCGATACTGTACCAATGCTGTGCTGATGCTGTACCGATGATGTGCCGATACTGTACCGATGCTGGGCCGATACTGTACCGATGCTGTGCTGATACTGTACTGATGCTGTGCCGATACTGTACCGATGCTGTGCCGATGCTGTGCCGATACTGTACCGATGCTGTGCCGATGCTGTGCTGATACTGTACCGATGCTGTGCCGATACTGTACCGATGCTGTGCTGAAGCTGTACCGATGCTGTGCCAATACTGTATCGATGCTGTGTCGATGCTCTGTCGATGCTGTACCGATGCTGTGCCGATACTGTACCGATGCTGTACCGATACTGTACCGATGCTATGCCGATGCTCTGCCGATGCTATGCTAAATCTGTACCGATGCTGTGCCGATGTTGTGTCGATGATGATCTGTAGGAAACTTCGGTTCGCCTGGCAGTGATAGTCTAGGATTCGTCTCGCTTGTACGATAGCTGGTTCTCAATTTCAACTTCTCAAGTCCGACAAGTTCTCAAATCCAACAGCCGTTGCTGCCCTTGTATTGATCGGGCTGATAGTTAACCAGACGGCGACCACTTCTGGCTAGAAGCTAGTACTGACGAACATAACGTCCAATTACCTGACTGGTTTTTAATGTGCATTGAACTGCAGAAATTGGACTGACACGCCCTGCAGAATATCTCCATGGAGCCAATGTCCATGTCTGGTGCCATTGTATGAATATTACATACATTGTACAACATCTTGCAGATTATTGAACAATGAATAAATCAAAGCTGGAATTCTTAATTTTGCTGCTTCTTAGATTGAGGATGGTAAACAATGGGTAATAACCTATGTGTTCAATGATTGCTTTGTAACCATTATATTGTTCCTATTAATACAAAACAAGAGGAAAAAATTGATAAGACATGTATCTGTAGTTAATGTTCTAAGTTTGAACGAAGTTTTCCAAGATGAGTGAATTGCCGATGTGATCTTAATGAAACAAAGAAAAAACAATGGCACTGCGTTACATGCAAAAATATCCTGAAATACAAAACTGGTCTTTTACTTATGCACGCAGGCGTTGGTACATTCCTGCCTATGTAAGATATAAGCATTGCCTACCTATTGCAGCTAGCGCCATGCTGGCCTGCGATACAGTATTATTACAATGTTGGATGTCATTGCGTTCTAAGGTGTTCACGAAGAAAGTTTTACACACATTTTTACGTACATTATCCTAACCTAAATCTAATCAACCTACAAAAAAAATTGGGGCATAATATGTCCAACAGAATATTAGGAAAACTAAAAAAATGTCCGAGCTCTATCATAGCATGATAAGAATCTGTGAGAAAAAAAACCTTGAAGGGGGGCTTCAGATACTCCGTTAAATAATAGGGGTAAATGCCGTTCTCGCTTCTTTAAGACAATATTTTAAACCGGAATTGCGTGAGTCAGAAAGCATTGCATCAGCTGAGCCAGCATACATTTATTGTACCAGGTGCATTTCGAACACTGTTACTTAACCAAAACTATCATGTCCATCTCACGCAGTACATTGTAAGCTGCATGACAGAACCCTTCATTTCATTTTGTTAAATTAGGCGTTTCGGCCTCCTGAGACTATTTCGCGCCGTTGATGAAAAGTTACAATGTATTAAATCGTTAAAGTCAATTTATAATTCCTGGATCAAGTTGGTTTGTCGTAGAAAAATGAAGAGAAGTTTGATAAGAAACGGGTGATCATCCCCCATCAGTGAAGGCAAAGAGAAAGGGATGTTGTGTGCGTAGCAGTAATCGATCAGTGGTTTTCTATGGTCATCATCTTGCGGGCAGTGTGGTAATATATGTGGGATTGTAAGATGAGTGTTACATGATGGGCATGAAGGCCGAGGTGAAGCAGAATAAATAAATCGATGTGTGAGGTAAGCAGACTTGTGCTCGACTCGAGTTGAATCGAGAATCGACTCATGAATCAATCGTTTTTGGATGAGTCGAGAGTTGAATCGATTCATTTCCCAAAAACATATCTTGAGTCGCGAGTTGAATCACATCTTTCTTTTTTTTAAATGAGTTGAATCAAGAGTCAATCATTTGAATCGCAATGAGTCATTTGAGTCTTGCGACTCAAATGCAAGTTATGAACAAATGATATAAAGCATGAATCTTTGTAAATAGCATGCCATGACACAAGGTAGGGAGTAAAAACACACTATAATTATTAATGCTTAGCATTACAATTGTCAACTTATCAGCTGCCAGTGAGTAAAAAATGAGGTGTACTTAAGTTATTTACCAAAAAACGGATAACAATAACTACAAAAAAAAAGTATTAATGCTAAGCTTGGTATTCACAATCAGTATCATGCATGAGTCAATTCTAGTGCCAGAAACACAACACAGAAATGGGATGTGATTGTGAAAAATAATAGGGAACTGAAACGACCATGCACTTTTTTTTGGAACAGGCATTTGCACTGAATAAATTGCGTCGGTTTGTGTGACAAATAACAAACCCAGGTTACCTTTACAAGAAGGTAGATCAAAATTTTCCTTCAAGCCCGCATGACGTCATTCGAAGTTTAAAAAAATAAATATGGTAGAATTTTGGTTGCAGAACTTTTCTCAAATCATACGCAATGGTCACTTTAATTTGCTTCCTAGCAAATATATTTGTATTCCGTTCACCAGGTGAGTTATAATCTTTTCCCATTCTTTCCAGTGAGCATTTGTTCTGACACATTTTATTCTCATGCATAGACAGGGTCGGATTTGTGCATTGTAATCCGGCATTTGGAGAGGAATATTTTGTAGTCATCCAGTATGGAGAATATTTTTATTCAAACCTTATGCATGGTAACTCAACTTGCACCCATTTCAGTTAATTTTGAGCACTTTTCCTTGATCACAGCAGTTCGTTGTCAAAAGTTAAGAACTTAGGAACTTCAACTTCCAGATGAAAAAACAACAAATAATTTTCTGGAAAGGATAATGTTTAGGATCCCCAAAATCTAGGATCAGCCTATTTTTCCAAACATTTACCTACCTACCTACATTGACATACAGCAGTTGTTGAAAACAGTTTTTCCAGGCCAGCTAGACCCAGGGCATGATGCATTCTTCCTTGGTGAATCTTGCATGGATTGTTGATGATACATGCATAATTGAACATTTATGTACAACACCATTGTGATCTAGGAATGCCCTCCTGAAACTTGCAACTCAACTGAAACTCTCCTGCCAATGGGGAGAAGAAGCTATGGAGCACTTAGCGCCCCCTTGACTGTCCTTTCTTCCGCTCTTGAACGAGGGTGACAACTTGAACATGTAAAATGGATGGTAGAGGGAGCCTACCAATATCAGGAACAAGCCCTTTATTTTGGAGACACTTGATGGTGAGCCTGCCGGAAATGGCACATTGTTGGGCAGGACGATTATTACTGGGTCATTTAGGATACCCTTTGATGAAGCTAAAGAATAGGTCTTTCAATTAGAATACGTCAAAGTACCCTATATTGCCATACAATATGCAAGATAGCGTAGAGAAAGTCGGTAAAATTGGGTGTAAACCAATGGTGAAGGGAAACCTTCAAGCCTGCTACCAAACACACCTCGTGGGGGCAACAGACCAACGCAATCATATTCTGTGCAGATAACTATTGCAGTGCAGAACCTGGGTGCCATGTTGCAGTTAGGTGATGTGTGTCAGGTATATGATTCAGGTTGTGTGTGCATCATGCTGATGTGGATTGAGATATTATGCACTCATTGCTTTGCATATGCATTGACAACCATTCATCTCGTGAATCTGTTTGAGTCAATTACTTTATGCACATGCACGTTCATTTATCTGTATATTTATCCTATATATCAACCATTACAGTGCATGACGAAGGATAAATAATGTGAGGTGAAAACAAAGTTATAGCAAAAATAATATATCGAACAGATGTTTTGATGTTGGAACATCTTCGTTAGTGTGAATAAATACTGATTCCCTTCTTTAATTAGACAGATGAAGATGAGTTGACATCAAACTGTCTGTCAAATAAATAATTTTTGCTATAACTTTGTTTTCACCTCACATTATACTATATATATATATATATATATACATATATATATATATATACATATATATAAATATATATATATATATATATATATATATATATATATATATATATATATATATATATATATATATATATATATATATATATATATATATATATATATATATATATATATATATATATATATATATATATATATATATATATATATATATATATATATATATATATATATATATATATATATATATAAATAGTGTGTGAGCAGTGCACACAAAATCATATGGCTTATGAGTCTGATCTGAATCGATTCAAATTTATGTTTGAGTCGTGAGTTGAATCGGATCTCTGTAGCTCTGAGTCTGAATTGAGTCGAATCAAATAATTTTGACCTGCTGTGAATCAGGAGTTGAATCGGATCTCAAGATCTATGAGTCAAATGTGAGCCGATTCAAAAAATTTGAGTCGAGCACAAGTCTGGAGGTAAGTATGTCCTATGCGGATGCGCGATAGGACTTTTGCTTCGTGGCGGTTGATGTGAAATGATGGTGTCCGGATATCGACGACTGGCTTAATGTTCCGTAATTGTGTATGGTTTGTGTTTTGTGTCCAGGTTTGGTTCCAAAAATACCGAATTTTCTGTCGTATTGTTGATTTGATGGCGTCAAAATGTGGTGGGATTTCTGTGATATGTGGTAATTGTAATGATTCTTTTGCGAGATGATCTGCTTCCTCGTTTCCTGGGATGCCGCAGTGACTGGGCACCCACAGGAAACGGACCTTCACGCCCATCGAATGAAGTGTTCCTAGTACTTCATAAATATAATTATGGCAATGATGTGAAAAGGAAAGTGACGAAACAGATTGTAAAACAGATTTGGAGTCCGAACAAATGATGATGCTGCGCATGGGGTGACAGAGAAAACGCTTGCGAATATAACGGAGGGCAATGAGGATGGCATGTAATTCAGCGATGAAAATTGATGTTCGGTCTGGTAATCGATGTTGTTTTTTGTATGTTCCCGAAACTATTGCATTGCCGGTAAGGTTAGCGTTTTTAGAATCGTCAGTATAAACGAATGATACGTGGTGATATCGAGCCCGAAATTTGTGAAATTTGTGTTTAGTATATTCTGGGTAAAGCTGTGATTTTGGAGTGGTGGTGAGATACAGAACGTGTCGTTCGGCTATTTGCCACGGTGGTGTAGCTGATGGAGAAATAGAAGTAATGCGTGGAATAGTGAAATGAAGTTGTTCAGAAAATGTTTTGACTCGAGAAGTTATAGTGAGACCAGTTCGCCTTTCGGCTGGACCTAAATAATCCTGATGTAAATTTGGGAGAATTTGTAATGACGCATGTGTGGGGTGGTTTGCGTGAAATTGAATCTTGGAGGCGTACCTAAGTGTTTGCTGCATTCTACGGAGAGTTAGTGGAGGAATTCCCGATTCTGCTTGTAAAGAAATAATGGGTGAAGTAGTCATTGCACCGAGTGCGATACGGATATATTTATTTTGAATGGTGTCTAAAATGTGCAAGGAGGATGTGCTGGCACCAGCATAGACTACTGAGCCGTATTCAATGATGGGGAGCACTAAGGATTTATATAGTTGTAAAATAGTGTGACGATCGGCTCTCCCAATGGGGTGGATATAATGCAGCGAAATCAATTTAGTCGGTGAAAACATTTGTTCTGGACGTGTTTCATGTGTTTATGCATTGCAAGTCTACGATCAAAAATAACACCAATAATTTAAATGAATGTACAAAAGATATGTCATTTTGCCTGAGGTGAAGCTGTGTTTCTGGGTTTGGACAGGGGGCACATTTGCTAAAAATAATGTTTGCAGATTTGGGAGCCGAAAAATTGAATCCGTACTTCATGGACCATTGGTGTATCCTGTTTAGAGCATTTTGAAGCCGAATCAAGCAATTTTCGTAATTTTTGTCCGAGCACCAAATTGCACTATCATCGGCGATTAGAGAATACGATACATTTGCAGGCATGTCGGCGAAAAGGTCGTTAATGATAATGTTAAATACAACTGGTGATATGCAACTTCCCTGTGATAGTCCGTTTTTAAGAAAATGTGGCTCGGAAATGGCTGACCGGCACCTGATGTTGAATCTACGCGAACCAGGTAAGAAACCTATTAAATGATGTGCTAAGTGTCATTTTATGCCGAGTTGTTGAGTTTTGAAGAGGAGTGCTGGTTTGAAAACCATATCGTAAGCTTTGCTGATGTCTAAAAATACTGCGACAGTGTGTTGATATTTTTGTGTAGCCTAGGCGGATGTCTGTCTCTAACCGAATAAGATGATCTATTGTACTGCGTCTTCGCCGAAAACCACATTGAAAGGGAGATATAAGTGAATTTGTTTCCAGGTGCCATGTCAGTCTTTTAATAACTATGCGTTCAAAAAGTTTTCCTAAACAACTGGCGAGTGCAATGGGTCGAACATTTGTGGGGTTACTATGGTCTTTGCGCGGGTTTTGGAATAGGGATAATGATAGCTTGTTTCCATGCTTCATGAAAGACATGATTTGACCATAATGAATTAAATGTGTATAAGATGCATTGTTTGGTGTGGTCAGATAAATGTCGAAAGAAGGAATAATGCAATTTGTCAGGCCCTACTGAAGTGTTACCGGCGGAGGAAATGTCATTCTGCAGTTCGGAAAGTTGCAGTTCGGAAAGTTGCAGTTCGGATTGTAGTCCTCCGTATTGTCGGATTGAAAGAGTTCGAGATTGGTGTGAAAAGTGTGTTGTGCATTTGGTAGGAAATTAGGTCGGTAGTTCTCATCAGAGCTATTGTGGGCTATGGTATCAGCTATGGTATTCACGATGGTTTGTGGGTCTGTAATGGTGAGATTGTGGATTTTGAAAGCCGGTAGAGATTTAAATGGGGACCGTCCGGACAGCCGTCGGATAAATTGTCATATTTTACTTAAAGGTGTTTGAAATGTGAGCTGCTGTAAATATAAGGTCCATGAACGGCGCTTAGCATCGCGAATGATGCGGCGGGTCCTCGCACGTTCGCGGTTACGGATGAGTAAATTTTCTTGATCGGGATGTCGTAAATAATTTCTAAATGCTCTTTTTCTTACCGCAATGGCTTTTGAAATTTCTTGACACCTCCAAGGTACTGGCTTTCTTTTTGTGAATGGTTTGGTAAGTGGAATAGTCGTGGAAGCTGCCTCGAAAAGTATATTTGTGAGTGAGTTGATGTTTTCGACGGGAGAAATGTTGGGGTTGTATTGAGTATGTGAAAGTTCCTGAAATGTTGTCCAATCTGCCTTCGAAATTGTCCAGCGGAGGATAAAGTTGGGTGTGGTATCGTTCGCAGTTGAAAATGTAGGTGTTAATTTGATAGGATAGTGGTCGCTGTCATGAATGTCTGTGTCAATGGTCCAGTCAAAATTATTGGCCAGGGTCGGAGAGCATATTGATAAATCAATAGCTGTTTCTGTATTATGTCCAAGGTGAAAAAGGTTGGTTCTCCGGTGTTAAGTAGTACTAAATTATGCCCGTCTAAAATTTGTTCAATGATGTGGCCGCGAGTATTTTCATGTGTACGTGCTTTATCCCAGGTTGGACTATGTGCATTAAAGTCTCCAAGTAATATGAAAGGGTTCTTGAAATGTGCTATAAGGTGTTCTAATTGTGTCAAAAGATGTGTGTTGTCTGTGTGTGGTGGAATATAAATGGAACATACATCTATAGTCCTAGCATGTAAACGTAGAGTACAAGCTACTGCTTGTAAAGGTGAATTAAGTGTAATTTGTGTATGCGTAAAATCATTGTTGATGTAAAGTGTTGTACCGCCACTACGATGAGGACCACGGACCTCGTCGCGACGGTACAGCGAGTAATTGAAAAGATTGAAATTATATGTATCAGTGGGTAAGAATCGGGTTTCCTGTAGTGCAATAAGAATCGAAGTGAGTAAACTAAAGAAAGCCTTCATTTCTGCCCATTTGGAAATTAAACTACGGCAGTTCCATTGCAGAACTATGCACATTTGTGAAAATAAAGTTAATATTTGTCGGCACCTTTTGGCGCCTGGCGCAGCCACGATTGCAGCTCGGGCGGGCATGTAGGTTGGGTGCGTCCGGCGGCGGTTGACCCGCCTGAGCCGTCCGACCGACCGGTGACCTTGGCGGCCGGCTCACGGCGGCCGGCCACTGCCGCGGGGTATGCCCGCCGGCTTGGAGTCGGTCGTGTCACGTGGGCGCCGGCCGACGCTGGACGCGCAGGGCTCGATCGGCGGCCCGCTGATGGGGAACGTGTATTTCCTCCCGCAGCCGAATGGCTGCGGGGCCTGTCAGTCCATGCTGGAGTGATCCGCTTGTTGGGAGCCGGAGTGGTTTGTGTGTTGGGAGGCAGGGTGGTTTGTGTCGGTGTGGTCAGTGGTGTGAGTTTTTTAAGTGGAGCTAAGCCGGGAATGATGTCGGTTTGCATCGAAGTAGAAATGGTGTTCACGCGAGGGGTGGGGGGAGCAATGCTGGTCGCCTGTGCGTACGTTTTGGTGGAGGCGGAGGTGGCCTCGACAGACCGCCGGGCCTGGGGGTAGGACACCCCGGTCGTGGCCTTGACGGCGCAAACCTCTTTCTCCCGTCGCCAGACTGGACAGAGGTTGGAAGTCGTGAGGTGGTCGGATGTGTTGCAGCTGAGGCAGTGGGCAGGCTTTGAGCAGGTATAATCAGGATGGGTGGTTCACCACACTTCGGGCAGCGGGCTGCTTGGCGATACGTCTTACTGCCATGCCCGAAGCGCTGGCAATTGAAACAGCGGAGGGATTGGGAATAAATACTCGGACTTGGTATCGGATGTAGCCGGCGAGGAGAGTCTTGGGAAGAGTGGTAGAGTTGAAGATGAGGACAAGGAGGCTTGTATCCAGTTTCTGGCCGTCTTTAAAGGAGGTGATTCGATGGACGTGGGTCACCCCCTCCGGCCTGAGCTCCGTCTGGATATCTGCTTCAGACATGAAGCGGAGCTCCGGCGCGAAGATGGTGCCCTTAGTGGTGTTGCGGTTGGAATGTAGGGTAATGGTGACGGATTTACCACAAAATGTGGTGGTACGGAGGAGGGCTTTGGTCTGGGCTCGGGTTTGGGTTTTGATGACAAGGGTTCCGTTGGCAGGGGCTTCGATATCAGGATTGGCTAAGGAGGAGATGGAGAGGAGATGTTTGGTGGGCCAGAAAACGTTAATACGGCGGAAGGAAACGGATTCCTCGACAGGCTTGACTACTATGAAAGAGCCAGCACTGTCGAGGTAGGGTTCGATGGGATCAGGTTTGGATGGTGTGGTCTGGTTATGGCGTGGGTCTGCGACGTGGAGAGTGATGGTCTGGTCGGAATTGCGAGGCGAGGTCTTGGTACGAGCGGAGGTCGGGGAGGAACAAAGGGCTTCCATGGCGTCGTCCAAAGAAATTGTCCGGCGCGAGTCATCAACGGTGGCATCGAGAGGTGGGACATCATGTGCAGAATCCGGGGTCGTGCGATGGTCGTCAGGTGTAGCGAGTGGTGGAAATTACGTCTCGGAGTTCGGTGGCGAGCTGGGGTCGATATCCTTTTTGCGTTTTTTCCCCATCGCGGGGAAAAAAACCTACCTAATGAAATCTAAATAAACAAGAACACGCAGAAACACAGGGAACGGAAATACGACAAGAGAAAAAACAAATCCACGCGGGGTGACGGGTGTCACCCCAAGAAATGAACGAAAAGAGCGACGGGTGTCGCCCCACGAAAATGAAGAAAAAAACTGCGGCGACGTGCAGTCAATCGCGCCAAAAAGTGGCAGGGCGGAGTACTCAATGGGCTCTGGATACGCGCGAGCAGATAGTACTGAATACTCCATGCATTGCCAGCGCCCGGTCTTTTGAAACGTACTCGGCATGGCTCACTTTAGAGCTTCTGAGAGCCCGGCGAATCTTGCTGGACAGATTCGGTAATACCCCCACCTGTCGCAGCACGAAAGCCACGTCCTCCATGCCCTCAGCACGAGCACTTTGCCTGGCAGCTTCCAAGAGCTGCAGATAATTGTGCTGCTGAACAACTCTTGAGGACCCCCGACGCGCTGAGCTTATCGTAGATTCTATCTGGTCGCCCCCGCGCTCCCTCTGTTGTGAATTACCACCTTGCGATGACCTGCCAACTAGTGGTTGCATCGGATAGCGGCAGGTGGCACTGGGGCGTATTAGAGCCATGTGTAGCACGGATGTTACGAATGTTGGTTTGGGCGTTGGCCGTGCCGTTAATGGGCGGTGTTGGGTGAGGTGCGCCCAGTTGACTGACTGGTGACGCAAGTGTGTGGTCGTGGTTGAACTCTGGTACAATATTGATTGTTGCGGTTGCAAGGAGCAACGAATACAGGGAACGCGAAGAAGCCATCTTTATCTAATTTAGAGTGACAGAAGGATCTGTAACATTGGTGCCGAAACCAAATATATTGAGATGGCTGATTTGTTGCGCCTCAAGAGGGCACGTGCTGCTGCAAAAGGCTGGTTGAAGACAGCTGCGAACAAGTTAGAAGAGGCAGCAGATCAGAAGACGTGCAGCAGCAGTGAGCTACAGGTCTTGACACGTGAGTTCGACCGCAGACTTGCTGCATGGGATGAGGCTCAAAGCTTAGTTGAGCTTAGGTGGACTCAAAGCTTAGGTGGACGAGTCACAGTTGGAGTCAGATCTGTCTGAAGCTGGTGAGTTCAGAGATGGCGTTTTGGGTGTTCGCCTCAGGACTGAAGAACTTTCACCACTTTCTGGAGCCCAGGCTGCATCCTCTGCAGCCAGTCACAGTGGGGTTCAGTCCATGAAGCTGCCGAAATTGGACCTGCCGACGTTTTCTGGTGACGTCATCCAGTGGCCAAGTTTTGGGGAGTTCTTAAGACCTGTGTTGATGATTCAGATGCTCCTGACATCACCAAGCTCACGTATCTGAGGTCACTCTTGCAAGGAGAGGCGAAGCTGTGTATTGCTGGGCTGTCGTTGACGAGTGGTAATTACAGCACCACCTGCAAGATTTTGAGACAGGTTTGGACGCCAAGAGCAAATCGTGTTCGCACACGTCCAGTCACTGCTGGATCTTGGCTCTGTTCAGTTTAAGTCTCTTCAAAGCTTACAAGACGAGTTGCTGGTGTACATCCGCAGTTTGGAGGCCCTTGATGTGGGAGGTGATAAGTATGGTGTGTTCCTAACCCGCTTGTCTTATCCAAGCTGCCGACAGCTATCCGTCTGGAGTGGGCCCGTGATGGATCTGACATGGAAACCGATTTGGAGTGGCTCACGACATTTCTGAGCAGGGAGATCCACCGGCGGGAGCTGTCCGGTGCCTACGATGGCTTGGGCGGAACTGCAGGTTCTGGTGGCCGCCAACATGGGGGCGGCATCCATCACCAGGGAGCCAGTTCTAACGAGGGAGCTGGCAGTTGCCATCAAGGAGCGAGCGGCCGCAGCCTGCAGCAGAAGAGCAGCAGGCGACAGAACCGTAGGAGCTTCCAGAGCAGATGAGCCTCTGCAGCAGCTCTCCAGTCGGTCTCTCATCCAATCTGCAGCTTCCGCCAGAAGCCCCACCGGATAGATAAGTGTGACGTTTTGTTACGCTTGCCAGCTCGTGAGCGTATGAGGAGAATTAGGCTTGCTGGCCTGTGCTTTCTGTGCCTGAAGAAGGGCCACCAGGCTAGAAGCTGCTATATGAGTAGGCAGTGCGAGTCCTGTCATGGTAACCAAAACGCGTTGTGTTGCTATAAGCAGCAAGCCAGCGATGTTGTAAGCGAGGGGATTGCTAAGCCTCAGTGTGTCCGGCACTGATCGGTGTGCTGATGAGTCTCACCCTCGGGCTTCCCTGTCGTGCAACGGTGGTGATAACTGTTGCATTGTTCTGCCCACTGCCAGTGTCTGCCACATGGTCCATGGTATGGATGGGCCAGTGTCTGCCACATTACTGTTTGACAGTGGTTCTGACCGGAGTTACGTGTCCGAGGCCTTCGTGAGGAGTGTCGGTGGAAAGTGGCTCGGCACTGAGCGGGTTTCGTATGCTGCCTTTGGTGGAGGGAAGTCCACCTGTGACCGTGATGTGCGTGAAATCAGAGTGAGTGGTGCTAATGTGTCCTTCCCCACAGTCCGATCAATCAAGGCTGTCCAGGTTCCAGTGATATGCACTCCCTTGCAGCGTCGTCGTGTTTCCAAGGTGTTCGACTCCCTTCAAGGAGTTGAGCTGGCTGACAGCTATGTCGCTGATCGTAGACTGTGTATGGACATCTTGATAGGTTTGGATCTCTACTGGAGTCTGTTCAAGCAGGGTTTTATCCGCTGCTCAGGAGGTGCAGTCGCCCAGGAGACAGAATTTGGGTGGAATATCTCTGGTGTTACCACTCCTGTCTCTGGTTCCTCAAGTGCCGCCGCCTGCCAGCTGCTCACCTTGGGCGACCTCGATGAGGACTGAATACGCAACCTTTGGAGCCTGAGGGCATAGGCATCAAAGCTGATGAGCCTGTCTGCTACAAGGTTTTAGATGATTTCAACTCCACTGTCCGCTTCTCTGATGGCAGGTATGAGGTCACTCTGCCATGGAAGCAGGGTGACGATGTAAGCAAGCTGGAGAATAACCGTCGTGAAGCTGAGGATCGTTTGAGTGCCCTCACTCGTAAACTGGATAGGGACTCGGCATTGCAGGAGAGGTACTCCTCAGCTCTGCAGGAGATGGAGGAGACTGGTGTGATCGCTGAGGTTCCCAGCCATGAGCTTGAGAGCCCTCATCCCACCTTTTACCTTCCTCACAGGCCGGTGTTGAAAGATTCTAGCACCACAACGAAGGTGAGGCCCGTGTTCGATGCCTCTGCCTGTGGTCCGAATGGTGTGTGTCAACGACTGTCTGGAGGTGGGTCCGTGCCTGATACCCAGCCTTGTGGAGGTGTTGCTCAGATTCAGACGCTGGCGGTATGCTGTGACAGCCGACATCGTAAAGGCTTTCTTGCAGATCCGTCTGAAGAGAGAGAGGATCGGGACATTCACGGGTTTCTGTGGGACTGTGAGGGCCGGACCCGTGTGATGAGATTTCTGAGAGTGCCGTTCGGCGTCTCGAATAGCCCGTTCTTGTTGAACGCTACTATTCGTCACCACCTGTCCCAGTATGCCCGAACACGTGCCATCACAGAGGTGTTAGACAATTTCTATGTGGATGACCTAATCTCTGGTGCTGATGACTAGCAGGAGACGCACACAATGCTGACTGAAGCGCAGTCGGTGATGGCCGACGCTGGCATGACTCTGTCGAAGTGCATGTCGAACAGTCCACTTGTATTCGACAAGGGGCGCACAGCGTGGCAGGCAGCAATCAGCCAGTGTGTCAAGGCTCTAGGGGTGAAGTGGATACCAGACGATGACGTTTTCTCGTTCGATGGTGTGACGCTTCCTAGAAGCCTTGTGCCCACGAAGCGTGTCGTGCTGAGCTTCATTGCAAGGCTCTTGGACCCTCTGGGGTTTCTTATCCCGTTCACGATGGTGGCAAAGTGCCTGTTTCAGGAGCTTTGGCAGTTCGGACTGCAGTGGGATGAGGTGCTGCCCAAGGAGTACTGCTCGATCTTCTCAGAGTGGGTGCATGGCCTCGGTTTCTTGAAGGAGTTCCGGATCCCTCGCTCCTACTCTGACCGAGGGTGGGGTGACACTGTAGGTGGCGTGGAGCTGCATGTGTTTGGAAACGCATCTCCTAAGGGTTATGGTGCTACGGTGTACCTCCGCACTCCACTGCCTGATGGATTGTACAGTGTATCACTGGTCATGGCGAAGGGCAGGGTGGCACCTGTCAAAGGGGTGAGTCTGCCTATGCTTGAGTTGCTGGGTAGTTTACTCGCTGCACGTTTGGTAACTTACGTGCGATAGGCTCTGCGTCTACCGAACAGCACCAGATGTTTGTGCTGGACGGACTCGATGGTTGCCTTAGGGTGGATCCGAGGCAGTCCGCAGAAATAGAAACAGTTTGTGGCTAACCGGGTGTCTGAGATCCACAACTTGACCAGTCCGTCGAACTGGTCGAACGTGCCAGGAGAGGACAACCCTGCCGACCTGAGCATCAGAGGGGTGACAGCGGAGCAGCTGATGAGTTCGCCGCTTTGGCTGTCCGGGCCGAGCTGGCTATCTGATTCCGCTGGTCAGCCTCCAGTCTCGAGCAGGTCGGAAGCGAACGCGACTGAGCATCTCGAGGAAGAGGTCGTTCTGTTCTCTGTTACAGCCGAGACCCAAGGGGGAGGCTGATTGACGCTGAACGCTGTGGGTCTCTGCAAAGACTGGTTCGTGTCGTGGGGTGGATGAAGAGATTCATCCGCAATGCACGAATGCCTAATGACAGGCAGAGCCAGGCTCGGCTCTCGTCTGAGGAGGTCGCGGACGCCAGGGTAGAGTTGCTCAGGGCCACTCAGCGTGAGGCGTACCCCGACGAGATGCGATACCTGGAGCAGGGTAAGGACGTGTCGAAAGGTTCATCTATGTACGGATTGGCGCCGTTTTGGGAGATGATGGCCTTCTGCGGATTAAGGGGAGGCTTCAATTGTCTGACCTTTCCTATGAGGACAAGCACCCTATTCTTCTACCTAAAGGACGCGTGGCCGAGCTGCTCGTCAAAGAACAGTACGATTTGATGCGACATGCTGGGGTGTCAATTGTGATCACTGCTTTCCGGGGATCGTTCTGGATCGTCGGTCTGAGGTCCCTCGCCAAAATGGTAAACAGGTTTTGTGCCGCATGTACAAGGCAGGACACCAGGGCATGTAATGAGCCTGTTGCTCCGCTTCCCAGGTGCCGAGTGACCCAGGCTCCGCCATTTACAGTGACTGGCGTCGATTTCGCAGGTCCACTTTTTCTGTAGAGCAGCCGAAGCAAAAACTCTACATTTGTTTGTTCACGTACGCAGTAACCAGGGCGATCCATCTTGAACTCACAGGCTCATTATCTTTGGAGAGTTCATGATGCACTGAGGAACTTGGCGGCGAGGCGGGGTCTGCCAAGCTGCATCTACTCTGACAACGGTGCCAGCTTCAAGGGGGCAGATATTCGGCTGCAAAGCTACTTCGGACACTTGGCTCCGGAGTGGAAGTTTATAGTGCCACTGTCGCCCTGGTGGGGCGGCTGGTGGGAGCGCCTCGTTCGGTCGGTGAAGGCCGGCCTCCGGAAGTCACTGGGAACGCGCTGTTTGACTCTGACTGAATTGAGCACTGTCTTGCCAGAGGTGGAAGCCATAACCAACTGAAAATTATAAGTAAACACATGAGCATAACAGTTTTCACGCCCAAACACTTTTGCACTGGTTAACAAGTCCGCCAATTCCTCTCTGCTGACGGGCACCTCCATGCTCACTGAACGCAAAATCCAACCACACTGACCCAACCCTTATAGGCAAGGACAACTTCCATGCCATGGGAAACACTGTGCGTAATCTATCCCGACTCAGTCGCCTCGTCAGTCAGGGAAGTTTTTGGAATAGCGACCTCTGGATCAGGTTACCCGGTCAGAACACCCCGCCAGCCGGCGCGTCGCGGCGTCCGGCTCGGGCTTCCCCGTGCCGCCTGGGCTGGCCACCGCACCGCACCGAGGCCTGCCGGGACACAATTGATCACTACCGGTATTAGAGCAGCTAGGTGCCGCTGAGACTTACGGTACATATAGTCAAAGTATCCCTGATTTCATGGGGATTGGTCTCTGGTTGTGCGCTGTTGTGCGTTTTTTAAAACCTTATTCGAACTTGGAGGTACTAAAATGTTGAACGACTATTTAAATGACCTGTTGTTTGATACAAAATAGCAAATTATGAATCGTTCTATGCCTTTTTTAATTGCTTAACGCATTGATAATGTTCTCAGTTATCACTTCATATCTCACTTGCCCAGGTTTTCAGAATGAATCTTACTTTTATCAGTCATCAAACTCTGACAACATTTGTGTACATGTGCGTCGGTTTTTCCCGCACGTAATGTTGTCCATGTTCATGGAGTTGTTACTATATCAAATCTTGTGAAAATTTTCCTAAAGAGTGTGACCTGGTGTGCTTGAAGCATTTGCTGATGCAATGACGGCACACATATGGCATAAAAAATAGTCGAGAAATGCATTTCTGGACAGTTTTTTTCCCTGAGTTATCACACTGTGTAGTGGTGTCATTGGATGAAGAAAGCAGCATAGGGCAAGATTGCCAAGCATCCACAAATATCAAATACAAATAGTTGAGCATCAACAAAGAACCATGGGAGTAATTCTGTGTTCCAAATATCACCTGCGGGAGTGAGGATGGGGAGCGTCGGATTTGGCCGGGAGGCGAAGCAATGTGGGAGCGCGGACGGGGAGGGGAGGGTTTGGCCGGGAATGAGGACGGGGAGGGTCGGGTTTGGCCGGGAGTGAGGGCGGGGAGGGTTGGGTTTGGCAGAGAGTGAGGACGGGGAGGGTTGGGTTTGGCCGGGAGTGAGGGCGGGGAGGGTTGGGTTTGGCCGGGAGTGAGGACGGGGAGAGTCGGGTTTGGCCGGGAGTGAGGGCGGGGAGGGTCGGGTTTGGCCGGGAGGCGAAGCAATGCGCCCAGCCGCAAGGTTACACATTTAACTATGGAAATATGTGGGGAGGAAGGACGGGGGAGACACTGGAATGCTAGTATGCGCCGGAGGCCATCTTGGCAGCGCCAGCCGGAGATCAGAGCCGAAGCCGGAGGGACAGAGAGGTGCAAGGAAAAGGCGCCAACCAATGAATCATACTGAGCAGGGGCATGGTGCGAACGGGTCGTAAAACTCATCCATGACGCAGAGCGTACAGCTTTCGAGCGCAGCAAGCACAATCACATAGGAAAAGCGCACACGCACGCGAAAGGAAAGAGCACCTTATTCACACCCACTAGCAATTAACGCCACTACTCGGCACCCACACCCATCTTGCCTGGCGACGCGCCCAGCGCCGCCCCCACTCACTTACAGCACGGCCCCGACCCATTTATAGCACGATCCGACCCACTTACAACACCTGTCAGACCCACTTACATCTTCAGCGCTTTCATCCTCATCAAGCAAAAACAATTACACGATTTGCAAACTTGATAGGAATTACAGAGCCAAGTTTTATATGCAGATCATTGAGGCACATTTATGGTACACCACGGGGAAAATATCGTACTTCTTCAATTGAACAACATCGAAAGGTGATTTTTCTTGTCCAATTCCTATTCTGCTTCAGTTTTTTTTTGTGCTCAGGCGAGCCCCAATTGTCCTGTGGAACAGTTCATGCTCCCTACCACAGCTACAACACAAGCAAAGTTGCATTAATGCCTGATGAAAATCGTAAAGTGTTTCAAGAAACGCAGAATGAAAGCATGGTATTCCACAGTGTGTTGAAATGATCACTTTAAGTTACAATGAAATTTTGAAATTATAATTCCAAATTTGTAATGATGCAACCAGAGGTGCAAAGCCTGATACTCGGCCACGAGCGTAGGTGACGGATATTTGAAAAACATCTGCAGTTATGGTGACAATCTACTATCATTATATATGGATTACATTGATCATCAGGTCGTTTTGCTTCACATCATACCCAGGGAATTTGCTTTCCCTAACTATTCAAACATTATGCATACTCCCTATGATATTTCGGTGCGTATATCATAAGCGTACAAAAGTAAATTAGGAGCTATAATCGAAGTGACAGGTGAAGCTGAAAAGAGCGCTACGACGCGAGGTAAGGGCCAAAGGCTTTAACATAGCCATGGTAAGCCTATCGCCTACGAACTGTCATCATCCAGAGACAGGAAGCCGACGCAACAGTTTCTTTTTACAGCGAAGTTTGTTTTCAAAGCTGGCTTTGGTGTGTCTAAGTACCTAGGCACTGCTGACGCTGAACGTGCGTATGCTTGCTTAAGTAGTGTTTCGTCTCTGAGAGCCAGGACCAGTATTAGAAGCATGGCCTTGTCTTGGATGGTGGACGTCCAAAATAACATTATCTCCGGGAAGTTATCCACCACATTTTCCAAAAGATGAATGGAGTTTGACAATAACTGCCATCTCCTTGCTGTTTGCTCATAATCATGGGAACATGAACATTAAAACATGGAACACATGTGTGGCGTTTTATATGCTTTTGAGGAGGAAAGTGCCCCCTCAATGTTGGCTCTGCCCCTCCTCCATAATTTCAACTTTTAACATGGACCCTATGAAGGGTGCCACCCCCCCCCCCATTTTATTTGGCACTGTCCATTGCATTAATGTATTTCGCCCCCATCCACCACTAATTTTTAAACATCAACACCTGTGATCAGGGGCGTCGCCACCGGGGGGCAGGGGACACTCCCCCCCCCCGAAATTTGAGGAGGCCCCCATCCGGAAATGCACAGGAAATAAAAGGTGAGCAAGGAGGCCGGCGAGACAGAAGATCATGCTGTCAAGGAGGCCCCAAGACTGGGAACGAGGCCCCCGGGAAATCTAGTCAGGTCCCTATACGAGATGTAGGAAAAGATTGGGAAGCGGCCCCTAGGACGAAAAGGATGTCACCGAGACGGGCAAGAAGCAACCCAGGTTAGACAAGAAGGCATGGGTGACAGGATATTCTTAATTTGGAAAACGAGGCCCCCAAGATGGAAGAGGAGGCCCCTACACCAGAAAATAAGGAATGATAGGCGATATTTCTCCGGACGCAAGAGGGACCCCAAGACGGGAATGAAGGTTTCCGCAGGAATGAGAGAAGACCACTGAGACCAGCCAGATGAGGCCCATATTTTGGAAGAGGAGGACCATAGGCAGTGGCGTCGCCACGAAATTCTTCCAGGGGGGGCAAAGTCGAAAGGGGGCCTCCTGCTACCCGAAAGGGGGCCTCCATTGTATTAGGGTCTCATATTGTTTTTAGGCTCTTATACTATGGTTCGAGGATGGGGAACATGATTTCATATTGGTTTTTTGTTTGTTCTTGGCATGGTGCATCATTTACTCAAAACGCAATAGCACTAATCATTTTGGCTGAAAACTGGGCCATACCAGGGTATAAATAAGTAATATTTGGATAAATGCAGAAGTGCCAAAACAAACCATCGTCTCAATGCTTTCTCGAATCGTCCCGCTGGCCTCTAGATTGCAGCGAGCTGGCGGGGCTGGTGCTAAGCATATCTTACAGATATCTACCATTGATCAACCCACTTTTAAGTCCTCCAAGTCTAACTGAATATAGCTAGATTCATCACTACTCTTATTTATTCCCATCAGCTTGATGTCATAAGCAAAGCTTGAACGACCATTTCTCAGTCCAAGGACGACAATTTCGTAAAGGTGACAACGAGAAGTGGATTCATTAGTTTTTTTTAGCGTCATCTTAGGAATTTGTTTATTTTTATAACATTTGGTGCTGGCTGCAAGGCAACTGTCACACGAGCTAAAATATATCCTCAGCGAATAAATTCACGGCAAGAACAAGCATTGAACACCAATGCATAAATGACAATGCAACAATGCAACAATGTCAGTACATACATAATCCAAGCCTTCACATTCCACGCCTTCACACCCATCGTTTTCGCTGTGCTGTGCCGTTTTGTAAATGACGTTGAGAAGGTATGGAAGCCGGGAAGCTCTAATCATGCAGGCTGTTAGTTAGTTAGTTAGTTATTGTGGTTTAAGGGCGCATCGCATGCAGGCTGTAATAACAGAAAAGAAGTTTGTTGGAAGAAAATGCATTTAAAAACATCATTCATCCCATTTCATATGGGGCATGGATGTTGTATTGCATGCTTATGAGGGGTAATTTGTCCCCTCAATGTTGGCTTTTCCCCATGGGCGTATGTTTCGGAAAATTATTGAGGGACCAGTGGAGTACCTATATTTGCGTCAAGCAGGAGGGGCAAACGGATTTGCAGGGGGGGAGGGCACCTACGCCCATTAAAAAGTCCTTGGATTTCAACCGCTATTTTGTCAAAGGGTACATTTCGAAATAATATAATTAGTCATCAACTAAATTGTCCTGTGGAGGGGCCTAATCTACCACTATGGTTTCTGATTGGTCGGATTTCAACCCTAACTCCACCACTCAGTTCTAAGGTTTTCTTTTGGTATCCCTTGATAAGTTACCTCACACTGCTGAAATTACACCTATACCACAAACCCGGATCGGAATCCCCAAAAAATCAACCTGGAGCCCTCGAAAAAAGGAGAGATTCCAGCAAATAAATGTCAGGGTCAGGAAAATGGCTCTGTTGCACCGAACATTTTTTTCAAGATGCCTTCAAAAATTGCGTATGACTTCGAAAAGCATACCGGATCTCGAAAAATCGAGGTGGGATACATGGCGGCAGAGGTTCGAAGAATCAGGCCGGGATTCGGACTTTTAATAAAAAAACCAGAAAAGATCCACACAAATCGCGTTGAGCCCAGAAAGCTGGCGTTGGGTCTCCGGAACCACGTGCCTGGGCGCGATAAGTCGCGCTGGGACCCAGAAAAAATCGCACCGAAGCCCCAAAATCATACTGGGGCCCCACAAATGTGTGTCAGAAGCCCCAAATATACACAGCGGGACCCTAAGAGTACAACGTTGCCAGAAAGTACAACTAACCCTCCAAAGCGCACAAAAGTCTCCCAAAAAGCGATAGGGACTGAAAACATGCGTTGCAGCCCTAAATAAACATATCGGGAGCTCTAAGAAAAATACACTGCAAGCTCGCAAGGCGCACAGGGGCCTTGAGAACGCACAAGAGCCTGGAAAAGAGGCTGGGGCCACGAAAGGCAACATGGTTCCAAAACGTACGAAACGACCGGGAGCTAAATAAACACATCGGGATCTTCGAAAACGCCCGACACGTAAAAAATACTCGGTGCACAAAAAAACGCAACAAAGCCCTAGAACGAGCAGGGTTTAGAAGATGTATTAGGCCCATAACTTCAAAGTAAAATGTATTACCCACCACTTTAAAATAGAAAATTTTACAATTTCAGGCATTGCAGTTCATAGCACCCCGTCGCCACGACGGCAACGTCAGTGCACGTGCACACCCATTTTTCGTATTCGGTGCATTCGCCACACTTCGTGCGATGCTATGGTTTCTGCTAGGCCTTCTGCGTTTTGCTAATTGCTGCCACATGATAGACTTGCACCATATTTGGCGTGATGGAATGATTCGCAGGGGCGTTCGCTTCGAAAAGTCGATTGATTAAATTCGATCATTAGTTACCTACTTCCCACATTTTCTGGTAGCTATGAAATGCGGTTTCCGCTGAGCTTTGATGCACTTCATATCTTTGCTGCTATCCTCCCAGATTGGATACCGAACCGAGGCCAAGCCTCGGCGTTTTTTTTTACCCGTTGCGTCTTTTTTGATCTATGATTGTGTATTATGGCTCCAATCCATTTTTGTTAGGGGCCTAAAGCATTTTCGAACCCCCTGCTCGTTTTAGGGTTTGTTGAATTTTTGTGCACCGAGGATTTTGACGTGTCAGGGCGTTTTCGAAGATCCCGATGTGTTTATTTAGCGCCGGTCTTTTTGTTTGTTTTGGAACCATGTTGCCTTTTGCGGCCCCAGCCACCTTTTCAGGCTATTGTGCGTTATCATGACCCCTGTGTGCCTTGAGAGCTTCCGGTGTATTTTTTAGACCTCCCGGTATGTATATTTATGGCTGCAACGCTTGTGTTAAGGCCCTGTCGCTTTTTGTGAGACTGTGCGCTTTGGAGGGTCAGTTGTATTTTCGGCCCCCTTTGTGCTTTTAGGGTCCCGATGTGTTTATTTTGGGCTTCTGATGCACACTTGTGGGGCCCAAGTACAATTTTGGGGCTTCGGTACGATGTTTCTAGGTCCCAGAGTGGCTTATCGCACCCAGGCGCGTGGTTCCTGAGACCCAACCCCAGTTTTCTGGGCTCAATACGATTTTGTGAAACTTTTCTGATTTTTTTTTAAAGTCCGGATCCCGGCCTGATTTCTCGAGCACTTGGCGCCATGTTTTTGTATCCCACCTCGATTGTTCGAGATCCGGTTTGTTTTTCGGAGCCGTACGCAATTTGTGAAGGCATCTGATAATATGTTCGGTGCTCCAGAGCCATTTTTTTACCTGGGCATTTAGATCTTGGAATCCATCCTTATTTTGGAGGGCCCCAGCTTGATTTGTGTTTGTGTTTGTGGTCACACTGTGCTTACGTGTGGCCCTAGACGGCAATTTTGTAGAGCCTCGACGGGACTACCGATGGGAATTGTGGGTCCCAAGCGCGATATTTGGGGGGTCCGGTTCGAGTTTGTGCGATGCGTTGTATTTAGCTGTGGCCCCAACGCGATTTTGGCGGTTCCTGTCGCAATTTTTCGGGCCTCGGAGCGAGTTTTCCGGGGCTCGCCGTATTTATTTGGAGACCCATACGCGAATTCTGGTGGACCGACGCGAATTTTGGTGGCCCCAGCGCGATTTTTTAGGCCCCCGACACGATTCTTGGGAGCTTATCCCTCTCAGGATGGAGGAGGCATTTGCCCCTTTGATATAGCACTGCGGCCACTGAAGGAGTTTTTTTTCCGTCCCAGAGTGACATTCCGGTTAAAATTGATTTTGGGGGCAGCTGCAACTTTTGGGGCCCCGGCGCGACCTCCTGGGCCTCCAGTGTGATTTTCAAGGACTGCGACGCGACTTTTTGGGGTCCAATGTGATCTTTTGGGCCCCGAAGTCATTTTCTTGGATCCCTAGCGCGAGCTATAGCGGCCTCGACACTTTTTGGGGTCCAATGCGTTTTGGAGGCTTTTGGCGTCATTGTTGGGCCCACAGAGTGATTATTCATGTCCGGATTGTTCTTCGTTGCTCCGGCGTCATTTGTTTTGGTCCCAATGAGACTTTTGGGGCACGGTACGACCTGTCGTGCCCCTGGCATGATTTTCGTGGTCCGGGCGTGAATTTTCGGTACCCCAGGCTCAGCGTAATTTGCGGGGGCCCCGGCCGGATCTTTTGGGGCCCATATCGTGATTTTAAAATACCCAGACTCGACTCTTACTATTTCTTAGGTGGTTCTTCCTGCAAATTATAGGCCTCCGGTCGCGTCGTCTCATTTCCTAGAGCCTTTTTACCGGTTTTCGATGTCTCCTTGTGTGTCCTACCCTCCTCCGTATTCAATGGTCCTCCTCTCCCGTCTTGGAGGGCCTCTTGCATTCTAGGGCCCCTTTAACATGGCATGGGGCTTCCTCTCATCTTCGAGGGGAATTTTCTGCCAAATTAGGGGCCTCTTGCCACGCCTCGTGTGCCTCCTCCTTTATCCTGGCAAAGCCTTACCCGTCTTGAGGGATCTTCAATTTTGGAAACCTCACCTCCTTCCATACCTGCTATCACTCCCATCTTAAGGGCCCCCTCTCATTTCCTGGGAACTCTTTCCGGTCTTCGGGACCTCATTTGGTCCTAGAGACCTACTCCTTCCCGAGTCCGGCAGGTGCCTCATTTCTCTTCTAGAGGCCTTCTTTTTCAAATTAGGGGCCTCCTCTCACGTCTTGGGGGCCTCCTGCTCTGCGTTCTCCTGCTCTGCGCTCTGGATTCGATCTTTACCCATCTTAGGGGTGGTCTCTTATCTCCTGGTGGACTCCTCTTCTCTCCCAGGCGCCGCCTCTGCTAAATTACTGGCAACCTTTCCTATCTTAGTGGCCTTGTTATTTCCCGGGGACCTTCTTAGCCGTCTTCGAGCCTTTTTTCCGCTTGGGAGTCATCTCTCTTATCCAATGGCCTTTCTCTCCTATTTTAGGGGCCTCCTCGTTCATCATGGGGTCTCGTTTCCAATCTTGTGTCGTTCTCTTCTGAATTAGGTGCCTCCTGCCACGTCTCTGGATCATCCTTTTCTATCTCGGTGGAACCTCACCCGTTTGGGGCCTGATTTTGCGTCTCCAAAACCTCATCTCATATCTTCCTTCCTTTTCCGTCTTAGGGCCTCCTCTCATATTCTGGGGCCTCCTTTCCGGTGTTGGAGCCTCTTTTGCAATCCTGGTTGCCTCCGTGCCATTTTTGACACTCTCTTGATTTCTGGGGACTCCTACCCTCTCCTAGGTGACTCCTTTTTCAAATTAGGGGCCTCCTCTCACGTCATGGGGGCCTCCTCATCTGTGTCTGGAGCCTCATTATCCTCTTAGCAGGGTGCTTTTGCGTCCTAATCCTAGATCTTCTCTTCCAGGTTCCTCCTCTTCCAAAATATGGGCCTCATCTGGCTGGTCTCGGTGGCCTTTTCTCATTCCTGCGGAAACCTTCCTACCCGTCTTGGGGCCCCTATTGCGTCCGGAGAAGTCTCCCCTATCAGGTCTTAATTTTACATTGCAGCGGCATCTTCCGTCTTGGGGGTGTCGTTTTCCAACTTAAGAATATCCTGCCACCCATCGGAAGCCTTTTCGTCTAACCTGGGTGGCTCCTTGCCCGTCTCGGTGGCATCCTTTCCGTCCTGAGGGCCTCCTTTTCGTGCTGGGGTCTCCTTTTCGTCCTGAGGCCTCCTTTTCGTCCTGGGGGCTACCTTCCTATCTCTGTTCTCTGTTCTACGTCTAGTCCTACGTCCTTTTCGTCCTTGGGTGCATCCTTTTCGTTATAGGGGCCTCCTTTTCGTCCTGGGGCCTCCTTTTAGTCCTGGGGCCTCCTCCCAATCTCTGTTCTACGTCTTGGGGCATCCTTGCGTTATGGGGCATCCTTTTCGTCCTGGGGGCCTCCTTTTCGTCCTGGGGGCCACCTCACAATCTCTGTTCTACGTCTTAGGGGCCTCCTTTTCGTCCTGGTGACCTTCTTTTCGTCCTGGGGGCCTCCTTTTCGTCTTGGGGGCCACCTCACAATCTCTGTTCTACGTCTTAGGGGCCTCATTTTCGTCCTGGGGCCTCTTTTTCGTCCTGGGGGCCTCCTTTTCGTCCTGGGGGCCTCCTTTTCGTCCTGGGGGCCTCCTTGTCGTCCTGGGGGGCCACCTCACAATCTCTGTTCTACGTCTTAGGGGCATCCTTTTCGTCCTGGTGGTCTCCTTTTCGTCCTGGGGGCCTCCTTGTTGTCCTGGGGGCCTCCTTTTCGTCCTGGGAACCTCATTCCAATCTCTGTTCTACGTCTTTGGGGCATCCTTTTCGTCCTTTGGTGCATCCTTTTCGTCCTGGGGTTGGTTGGTTGATTGTTGGAGTGTAGGGGCGCATGGACTGTGTCTTTCGTCCTGGGGGCCCCCTTTTCGTCCTGGGAGCTTTCTTTTCGTCCTGGGACCTCGTTTTCGTCCTGGGGGCCTCCTTTTCGTCCTGGGGGCTACCTTCCTATCTATGTTCTCTGTTCTACGTCTAGTCCTACGTCCTTTTCGTCCTTGGGTGCATCCTTTTCATTCTAGGGCCTCCTTTTCGTCCTGGGGCCTCCTTTTAGTCCTGGGGGCCTCCTCCCAATCTCTGTTCTACGTTTTGGGGCATCCTTGCGTTATGGGTCATCCTTTTCGTCCTGGGGGCCTCCTTTTCGTCCTGGGGGCCACCTCACAATCTCTGTTCTACGTCTTAGGGGCCTCCTCTTCGTCCTGGAGGCCTCCTTTTCGTCCTGGGGGCCTCCTTTTCGTCCTGGGCCTCCTTTTCGTCCTGGGGGCCTCCTTTTCGTCCTGGGGGCCTCCTTTTCGTCCTGGGCCTCCTTTTAGTCCTGGGGCCTCCTTTTCGTCCTGGGGACCTCCTTCCAATCTCTGTTCTACGTCTTGGTGCCTCCTTTTCGTCCTGGGGCCTCCTTTTCGTCCTGGGGGCCTCCTTTTCGTCCTGGGGGCCTCCTTCCAATCTCTGTTCTACGTCTTGGGGCCTCCTTTTCGTCCTTGGTTGCATCCTTTTCGTCATGGGGTCTCCTTTTCGTCCTGGGGGGCCTCCTTTTCGTCCTGGGGGCCTCCTCCCAATCTCTGTTCTACGTCTTGAGGCCTCCTTTTCGTCATGAGGGCCTCCTCCCAATCTCTGTTCTACGTCTTGGGGCCTCTTTTTCGTCCTGGGGGCCTCTTTTTCGTCCCGGGGGCCTCCTTTTCGTCCTGGGGGCCTCCTCCCAATCTCTGTTCTACGTCTTGAGGCCTCCTTTTCGTCATGGGGCCTCCTCCCAATCTCTGTTCCACGTCTTTGGGCCTCTTTTTTCGTCCTGGGGGCCTCCTTTTCGTCCCGGGGGCCTCCTTTTCGTCCTGGGGGCCTCCTCCCAATCTCTGTTCTACGTCTTGAGGCCTCCTTTTCGTCATGGGGCCTCCTTTTCGTCCTGGGGGCCTCCTCCCAATCTCTGTTCTACGTCTCTTATAGAGACCTGATTATATTTCCTGGTGGCCTCGTCAGTTTTGAGGCCTCATTGACAGCATGATATTCTGTCCCGGCGGCCTCCTTGCTCACCTTTTTTGCTGTGCATTTGCGGATAGGGGCCTCCTCAAATTTCAGGGGGGGCGGCGCCCCCCTGTTTCACGGCAGGGGGGCGACTGCCCCCCCCTGCCCCCCCGGTGGCGACGCCCTTGACCATAGGAGAGAAGATTTAGGACTATGACGCAAAAGCACCCTGCTAAGAGGATAATAAGGTTCCAAACACAGGAGAGGAAACCTCCAAGACGTGAGAGGAGGCCCCTAATTTGAAACATGAGTCACCTAGGAGAGAATAGGAGATCCCAGAAATCAAGAGAGTGTCAACAATTGGCACGGAGGCCCACATGATTGCAAAGGAGGCCCTCAGGATTGCAAAGGAGGCCTCCAGTATTGAAAAGGAGGCCACAATACGGGAAGGGAGGCCCCAGAAAATGAGAGGAGGCCCTAAGACGGAAGAGTGGATATGCAGTGGATATGAAATGGGTTTTCGGGGACGCAAAAGCAGGCCCCAAAATGGTTAAGGTTCCACCAAGATAGAAAAAGATGATCCAGAAACGTGGCAGGAGGCACCTAATTCGGAAGAGGACGACACAGGATTGGAAATGAGACCCCATGATGAAAGAAGAGGCCCCTAAATTAGGAGAGAAAGACCATTAGATAAGATAAATGGCTCCCAGGCGAGAAAGAAGGCTCCAAGACGGGAAAGAAGGTTCCCAGGAAATGACAAGGCAACTAAGATAGGAAAGGTTGCTTGTAATTTGGAGGATGAGGCACCTGGGAGAGAAGAGGAGTCCACCAGGAGAAAAGAGACCACCCTTAAAATGGGCAAAGATCGAATCAAAACGCAGAGCAGGAGGCCCCCAAGACGTGAAAGGAAGCTCCTAATTTGAAAAAGAAGGCCTCTAGAAGAGAAAAGGAGGCCCCTGCCAGACACGAGAGGGGCCCCTCAAAACGGAGTAGAAGGTCTCCAGGACCGAATGAGACCCCGAAGACCGGACGGAGTTCCCAGGAAATGAGAGGAAGCCCTTAAGATGGGAGTTGGTAGCAGGTATGGAAGAAGATGAGGTTTCCAAAATTGAAGATCCCTCAAGACGGGTAAGGCTTTGCCAGGACAAAGCAGGCCCACGAGGCGTGGAAGGACGCCCCTAATTTGTCAAAGAATGCCCCTCGAGCATGCGAGGAAGTCCCATGACATGCTAAAGGGGCCCCAGGATGTAGGAGGAGGCCCTCCAAGACGGGAGAGGGGGGCCATTGAATATAGAGGAGGGTAGGACACGAGAAGACATCCAAAACCGGTAAAGAGGCTCCAGGAAGTGGGACGAGATCGCTAAGACGCAAGAGGAGGCCTATAATTTGCAAGAAGCCCCTAAGAAATTGTAGGAGTCGTGCCGGGATACTTGAAAATCACGACATGATCAGGGAAACGGTCCCGAAGTTATAGCCTCGGACACTTCTGGAAGGTTACGCTGCAAGGTTATGTTGGGTGGCCGATAACAAAGTTAATTATGAGTCAAAATATAAATATCGAGACATTTTTGAACTCGCAAAGGTTCAAGGAATCCAAATCCTGGCACTATTTGTAATATGTGATGAATAATAAATGAGTTACCCCATGACACCAGGTCACGTGACCTCCGGTGACCCCGATGCCCGTGATTTGTTTTAATTGGCAGAATGGAAGGATCACGTCTTGGCTTGATATGTAGCAAATACAATATGAGCTTCTTTTATAAATCCTCATTTGGAGAGGGTGTGTTACCAATGAACTTCACCACAAAAATTGATTGAGACCCAAATTTGTTCACAGGGTAGTCTTTGGCTCTAAACACGGCTGTGCAATTTTCAGCCCAATTCGGCCAACGGTTTTTGAGCCATAGCCTCCGGCATTATTTTTAGGTCAAATATCATGGATTGGTTTGACGACGGATATCTCATCGATAAGAAGCGGAAAGGATGGCAAATTATATATAATTCAGAAGGAAAAAGAGATAAACTGAATCAATCCCGAAATAAAATATCAATATTTCTTGCATTTGACCTCGCGACCTCATGACCTCGTGACCTCGTGACCTCCTGTGACCCCTAGCACATCGAAATTTATCAGTTTGACGGCGGAAATATAAGAGGGCATGACGAAAAAATAAAATGTGTTTTTCTTATAATCATCCGATATAGCCAACCGTTATTCATGACTTTTTGCGATTTTGCGTCTTCCGGGTAGGAAGGACATCGTGTAAGCTTTATTCCATTTGGGAGCTACCTTAGGTAGAACAATGACATAAAGACACGTGATAGGGAAACGTTTTCGGAAGAAACCACATTGTAAGAGAGTTAGATTGTGAGCATCTTGATCCCATAAATTCAACCCCAACCCCCTCCGTTCATGGCGTGACAAGTCTCAGGCACCTAGACGGCGTCCGCCTGACTGAATGCCGACGTAAGCAGCCACCGCTCCAACGGGGCCGGTCAGTGGACTTTGTACCTTCCTCCCGCCCTCTCCGGCGCCAGGCGTCAGAAATGTCACCTCAATACTGTACAGCCGATGACTGTACTTTCACCTCCCCTGTCCGACCGGCGCGTAACGCCGCAGTCGTTAAATATTAAATGTAACAGAGTATACATAAAGTTATACGTTTGGCTGTGCCGTAACCGTAATTGGTATAATCCCGTAAGCCTTCCGATTGTAAAAGTGTACCGTAATTGTAACGGTAAAGAGTGTACCATAAATATCACACAGTACCTTTCACTATATGGAAGCCCACTTCCGATGAAGCTTCTAGAAGCTGGATGTGACGTCAATGGGCGGTTCTGGCTGATCGGCCAATCAGTGACCGGGGGTCTCCAGAAGTGACTAGCGGCC
Source organism: Ashinkailepas kermadecensis (assembly GCA_034440615.1). Taxonomy (NCBI): domain Eukaryota; kingdom Metazoa; phylum Arthropoda; class Thecostraca; family Neolepadidae; genus Ashinkailepas; species Ashinkailepas kermadecensis. Next base: position 53,450 of record JAOTOM010004233.1, read on the forward strand.
GTGCGGCCTCCAGAGTCGGACTTGGATTCTCAAAGCGGGCGCATCTGTGCTTGTGTGCTCCGTGCATGCGCGCTTCCCAACTAAATTCGGCTTCCAAATTCATAGGAAAGGCAGTATCACGGCTTACCTTCCGAGGAGAACGTTCTGTACTCCGTCTGTCTGTCTCGTGTGAACGTGCGAGTGCTGCAGTGCAAATACAGGGCAGCTAGAAGAACTGGCGCTTTCGTGACTGGGGTTATCGCGAACGACGAGGTTGCTAGACTTTCGCGTGCCAATATAGGACTTTCCTACAAGTGTTGCCGTGACCCGGATCTTTTGCGAAACGTTTTGCGAAACTTTTTTGCGAAACTTTTTGCTAAACTTTTTGCGAAACTTTTTTTTGCAAAACTTTTCGCGAAACTTTTTGCGAAACTTTCTGCGAAATTTTCTTCGACCTTCTGCAAGCCCAACTAGATCAACACCAACTGGACCTTCAATCACGCCGTTTCAGCACGGACGAACAAGATAACGTCTTCCGCTTCATTTACGTAAGTCCGAGCAAAATCCTTCCTTTTAAAAATACTATTTTTGGATTTTGATCACCTAAAACGGTTTTAAAAATTGCATAATTGTGCTGTATACCTATCGTGTTCTGAATACTGTGTGCGGGAACTACTGTGTGAACATCGAGCCGAATTTGATACATAGAAATCTCCACAAAAGTGAGCGAATAATTTAGAAAAATATAGCGTAACTTAACGTAATTAATTATGACTGAGATTTCTACTGATAGATTAGCGGAGTGCTTCAACAAAATTCGTTTGGAGATGAGAGCACAAGGGATGACACAGAATGTCCGACCCTTTTCTGGAGATGGTCACGACAAATTAATTGAATGGCTAAGGCAACTTGACCGAATTAACTTCAGCATGGATGACGAACAGATGCAGATCATTTGCATCAAAACGCTCACTGGACCTGCAGCCGAGTTTATGCAGCGCGTATTCACGGAACAACCACTCATGACGTGGGCTCAAATAAAACAAGTCATGCGGGAAAGATATTCGGACCTCTCGGATAACAAATGCGCTCAGGAGGGTTTGCGAAAACTACGTCAGGTTCGCAATGAACTTGTGCAGAATTACGGGGAGAAATTAATCGCACTGGCACGGGAAGCTTACCCAGATGTCGAAAATCCCACGGTTCAGGAAAATCTCATTGATATTTTTAACAAAGGTGTCCAAAGTAGCTCATTGGCAAACAAGCTGTACAGACAGAACTTCCGGACCCTGGAGGAAGCCATCCAGTTTGCAGTGAAGGAACAGAAGGTAGACAGAGTAATCGAGGTATGCAGAGGCGTGCAAAAGCAGGAGCCGATGGAAGTCAACTCAAATCAGCCAAGCACAGGAGAGGACAAGGTGGAGAAATTGGAAAAACTTGTTATGGCAATAGGCCAACCGGTGGACAAATTAGCGGCTGCCAAGCCAGAAACTCAGAAGCCACCCAGGGAGAACCAACCCCAGCCTGGACCACGGGTATTCCATCCCACCTACACACGTTACCCACGTCCGCCACGAACTATCAGCCAGGACCGCACTATGGACCACCTCAGTCAGGACCACGCTATGGACCACCTCAGCCAGGACCGCGATATGGACCACCTCAGTCAGGACCGTCCTATGGACCACAGCAGCCACGACCTCCTATGGGCCCCAGAGTATGGAGAGCACCACCCAACACCGACCAGCACCCAGCTTACCGCTGGACTCCCGATGGTAGACCCATCTGTGTCAGGTGTGCCAAAATTGGTCACATTGGAAGAAGATGCCGCTCTCAGCCAATTAGCCAGGCGGAAAACTAATGAGCTCTGTCGCGACTGACCACCGTGATGGAGCTGAGCAAATTCAGACAGAGGAAATACCGAGAAAACAGAGGAAGAATATCAGAAAAAACGCGACCCTGAAAAACGTAAACAAAGGTTGGCACGCGTCCAACAAGTTCACATCAAGGCAAACACGCCTATGGCATGGCTTCACATCGGTAACCATAGAGCCTATTCTCTCGTGGACACGGGAGCTGACATATCGTTCATTTCGAAAAAAAATATTTGATATAATCGCGGAGAAAAATATTGTAAAATTATCACAGGACCGACGAGATTGCATACCACTGATATCCACCAGTGGCCATCGCCTGAAAAAAACATTGGAGTTGGAACCTTCATGGTGGAGATGAGCAAATTCCGAAAACAATTCGAATTTCAAATTGTAGAGGACCTAAAACAGGAGTGCATGTTGGGGAATGATTTTTTTGACGAAGTTTGGAGCGAAATTATATTTTGAGAAGAAAGCCCTCTGCATTGAAGGACACATGATTCCTCTCAGACCGCAAAAACAGAACAGTGAACCAACCAGCTCACTCGTACGAGTCAAGGAAAGAGTTCACATTCCCGCCAACACTGTCGTGGAATGCCCAGCCTTCATCAACCGTGTCCAACTAGTCGATCAAAACTGTCATGTACACTCGTTGGATAACATGCCGCTGATCTCTGAGGAACCTGGCTTGTTCATAGCCGAAATAATAGCGAAGCCTGACCAACACAAACGCGTACCAGCGCGAATTGTAAATACCACTACTCGTGATTTATCCTTGCACCCAGAGCAGGTGATTGCATTCGCTGATACTATAGACGATTCTGACTTGGAAAACCTGATTGACATGACACAGGACATTGAACTGACACCGCCAACCGCTCCCTCTGACCCGCTTGATCAAGCCAAGCTGGCTCACCTGACTGGTGCAGACAAAGACAGACTCGAACAACTGTTACGTGCTAACTACAAAAGACGACTATCCATCCTGACCCTGTCGCCATTCCAGCATACCCGTACAGCTGAATTCTTCGAGACCACAAATTATATTGTGAAGAAGAGTCGCCAGATGAAACAGGCATGCGGTATCCTTCCAGATGTTCAAAAACTGCATAAAGGTCGGTTGATATGCAAGGAAGATCAGGCAACAATACGATCTTTCTACGAGTCGGACAGTGTGAGTAGGATGTGCCCTGGCAAAAGCGACTACGTTACGGTCCGCGCTTCTGATGGGAGTAAAGTAAAAGTACAAAAACGTCTCATTCTCGGAAATCTCCGCGAGAGATATACAAGCTGTACAAAGAAGATTCCAATAACCCGCGCGTCGGGTTTTCGCGCTTCGACACCCTGCGACCGAGACACTGTGTGCTGGCTGGAAGCAGCGGCACCGACACCATCAGAATCAGTCTGCACACACCATCAGAATCCAAAATCGATGATCTCGGCGCTGGATCCAAAAGACGTCAGCTACCGCGATCTATTATGCCACGTGGTATGTGACGTCAACAGCCGCGACTGTATGATGCATGCCTGCGAGCAGTGTTCGGGCGAAGAAGGGATTTTGGCATTCCTCAAAGAACTGGGCAGCGATGATCCGAATAACGAGCTCGATGACGAAATTAAGTTTAAGCAGTGGGTAGCTACGGATCGCTGCACTTTAGTGGACTATTCTGAAAGTAGAGAAAAGTTACTCAAAATATCAGCCAAAAAAATTTCAAAGCTGACGAATCACCACCATGTGGCACGGGAACAGGGCAGGTATTTTGCGCACATGAAGGAGAATGTGAAGGAAAATAAAGTAGTGATTCAAGGTGATTTTGCTGGAAATTACTCTTTCGTGGTGCAAGATGATGCCCATGGGTTTCATTGGGACACACCCCAGTGGGACACACGGTTCACCCGTTTGTTGTGTACTGGAGGAAGGGCGGCAAATCACACCACCAAAGCTATTGCTTCATCTCGGATAACACAAAGCATAACACGGCAATGGTGCACACATTCATTCGAAAGTTAATTCCAGTTAATCAAAGTTTCGTGTCAGGCCTTCAAAACGTGCACTACTTCAGTGACGGCTGCGCCACTCAATATAAAAATAAGTATAATTTCGTAAATATCTGTCGTCACGACCAGGACTTTGGTGTTTCATGTGCTTGGAACTTCTTTGCTACTTCACATGGCAAGAGAGCATGTGACCAGTGGCGTCGCCACGAAATTCTTCCAGGGGGGCAATGTTGGAAGGGGGCCTCCTGCTCCCCGAAAGGGGGCCTCCTATTGTTTGTAGGCTCTTGGTATGGTTCAAGAATAGGAAACATAATTTGATATTGATGTCTTGTTTGTTCTTGGCATGGTGCATCATCTACGCAAAACGCAATAGCAATGATCTTTTTTTTTCGCTGAGCACTGAGCCATGCCTGGGTGTAAATAAGTAAATGTGGATAAATACCTAAGTGCCAAAACAAACCAATGTCTTAATGCTTTCTCGACCAGAATAATCTTCCCGCTGGCCTCTAGATTCCAGCGAGCTGGCGGGGCTGGTGCTCTGAACATATCGTAAAGATATCTCCCATTGATCAACCCACTTCTATGTCCACCAAGTCTAACTGAATATAGCTAGATTCATCACTTCAGTCATTCCCACCAGTTTTAAAAAAATAGAATTCCCGTACCTATTAATAGGTAGGCAGGAGTGCTTGATGTCATAAGTAAGCTTAAACGATCATTTCTCAGTCCTAGGACGACAATTTCGCGAAGGTGACAACGAGAAGTGGATTAAATTGGTTTTCTTATCGCCATCTTAGGGATTTTTTACAAACTAACATTTGGTGCTTGTTGCAAGGCACCTGGCACACAAGCTAAAATAATAAATCCTCAGCGAATACATTCACGGCAAGAACAAGCATTGAACAACGGTGCATAAATGACAATGCAGCAATGCAGCAATGGCAATGCATTAATAATGCAAAACCTTCAAATTCCACGCCGTCACGCCCATGGTATTCGCTGTGCTGTACCGTTTTGTAGATGACGTCGAGGAGAAGGTATTGAAGCTGGAAAGCTCTAATCATGCAGGCTGTAATCACAGAAGTTTGTAGAAATAAAATGCATTTAAAAACATCATTCTTCCCAATTTGTATGGGGCATCGGTGTCGTTTTGTATGTTTGTGAGGGAGAATTTGCCCCTCAATGTTGGCGTTGCCCCATGTTTCTGAAAATTATTGGGAGACCAGCAGCGTACCTATTTTTGCGTCAAGGGGGAGGGTGGGATTCGTATTTGGAGAGTGTCCACCTACCCCATTAAAAAGTCTTCGGATTTCGACCACTATTTTGTCAAAGGGGACCTTTTTAAATAAAATAAGTAGTGATCAACTGAATTGTCCTATGGAGGGGCCTAATCTACCACTATCGTTTCTGATTTGTCGGATTTCAACCCTAACTTCCTTACCCTGTTAGAATGTTTTCGTTTGGTATCCCTGGATAAGTCACCTCACACTGCTGAAATTACACCTATGCAAATCACTTTAAAATGTAAAATTTCCCAATTTCAGACATTCCAGTTCATAGCGCCCAGTCGCCACGACGCCAATGTTCGTGCACATGCACACCCATCTTGCGCATTCGGCGCATTCGCAGCACTTCGTGCGATGCTACGGTTTTTGCTAGGCCTCCTACGTTTTGCTAATTGCTGCCACATGATAGACTTGCGCCATATTTGACGTGATGGAATGCTTCGTATGGACGTTCGCTGCGAAAATTCGATTAATTCAATTCGATCATTAGTTCCCTACTTCCAACATTTTATGGTGGTTCAGAAATGCGGATACTCGCTGAGCTTTGATGCACCTCATATCTTTGATTAAATATGCTCCCAGATTCGCTACCGAACCGAGGCCCTGCCTCAGTGTTCTTTTTTGGACCAATCCATTTTGTTATGAACCCAACATATTTCCGAAACCCCTGCTCGTTTTAGGGACTTGTTGCTCTTTTGTGCACCGATGATTTTTTTTTAGGTGCCGGGGCACTTTCAAAGATGCCTATGTGTATATTTAGTACTCGGTCTTTTTGTTCGTTTTGGGACCATGCTGCTTTTTGCGGCCCCAGGCTCTTTTTCAGGCCCTTGTGCGGTCGCATGGCCCCTGTGTGCCTTGAGAGCTTCCGGTGTATTTTTTTAGTGCTTCCGGTATGTTGATTTAATGCTGCAACGCACGTTTTAAGGCCCTGTCGCTTTTTGCGAAACTGCTCGCTTTGGAGGGCCAGTTGCACTTTCGGCCCCCGTTGTGCTCTTAGGGTCCAGCTGTGTTTATTTGGGGCTTCTGACGCACATTTGTGGGGCCCCAGTACAATTTTTGGGCTTCGGTGCGATTTTTTGGGTCCCAGCGCGACTTATCCCGCCCAGGCGCGTGGTTCCGGGGACCCAACGCCAGTTTTCTGGGCTCAACGCGTTATTTGTGGATCTCTTTTGAATTTTCTTTAAAGTCTGAATCTCGGCCTGATTTTTCGAGTCCCTGGCGCCATGTTTTTGTATCTCACCTCATTTGTTTAAGCTCCGGTATGTTTTTCAGGGCCGTACGCGATTTATGAAGGCATCCGATGGTATGTTCGGTGCTCCAGGGCCATCTTCCTGACCCAGACAGTTATTTTTGTTGAATCCATCCTTATTTTGGAAGGCTCCGGCTTGATTATTTTGGGGATACCGATGCGATTTCTGGGGTTACACTGTGCTTATTTGGGGCCCTATAGGCCAATTTTTGGTAGCCCCGACGTGAATGCTTGATGCCCAGACCAAATTTTTGGGACTACCGATGGGAATTGTGGGTCCCGAACGCGATATTTGGGGAACCTGTTTGAGTTTGCGGGGCCCGTTGTACTTAGCTGTGACCCCAACGCGATCTTGGTGGTTCCTGTCGCAGATTTTCGGGCCTCGTAGCGAGTTTTCTGTGCCCGCCGTATTTATCGGGTCAGCTCCCTACGCGAATTCTGGTGGACCGACGCGAATTTTGAGTGGCTCCAGCGCGACTTTTTGGGGTCCCGGCACGATTCTTGGGAGCTTATCCCCCTTAGGAGGGAGGGGACATTTGCCCCTTTAATATGCCACTGCGGCCACTGAAGGAGTTTTTTTCAGCCGATAGCACCTTTCGGAGTGTAAAAGCCCTCCAGGTAATTTTGTCCGGACCTGTTCTCAGTTTGCCGGTGCTGGAGTCGATTCAATCGAATCTCGGTGTGAACTTTTTGGACATCCAGTTCTATCTTTTTACAGGTCCGTATGTGATATTTTTGGGTCCCGGTATGATTCTTCGGTCTCCTGGTGCGATTTTTTTACTCGATGCCCTGACACGTTTTCTTCCGGTGCCCAGCGGGTTTTTGGGGGACCGACCCGATTTTTGAAGCCGTAGAGTGACGGAATGCCACTCTGTATCGGTTGCCACTCTATATCTTCCATCGTGTCAATTATAAAAAGTAAAGTTTCACCGGCATAGTGGTCACCATAGGTCATGTGAACTGAGGTCATGGGTAACTTTTCAATCATTTATTGCGTATAAAAATATTACCAGAATTGGATTCCTTGAAGCTTTGTGAGTTCAGGAATGTCTGGACATTTATATTTCGAATGATATTTAGCATAGTTATCGGCCACCAGCGTAATCTCGCAGTATGACCTTCCAGAAATACTGGACGCTGTGACTACTGAACCGTTGACCTGATCGAAATACAATTTTAGCAGGAGGGCATAGGATAACCCTATGCATCAATCATTTGCTCAAAATCTGGGACATGAGGGTGGACAATCACCCCTTTGGCTGGTCAATTTGTCCTAGAATTCCCCCGTTATCGTTACCGTTAAGTTTATGAATATTATATAGCATTATGCATTACTACTTTATAAAACCGTCCATCATCCACACAATGCCAGAGAATGCGTTGGTATATGTTATCAAACTGCATCTCGATATTGGACGGAGGGACGGCCGAGTTAGTACCTCAATCCTCGAAACACTTCAAATATGGTAAATTTTTCGCTCTGGTGCGTTCCAAGACAGATCGACCAAAATGTTTCAAATTGTACACCCCATAAATATGTATTTGGACCAAAGTTGGTGGACATGGTAGTCTTGTGCTCTGAACACGTCTCAACAAGTTTCGGAGTTATATCCTCCGGCAGTATTTTGAGGTCACACGATTAGGGTATCTTAGCGGTAGATATTTCATCGATAATGAAGAGAAAATGTGACATATTATGCATCTTTGAGAATACAAATTATTACAGAAAACACATCCGTGATAAAATATCAACATTTGTCACGTGTGGCATCGCGACCCCATGACCTCGTGACCTCGTGACGTTCTGTGACCCCTAGCCCATTGAAATTGTTAAATTTGATGGCAGAAATACAAACGGGCAAGATTTGGCTGCCATATCATTTTTGTAATGTGTTTTGCCTTTAAATATCCCAGTCGTCCGTTCTCCATGGTTTCTAATACTTTCCGATTTTCGGAACGGACGGATTTCGAGTAGGTTGTCCGCCATTGTAAAACTACGAGGGATCGAACAATGAAATGAACATTGGTGATATTAAAACGTTTCCTTGACAAAAAAATTAAAAACGTATTGATGTAAGTCTTATAAACTTCACAAAACTCAAGGTCACCCATTACCGATAGGTTGAGTATTGGAGTTTATGGGTACATCGACTGCGTCGATCATGCAACGACCATATCATCGTCCATCAAGCAATGGCATATGCACGAAGGTCAGTTGACGAGACAACTGCATGTGAATGGTTCGATGTACGTGTGACATCATGCCGTGCTACGATCCTCATTTTGTCAGGTGGTGCGTTCCACGACAGATCGACCAAAAAATTTACAATTTTACACCAACTATATTTACACGTGGACCAAAATTTGCTTACATGGTAACCTTAAGTCTGCCGCCTTCGGGTTGGGCACACCCACCCAACACACCACTATCTGCTGTGTGGGGAGGACAGGCCAAACTGTCCTCGATGCAATGCACCGCTGTCAGTACGTCACGTTCTGATTGCATGTCCCCTGCTCGCCGATGATAGAAGACGTCTTTTTGGAGTCATGCATTCGTCGTCACTCCGCGATCTCCTGGGTGACCACTCGCGCGTCGTAACTTCAGGACAACTTTTTCGCTTTCTCTTTGATGTCGACTTCAGAGCGATTTACCCACCTCACTGACATGCAACACTAGAAACTAGGAATGATCCGCCTTTACTATTTAGGTTTATTTTATTATTTAGGTTCGTATATTACTGGCACCAATCATCTTAAGCTGGCCATCTAACATTGCTATGGGCGCTATATGACCAACGCAGTCGATGCACCCCTACACCCAAATAACCAACCAAACTCAGGAACCGCAAAAATGTCGACATTCTCTACACACTACTTTCTAGCCCAGCCCAGTCCTCTAGCCCATAAAACTACTTAAGTTAGACACAATTATGGTATGATTTCAAGAATGGCTTAGTAAGGTACCTACGTTCATCGGTAACAATAGTCTGGGTTCGTGGCATCGCGCTTGCTAATTTGTACCAGCACCCAGGCAGTGGAGTTCATAATCACGCTTGATAGTGCTCCCGACTAAGAGACCAACTCTCCCAGCGCATTTAATTCAAAATCTGCGTAATAAATAATTTATTTATCTCACATTCATCCAATCTCCATTTCCGCGCCAGCGTCACTGGATGAACCGCGCATGAACTTGAGTTCGCAATTTAAATATAACTATCAAATCTGCAAAAGCCAATTCTCTCATCCATAAGTCACTAACAATTATATGTATCAAAATATTTTGATTCAACGTACTTTCAACTTCATCTTAACGTTTGAAATAGTCATAGGTAAAACCACTTTTCTAGCGAACAAATACCGATGCGCGTCGACCATCGCGGCGAATAATCGTCTAAAATGCGTCGGACAGACTGACAAGGAAAACATGTCTTGGCTTAGCGTTTTCTTTTTAGCTGGCCCCTGTGCCCCAATGTCCGCTGCAACGTGAGGATGGGCTCCTATCGAGGCTAGGTTAGCTTAGGCTTTTTAAGTTACAAAATGTTGTGGATTCATTTTGTGAGAATAGAATCCCCCCAAGAAAAAAAAATTGGGACTTGTTTGTTTTAAACAAAAACATGCTAGTTTGGGTTGATTAGTTGACATGCTATATTATGTTGGATTATGGCAGGTTTTGTTTTTATTTGGATAATTTTGGGCAATAACTGGTTTGAAATTATTCATATTCTTTTATTTTTGTTCTCCAAAGGGAGGTTAGGCTATATTAGGTTAGGTTATGTTTTATTTTTGTTTTATTTTGTAAACCTTACTTCGTATGCAATGTTCCCTATCAAAGCCCATTTTTTGGTGTTTTTTTACTCACAAACTGAAAAGCAAGCATTTGTGCAGAAAATTAGTACTCTCATTATATTGGTGGCATTCATAAACATCGTATTGTAATTCCAAGAATCTATAAAATACCTTAAAGCACAAATTTCCTATAGCTTGACCTCCTTCGAAGGCAAACAAGTTCCATTTTTGACAATTTTAAACATCGTAATTTTCGAATTCTAATATATATCTACATCTCTAAATATCTAATCTAACCTAACCTAGCAAAACCCAAGCCCTTTGTTTGCATTATGGAGGTAAAATGCGTATAAAACTTATCTCCGGCGCCAAGCTCGACGGACGCAATGTGTGCTTCCCTTAATGGCATCACATGCATACTCTGCCCACCCCTATCTGCGCCTCTGGATCACAGATGCCAGTGGGATTTTGTGGTCAAAGAACCAGAGCATGTGAGCTAATGCCCCCGAAGTGTTCGTTCATCGCTCCCTCTCGCAATTAGACATAATCCAAACGCAGATCGTATATATCAACATTAATAGTCTAAACAATTTAGACGGGCTTCAACACTCACTACTATGACCCGGGAACGTTCAGTCCATAGGAGGACGGTTCGCAGGTCGTCTGCCTCGCTTTCGATTTCGTCGCGTCCCAGCGAACGTGGTGCTCCCCACCCCTCCCCTCGAGGGGGATCCCAGATGGGCGGAGTGGCCCCGAGGTCAGGATCGGCTAGCCCCGCCCCCGGATGCCCTGGGAGTCTGCCTCGTCTCCGCCGTTCTTTCTCCCTGTCAGTTGCGCCCACTATGTCGTCTGAAGAGGAACGCTGCTTTTGTGAGGGGGAGAGGGCCGAGGCCGAACTTATGTTCACACGGTTGGTGGACCAAGGGACATCCCCAGATTTCTGCCCGAGGTCGTTCTGGACCTCGGGCTCGACGAGTTTCGGGGCGTTGCCCATCTCCGGGAGGTCGTGGCCCGGAGGCGAAGACGGCTGGGATAACCTTTCACCCCGACCGGCACGGAGACCGCCACGGGGTGGCCTTGCGGTAAGCCCCCCCCCCCTCCCGAGTGTCACGGTGTCTTGAGTGTCGCCCTCCCCCCCTTTTACAGAATGTTCTCATAGATTTTCTCGAGTTTCGACCACGCCCAGCGCTCTCTCCTGTGGGGAGAGAACAAATCGTGTATTTCCTTCACCCGACATCAGTGGGGTTTTCTTCTTTAAACCAGGAAGGCGTCATTTATCCTGGGGCGAGGTCTGGTGTCCCAATCTCGAGTCTCACTACGGCTTTGTCGGGGAACGGGGTGGTCGAGTTGACCCTTCTACTTCTGCTAGCTACTTCATTCATGCTATGATTAATGCTATATTCAAGTTTCTAGAGGATATGCAAGTAACTTCCAATGGTCAAATTTGAACAACATTGAAACAAGCTCTCTTATGATGTGTAGTTCGTTGTATTATCAAATCATTTCACCCTGTCACTTTGCCCTTAAAGTGTAGTGGAAGCAACTGGCCACTCAACATCTTGCAATCAAAACGTATCATACATCTTCTGTGTGATGTGCTCACAATTTCCAATGTTCTTAACTAAACGAAATTCGAACGTGCTGCATTTTTAGATCATCTGGAGTAACTTCCATGAAAGTTGAACTCTGTCACTTTTGCACTCAATTCCAGAATTTGTGTCCCATGTTAACACATTGTATTCCTTTAAATTGTATATCAGATGTTCTACATTACCGAATTCATTTCCAATGTACTTAAATAATCCGGCATAAAATCAGCTGCCTTCTTATGTCATACTCGACTAGTTTTATAGCTATCTAACCCGGTCATTTTTGCACTCAATTTCAGGATTTGCGCCTCGAATTCTCACATTGTATTCCTTTAAATTGTATATCAGATGTTCTACATTAGCGAATTCATTTCCAATGGTCTCAAATAAAACGGCATAAGATCAGCTGCCTTCTGATGCCATACTCGACTACTTTTATACATGTCTAACCCTGTCATTTTTGTACTAAATTCCAGGATTCTTGTTTCGAATTATCATATTGTATTCCTTTTAATTGTACATCAGATGTTCTACATTACCGAATTAATTTCCAATGGCATAAAATAAGCCGGCAAAAAATCAGCTGCCTTCTGGTGCCATACTCGACTACTTTTATATATATCCAACCCTGTCATTTTTGCACTCAATTTCAGGATTTCGGCCTCGAATTATCACATTGTATTCCCTTAAATTGCAAATAAGATGTTTTACATTATCGACTTAATTTCAAATGGTCGCAAATAAACGGACATGAAAACATCTGCCTTCTGATGCCACATTCGACTACTTTTATAGATATCTAACCCTTTTAATTTTGCACTAAATTCCAGGATTTCTGTCTCAAATTATCATATTGTATTCCTTTTAATTGCATATCCGATGTTCTACATTCTACATTCCAATTGTCTCAAATAAACCGGCATAAAATCAGCTGCCTTTTGATGCCATACTCGACTACTTTCAACGATATCTAACCCTGTCATTTTTTAACCTTTAACATGAAGCTTTCCGGCATTATTGAGGTTCTGACATGGCTCGATGCACTTCAAGCGCCGACGGTTCCTGTCCAGAGGATCCGTAGGGCAGCCGAGCGGTGGCACGACAAAAAGTAAAGTTCCACCCTTCAACAATACTAAGCAACATAGACTCTGCCACCCCAAAATGGTGTAGGTGAAATTCACGGTTGTAGATGCATTCTTTCCATTCAACGCCCATAAGCGTATTGTTCTTAAACAATATCGAGAAAACCTGTGGGGCTCAACTCCAGTGGTGGCGGAACTCATGCCAGGCACATCGCCTTTCGCTTTAAATGTGACACTCTACCTGTAACTTTGGCGTTGGGCCCATTAACATTCAGGGAATGGTCCGCGCTCCCAAGCGCGCCCCGTCACTGAATGTCGGGCGGTCGAGGACGGCCTGCGGGCCGCGGGGCCCACCGGCTGTGATGGAAAATTCAATAAGCTCTGGTTCAAAAATTCAATAGTTCAATAAGCCAGTACGAAAAGTAACAATACACGCAATATATCACTGTAAGTGGCAATGAAATTAACGTCTGAAGGCAAGCTAACTTTCATAAATGCACTTCCCATCATATTTTATGGAGAAAGAGCCTCATAAATTGTAACTGTATTCTACGCGCACGCATTAGTGAACATCCGGGCGCGCTTGTCGCGGGCGCATATTTCAGAGTCCTTGAATGGCATCAGTAACCTACCTGTTTTCTTTCTTTTCTGGAGATCCCCTCGATGTCCGCATTAACATTACGTCTGACGCCTAACGATAAAAGAAGTCTCTGAATGTCACGTCCCTCTTACAAAGGGTTAGGAGGCGGCGGAAGAAGAGCCACAGGGGGCGGAATCCTCTCCTTCCCTTACTTTACCTGGATGGATTTAAGCCAGCACCGTGGATCCGCGGGCCCGCTGGCCAGCAGACGTGAAATAAAGTTGTTTGTTCCTTCGTGAGCGGTCTTTTTTAAAAGCGATATTGCGGGATTATCCGCCGAGGATATGCAGGTATACTGCATGCTTCTCGGGCGATAGAAGTGGTTTGGTTTGGTTTTTGATTTACCTGTGTCGGACATGTACCTATGTACCTAATATACATGTGTTTAGCAGCCATTGCGGCGGACCCTACGTCAGCAGGCATTAATAGCTGTCCAGAATGCAACCAAGAAGGGCCCTTGTGGCTCACAGTTGCTTTGATCTTTTATGTCTTTATGTATAATAGCAGACAAAACAGAAAGAAAGTCTTTTTTCTTATGTGAACGTTTTCCCGACGATATTGCGTGGTTCTCTGGCGAGAGGAATGTGGGAGGCGGAGACAATAAGAGTTTTCGGAAGAGCACCTTACGATTTTTTACTGATGTCATTATGCATTCTCATGCGAGACAAAAATCACGAGTCCATGCTTCGTTCTTGTCCCAGTATTCTCGGGAGAGAACATTTGGCTCGATGAGATTATATGCCATTCTCAGCTGAGTATTTTAAGACGCTTGGAGAAGCGTAATTGGTCTCGTGGCAATGGTCTCAGAGACTGTGTAGAGGTCGAAATCGTACATGGTCCTCTGAAACTTGTGGTTATCCGCAGATAACTGTTGGATTTTCCGTGGTCTCCCCGAGAAGCACCTCCGGTCTCAGATGAGGAAAAAGATCTCATAACTATTTCTGAGTGTAGGGCTGAGCTACATCACTCGAATATATTGCCAGCGAGACAAGAGGTTTCCGGGTAGCTTTCCCTCTGGTCTTTGCTAGACTTCATCGGGATCGTTTTCTTCTGGGGCGACACGGTAGCCTGAGCTGTCTGGCATTTGGCTACCGTGGTACGTGAAGTAAGCTTCATCAATTATCATGCGCGGATTTCTTCTTTACAGTAAGAGTCCGCGAGACAGCTTGCGGATGTGCGTTTTCTGGGCGATGTCTTGTTCGGGGGTACATTGAAGCGCCTTCTTGTACTTCCTGTATCTGGTCCCACCTACCTTGATGATTGTTTATACATACGTTCTGTATATTCCGAACTTCCGAGCCAGCAGACGTTCGGACACGCCCAGCTTACGAGCGGCGGCGTGAATTAGCTAACGCTTGGTAGTTGGGCTCACGCCAGTGCTTGTCGACTCTTATCGACATGTGATTTGTCTTCGAGCTTTTACAGCTGCCAGCATACGATACTCCAATGTAACCCAGCTCATGACAAAGGAGATACAGAAAGCTGTACCACGTTCGACGCGTATTGCATTTTATGTAGGTTCAACCTAACTCATGGGCCATTAATTAGCTGTTCACTATTTAATTTGGTACTGAGAACCTCACAATCGACTTTTAAATGGAGGAAAAAAGCGAAGGAACGACCTATGTGGCGTATTTCACTGTTCAGACAGTGTTTCAAGGCTTCATACTTCCAGATATTAATTGCATCCTCTAAAGAACAATGACCGCTTCATGCTGTGCTACACGGGTCGATAGAGGTGCAAACAGTACCCTCTTACCCTCCATGGAGGGTAGCAGGTTGACCTGATAACGCAACTCCTTGGTAGCACAATCTTGTCGAGAACATTAGCAGCACGCAATGTGTTAAAATGGACGCTTCATGCAAATGAAGATGCTTCCAAGGGAGTTGCGAACCTTATGCCAAATAGTAAATCAACACTTTGTGAATGTGGTACCATTCAGCATTCAAACTAGAAAATAGAGGATATTTTTCTTTTTGGAGAGGGATAATGCTCTAGATGGCAAAGATCCACAACCAGTCTGCTTTTGTGTCATCCCTGTACCCAAGGTGTTAAAATGCAATTTTGGGAACTTTATTGTCATGTTACGGTTTTAGCAAACTCAGCTTGTTCTGGCACCTTTGACATTTTATCTACATTCACTTTTAGCAACTGAAGTGTGTTGGGACACATTGGCATGTTCTGTAGGCACACTGATGTGACATTCTTGGTTCACATATTGCAGTTCTAGCATACCCAGTGTGTCAATACAATTTTGAACCTTTGTTGTGATGCTGCACCTTTGCATCGTTACTAAGCTTGCTAATGCATTGCTTTTATGTGCATCTATGTAATATTTATTGTCACCAATAAATCAATGACTGAGGAAAATCAATGTTTGCACGCCAAAGAGTAATTAGGTAGTGATCTGCATCTTCAGTGGCGGTACTGTGCGCTGGAATGTCAGCATGAAAGGTAAATGCTCTAGTTAGGGCGGCATGTGATAGGTAGCAAAACTGGCCTTTGAAATCAAGAGAGTGTATCCGATTGACACATTTTTGCACCTCTGCGGGTCGGTTCTTGGCTGCAATGAATGCAAGCACCAACATCAGTGTATGCATCAAAGGCCAGAAGACAGGTTGAATGGACGAAAGTCGCTCTTAAGTTCATTTTCCCCGTACAACGCTATGGGTTAATGTTACAGCCGGTCCTAAGGCGGTGAGCTGGTAGATATTCCTCAGCTGTGGCCTGCATCAACCCGGGTGACAGCAACCTTGGTTCTGCTGTCGGGACTGACACCGGTGGGCCCAGCCGCCAAGGACGTCACTAGCCTCAGGTGACGTCACCAGGCCCAGCTGGCTCGGTCGGAGCGGCGGAGCAGATGATAAAAGCCACCGATGCGGCGACCACGCGCGTATTTACCCCTGGTGGTTGTCCGGGCAGGACTCGGGTCTGAGACGTGTTTCCTCGCTGGTGTCCGCAGGTAAGGCGACAGCGGGAGCGCACTTTGGTAACGCCACCGGCAGAAGCATATGGCTTGTTGTATTGGTGTGAAATACTGACGGGAGTGGTTTATTGGACGAACATGATGGTGCGTAAATCTCAGTCGTCATTGCACGATGTCGAGTTCCCCTGATACATCGATTGCATTTCTGAAAATAGTACCTTTTTACTTGTGACATTCAGCGAAGTTTCCAATTACAATTATTAAAGCACTAAATTACGACTTGCAAATTCACAGCACGTTATTTCTATCTGTGTGGTTATGCCCACGGTCGCCTCATAGAGAGTCACAGCTACGCACGTAACTACAATTATTTTAGATTACTTAGCATCATCTATAAGTCGGGGCAAGATGCGTGCACATACCTAGACCTTGGTCAGGTACCGTGCACATACCTATACCTTGGTTGAGCACCATGCGCTACATGGTGTAGAGGAGGGGGATGGTCGTCGTGCACATACCTAGACCTTGGTTGAGCACCATGCGCTACATGGTGTAGAGGAGGGGGATGGTCGTCGTGCACATACCTAGACCTTGGTTGAGCACCATGCGCTACATGGTGTAGAGGAGGGGGATGGTCGTCGTGCACATACCTAGACCTTGGTTGAGCACCATGCGCTACATGGTGTAGAGGAGGGAGATGGTCGTCGTGCACATACCTAGACCTTGGTTGAGCACCATGCGCTACATGGTGTAGAGGAGGGGGATGGTCGTCGTGCACATACCTAGACCTTGGTTGAGCACCATGCGCTACATGGTGTAGAGGAGGGAGATGGTCGTCGTGCACATACCTAGACCTTGGTTGAGCACCATGCGCTACATGGTGTAGAGGAGGGGGATGGTCGTCGTGCACATACCTAGACCTTGGTTGAGCACCATGCGCTACATGGTGTAGAGGAGGGGATGGTCGTCGTGCACATACCTAGACCTTGGTTGAGCACCATGCGCTACATGGTGTAGAGGAGGGGGATGGTCGTCGTGCACATACCTAGACCTTGGTTGAGCACCATGCGCTACATGGTGTAGAGGAGGGGGATGGTCGTTGCATGGAGGTATTCGCACAGTCCGCATCCTTGAAATTCTGTTGCAATTCGATACATTGTGCAGGATTGAATAGTGTTCTGCACGTGACATCAGTATTAAGATTATCTGAAGCACAATTGATGTGTTCTCAAAGGCGTGGGGACAAGGGATAGATGGGAATATGTCCTCCAGTATTCCCAAATGCGGGCTTGCCCCACAATGTTTTGTAAGAAGTATGCGGATTTGTTGTCATTCCACTGTAACCCCGCCTCTTCAGCAAGAATCGCATATTTATTTGCCCCCCACTAATTTCGAGAACACAAATGCACCTCGTCAGATAAACTCAATGCCTACTAGAATGCCAGAGAACCACATCCACGAATCGTAGTTACGAATATACTTCCTGACTTCATAATCACGGTACAGGCTTTCAAGTTCAAGGCATCGAAATCGGCAGTATGCCACTTGAATGTTCCCAGTTGTGTTCTTCCAAAGCACGAAGGCAGCACATTCAGTACGTAGCATTGCAATGTGCTGTTTCAACTAAACGGGACTAAACGTAGCATTGCAATGTGCTGTTTCAACTAAACGGCACTAAACGTAGCATTGCAATGTGCTGTTTCAACTAAACGACACTAAACGTAGCATTGCAATGTGCTGTTTCAACTAAACGGCACTAAACGTAGCATTGCAATGTGCTGTTTCAACTAAACGGCACTAAACGTAGCATTGCAATGTGCTGTTTCAACTAAACGGCACTAAACGTAGCATTGCAATGTGCTGTTTCAACTAAACGGGACTAAACGTAGCATTGCAATGTGCTGTTTCAACTAAACGGCACTAAACGTAGCATTGCAATGTGCTGTTTCAACTAAACGGCACTAAGCGTAGCATGGCAATGTGATGTTTCAACTAAACGGGACTAAACGTAGCATTGCAATGTGCTGTTTCAACTAAACGGCACTAAACGTAGCATTGCAATGTGCTGTTTCAACTAAACGGCACTAAACGTAGCATTGCAATGTGCTGTTTCAACTAAACGGCACTAAACGTCTGCTTGGTGGCAACATAAAACATTATCAGAACATGTTTTATAGTTAAAACGTACATTGAGAAATAACTAACCGTCACCAGGAAATTCAGTAAGAAAATGAATGTGTATTAAAGGCATGCATGTACTCAATGCATGCAGGTATGGTCATCCATAATCACCGGCCATTAAGTTAGTGTTGCAGTAATTACAAAGCATATGTGGTGTAAACAAATATGAAGCAGCACATGGATAAACTCTATGTGCTGCCAAACGTGATGAAACGATACAATGTCACGAGTCTGGAGATGCAGGCTTGATATGTCATCTGAAATCGAGTGGTGTGGTGGTTCGAGTGGTGTGGTGGTTCGAGTGGTGTGGTGGTTCGAGTGGTGCGGTGGTTCGAGTGGTGTGGTGGTTCGAGTGGTGTGGTGGTTCGAGTGGTGTGGTGGTTCGAGTGGTGTGGTGGTTCGAGTGGTGTGGTGGTTCGAGTGGTGTGGTGGTTCGAATGTCATTGAAAGCCGACAATTACGCATGGCCAGAGGTCTGAGTGGTAAATAATCTTCACACACTGCAGCCTGCATTGATACCTGCCAATAACAATCCAGCTTGTCATTCACGTTAATTGGTAAATCTACAACGAGCTATGGTATTCAACCGTATGCCCGCAGCTAAAGCTGCTTCGTCCTTCGGGCTATATTCTGAGTCATTTGCACGATCCTACCAATTCAAATTTAAATTGGTGCGATCATGGGATGCATCCTGATGAAAGGCTTGAGGTCCGGTGAAGGGGAAAATACTTCAAGGGTTTTCCAACAGATTAAATGTGTATGCATATATATTGTAAGATGTCGAAGCATATTAGAAGTGGACTGCCTTGACGTAGTTCAGGATAATATATACCTCAAGCTACATATCTCTGTTCGCGTTTATTTCTTCTTTTTTCACATAACCACCAAGATAACGATTCTATTAGATTACGAATGAAAACTATGTTTCATGCAATGCCATGGCACAAAACATCGTGGTATGTCATACCACAAAACAAATACAATTCAATGTGTACATGTACTTTATAAAACGACGGTCATAAAGCGTTGTTCGCAAGATGAACAAGTAGTAGATAACATACAAAGTCTGATGCTGGATGCAGAGACGCTTCTCAAAACCATTGTCGAGCATCTAAACATGTAATAACGTATTTTTCACATCATCTTTGAATAGGCGTATTCAGGGTGCCGTTTTAATTCCTCTTTTAGTATGTTGACGACAAGAGAAGCTTTTTCGGCGCTAGCTTAGCCAACAACTAAAAACGTCAATTCCCACAAGGGCCATGTTTTGCGAAGGAAAGCTTGGAAGCATGCGGAAGTGATTTTGAGGTGAACAAAAAATGGTCATACGACAGAGATGAAGAGTTACGGAAGTTAGGAGCAGCAGCCAATCTTGAAGTTCGATCCACACTTGGTCCACAGTCACAGCATGGGATTTGTCCGCAGCTACCAGGTCCATGCGGCACCCTGATACTGATCTAGCGTTGGGGTAGCATGCTGCTATCACTGCCGTTAAACACAAATCTGAACCTGCTGAGGACCGCCTGAGAGACATAAGAAATCCAGTGCCTGTTGGCTGGACACACGAGGCCGAAAGCCTGTTGACGGGAGCGTGAGTTTGGTGTCCCGACATTGCGAATTTCTTCGGCTGATGTTGGTCTTACTGTATTTACTTAATTTTTATTTTCGACTGGTGTGAGTCTCAAAGCTATCATGAAATAGTGACAGCCTATTGAATGCATTTCAATTGCCATCTGTCAGGCCAAGTCTGCAGATAACCTAATTCACTGTTTGCCAAGCGAAGTCTCCAGATGACCTAATTCGCCGTTTGCCAGGTCAGGTCTCCGGATGACCTAATTCGCCGTTTGCCAGGCCAAGTCTCCAGATGACACCCTGTGTGAACAGCCCTTCAGGTGGAGAGGCCATTTTTGCTTTTTGGTAGCAGAAATCGTTCGTATGTAGACGGAAGCCAGATGCAATGTTAAGCATGAGATGACCCATGGACGTAGAACACAGGTATACCGTAAATTACCCCTCAAGGCTTTAGAACTAACGAAATTCCTTTCGTTCTTTTTCATCTTCAACGACATTTGACGCCTATCAGCAGGTGCGAGGTACTCAATTGAAGACCCAAATCCTGTATGTGATAAGAAGTTCTTAGTTTGTGCATGATTACCTGCGATTAACACTGCAAAGTTGCATGAATTAACAGTCGCTGTATATGTCGTCACAACGTCGACACGGATCCAAAAAGCTCCTCCACATGCACAGCGCTCTTGAATATTTTCAGGAAGAGGGGAAGCGGATCAATTTATCTGTAATTTTAATACTATTGCCTTCCCGCTTTCTTCAATAGGTATGACGTCGCTGTTTGCTTCCAGCTGTTTAGAAAGGCCGATTAGTAATGTCATTAGTAATGTCACCATTACAATTTTAACCTGTGGAACCACCAATTCATTGGCATATTCCATGGTAAACCTGACACTTGCGCTTTAAGTACTTTGCATTTTGCTATTACTGAACGGTTTCAATGAAAAGAAGACAAATGTCTTAGATACGTGGAGGATCATAAGTAAGCCACGCGGATAGGTCGATGATGGGTCAATATGTATTTATATATGGTCGGAGTCAAATCCACCTTGCTGACACTTGCCCATCAAGCTAAATATGCCTTACCCGAGCTTAGCTTGCACGGAGAGTCTAAAACCAGCCTCATAGTGTTGCATACGTAATTCGACGTCTTTGGAACGTAATACTGTTACTGTAACCAGCAAAAAGCGTTGGCTAATACAAAAACAGTGAATTATACACGTTATAAAATACGGACATATTCACTCATGAGGTATTGGTCTGTATTATAATCCATGTTGCATATTATATGTCACCTGCATCATGTGTAGTGAAGTCCAAGAGAAGCAAATAAGCTACCACCTTTCTGACACATCATGTTGCCTGTATGCCATGATTTTCGGGTGACCAACTAAAAATATGGAGATCGATAATCTGATTACTGATACCTTAGGCGTCTACTTGAGGGCAAATCAACTTTAATTTGCTGCCTGGATTGGCTCGGGGATATTGTGAAATACCGAAGGGACAAGAAGTAGCATGTCAGGCTGTCCGTGGGTTGCTAGCCTACCTTGTAGGCACGCATTTGCAATCCAGTGTTTCGGTAACAATGTAGCGATACACTCGACAGCTGAAGTAGCCAGCAGCATTGTCGTAGGCTGACCAGCCTGCTGAGACTGGGGCAGATTCCGGTTCGGTGCAGCCGGTGATTTTCACGCTCACGATCTTCCTCGGAAGTCCTAATGGGTACGCGATTCCCGGAAGCCCGTGTGCTAGGTATCTACATCGGCCTGGTCGGCACCGCAGACTTTCACTGGTCGGAAACAGAGTCCCCTCAATGTTAGGCACATAAACCTCCGCCTAAATTGTTCTTTTCGTGAGACTTCACAGGCCGATCAACATTACCCAGCGGAAGAGCCCGCTCATTCCCCGTGAACAATGGACTCCGTCCGGCGTAACCTCGACCGCGATTGTCTTTGGTAGCACTGGGTCCACTGACAGGCGTCCTTGGAGACGGTTTCCGTGGCTGCACCAACCACCGACCACGTGATCACCACGCCCCTGCCTCGTGCTCTCGGGCCTGCTGATCAATACCATCCACGCATCGACGCACGTAGAGGGTCCCGCGCATCTCCTCTCTCACCTTGGATGGTGCCGGAAGGCGGCCCTCGCCTACCCTCCCCACAACGTAGCGCATGGCCGACAAGGTTGCAGAAGGGCCGCCGCACTGTGTTCGAGTGCGCTTCTGCGGAAGAGAGGCGCCGACGTCGATGCTTGCACGTGCCCGGCGCGTGCCCGGCACGTGTGCCAAGCTCACCACGATGTAGGGCAGTAGTCGTCGGCCGCCAGGGTCGAGCTGCCTGTGAGTAGCATGTGCCGAAAATACACCGGCCTGGGCGACCCCGACGTTGTCGGACACGACCGAAGACCTGTTGACGGGTGCAGTGCGCACCATCACGTGCTGTGCATCAAAGCTCACCAGCCTGGCACGCTCGCTGCTGGTGATCGGGACGTGCTGTTGGCCACGCAGGCAATGGGTGACAATGACAGCCAACAGGCGATGAATGAGTCAGTGACACTTGTTGGCTTTGTTTGTAGCCTTAGGTCGATGTCAGCGCCAACTTCAAGGCTGCCAGAAGACAGACCGATCCGCTGTCTGGCTGGCAAGGCTGCGACGCCTTGACATCATTGTTACCCTTTGTTTTCTTCTCTTCCAGAATCGTCAGCATGTCTATCGTTACCAACAAAACCATATTGGATCGGTAAGTTGAAATGACCTGTTTTCAACTAAGTTAAATGGGGGTCATAGTTCTCGGCAATACAAACCGTGTCCAAAAGGGTGGGCTGCTAATCTCATTTGATTCTGACATCCAACACAGCCAGCTTCTAAATATGAACCAGCGTCCAGTGAGAAGTGGTCCTTAGCTAACTGCATAGTTGTTATGCATTGAGGAGTGTTCTGGACGGTAACTGTAGTCATAGGTGCATAGTTGTTATGCATTGAGGAGAGTGTTCTGGACGGTAACTGTAGTCATAGGTGCATAGTTGTTATGCATTGAGGGTAGTGTTCTGGACGGTATCTGTAGTCATAGGTGCATAGTTCACGTCTGTAGTGTTCTGGACAGTAACTGTAGTCATGTAGTCCAGAGTGTTCTGGACGGTAACTGTAGTCATAGGTGCATAGTTCACGAGAGTTTCATTGAGGGTAGTGTTCTGGACAGTAACTGTAGTCATAGGTGCATAGTTCACGTCTGTAGCTGAATTAGTCATCATGCACTCATAGTAGACACGGAAAGGAATTTGCTGCACCATCTCCGAATTACTGCACAGTTAAGTTAAATTAAATCAATTTTAGGGCACCATTTCATTAAAAAAACGCCCTGAGTTACCACCACCGATGAATTAGTTACCTTTGGTTATGGTCGGTACTCAACAGTTACCAACACAGTTGTGCCGTAGTATCGACACGGCCGTGACGTTGTTCCGACATAGCTGTGACATTGTGTCAGCGCAGCTGTGATGTTGTGCCGACACAGCTGTGATGTTGTGCTGACACAGCTGTGATGTTGTGCCGACACAGCTGTGATGTTGTGCCGACACAGCTGTGATGTTGTGCCGACACAGCTGTGATGTTGTGCTGACACAGCTGTGATGTTGTGCCGACACAGCTGTGATGTTGTGCCGATACAGCTGTGATGTTGTGCCGACACAGCTGTGATGTTGTGCCGACACAGCTGTGATGTTGTGCCGATACAGCTGTGATGTTGTGCCGACACAGCTGTGATGTTGTGCTGACACAGCTGTGATGTTGTGCCGACACAGCTGTGATGTTGTGCCGATACAGCTGTGATGTTGTGCCGACACAGCTGTGATGTTGTGCTGACACAGCTGTGATGTTGTGCCGACACAGCTGTGATGTTGTGCTGACACAGCTGTGATGTTGTGCTGACACAGCTGTGATGTTGTGCCGACACAGCTGTGATGTTGTGCCGATACAGCTGTGATGTTGTGCCGACACAGCTGTGATGTTGTGCCGATACAGCTGTGATGTTGTGCCGACACAGCTGTGATGTTGTGCCGACACAGCTGTGATGTTGTGCCGACACAGCTGTGATGTTGTGCCGACACAGCTGTGATGTTGTGCCGATACAGCTGTGATGTTGTGCCGACACAGCTGTGATGTTGTGCTGACACAGCTGTGATGTTGTGCCGACACAGCTGTGATGTTGTGCCGATACAGCTGTGATGTTGTGCCGACACAGCTGTGATGTTGTGCCGACACAGCTGTGATGTTGTGCCGACACAGCTGTGATGTTGTGCCGACACAGCTGTGATGTTGTGCTGACACAGCTGTGATGTTGTGCCGACACAGCTGTGATGTTGTGCCGATACAGCTGTGATGTTGTGCCGACACAGCTGTGATGTTGTGCTGACACAGCTGTGATGTTGTGCCGACACAGCTGTGATGTTGTGCCGACACAGCTGTGATGTTGTGCTGACACAGCTGTGATGTTGTGCCGATACAGCTGTGATGTTGTGCTGACACAGCTGTGATGTTGTGCTGACACAGCTGTGATGTTGTGCCGATACAGCTGTGATGTTGTGCCGACACAGCTGTGATGTTGTGCCGACACAGCTGTCACCCTGTGACGCTGCAACAGCATAGTTATGTTACGATCGTCTGTCCGGCAGATTCATGCGGCTGGAGGTACCCGAAAACAGCAGCCAGTGCATGTACGTGTGGATAGACGGCTCAGGGGAGCACCTGCGGGCCAAGACCAAGACTGTGCTCTTCACACCGAAAAATGCTAGCGGTGAGCACCAGCGCAGCTGTCTGACCCTGACCCTGCCGCTGCCTAGCTCACTAACTGCCTGACCCTCCCGCTGCCCAGCTCGCCAAATGTCTGACCCTCCCGCTGCCCAGCTCACCAACTGTCTGATCATCCCGCTGCCCAGCTCACCAATTGTCTGTCCCTGCCGATGCCCAGATCACCAACTGTCTGACCCTCCCGCTGCCCAGCTCACCAACTGTCTGACCCTCCCGTTGCCCGGCTCGTCAACTGTCTGTCCCTGCCGATGCCCAGCTCACCAACTGTCTGACCCTCCTGTTGCCCGGCTCGTCAACTGTCTGTCCCTGCCGATGCCCGGCTCACCAACTGTCTGACCCTCCCGTTGCCCGGCTCGTCAACTGTCTGTCCCTGCCGATGCCCGGCTCACCAACTGTCTGACCCTCCCGTTGCCCAGCTCACCAACTGCCTGTCCCTGCCGCTGCCCAGCTCACCAACTGCCTGCTCACCTGTCCAACTCACGTACCCATCTCACCTGCTGCACATTCCTACAAAGCTCACCAGCTTCCTGTCCACACCCAGTTCACCAGGACCTTGTCCTTGCTCAGCTCACTAGCTGCTCGCCCCTACCAAGCTCACCAGCTCCCTGTCCTTGTCCAGCTCACTAGCTATTCACCCTACCCAGCTCACCAGCTCCCTGTCCTTGCCCCGCTCACTAGCTGCCCGCCCCTACTCAGCTCACCAGCTCCCTGTCCTTGCCCAACTCATTAGCTACTCGCCCCTGCCCAGCTCACCAGCTCCTTGTCCTTGCTCGGCTCACTAGCTACTCGCCCCTGCCCAGCTTACCAGCTCCCTGTCCTTGCTCGGCTCACTAGCTACTCGCCCCTGCCCAGCTCACCAGCTCCCAGTCACCACCAATTTATTTGTTTGCCAGTGCCTTGCACATACATAGCTTACCAGCTCGCTGTCACTGCCCCTTGACTGCTGGTAAACATCATGAGCCTGTTCTTCTCCAGTTCACAAGCCCACCAACTGCCTGCTCCTGTTCCTGGCCAGTTCACCAGCCCCTTGTCCCTATCCCCAACAGTTCATCAGTTTTCAGTCCCGGTCAGCAGCAGAGATAGAGGTGGGTAAGATAATAACGTGCGTGACGACCTCGAAGGTCTTCTGCTCTTAGAACAGGATCTGCTATCTCCATTTTGATATTCATGAACATTTTTCGCCATATTTCCCTTGAAGCATTCTCAATCTTCGTCAACAAAAGAAGATATTTGCAGCGATATTCTTGCGCACCGACAGCCAACGGTAGACCTCGTCCCGTAGTCGGCGGTCGCCGTCCGTCCACGTGGGTCGGTAGTATCGCACGATAGACCTCGCCCAGCAGTCGGCCGCCGCCGTCCGTCCCCGTGGGTCGGTAGTATCGCACGATAGACCTCGACCCGCAGTCGGTCGCCGCCGTCCGTCCCCGTGGGTCGGTAGTATCGCACGATAGACCTCGCCCAGCAGTCGGCCGCCGCCGTCCGTCCCCGTGGGTCGGTCGTATCGCACGATAGACCTCGACCCGCAGTCGGTCGCCGCCGTCCGTCCCCGTGGGTCGGTAGTATCTCACGATAGACCTCGCCCAGCAGTCGGCCGCCGCCGTCCGTCCTCGTGGGTTGGTAGTAGAGGTCGACATGGATGGCTTTTTTATATCCATATCCATCCGCATCCGTCAGCCCAAATTTGTATCCATCCTTATCCATCCACCAGTTCCACCTCCTCCTCATGTGTTATCCATATCCATCCGTATCCATGAAGCAAATTTCCTATCCATCCATATCCATCCGCCTACATAATATGCTGCATCCATATCCATCCATATATGCCATGACCCTTTCAGATTAGTACATGTCAACATGACATATGTAAATTGCTACCTTCATAATGTTTTCGAGCTAAATGACGCGTTTATCACGACGGTGGAAAGACACGAAAAATAAATTCTGTAAAACGCCGTTTTAATAATTGACATCATTTGTTTCTGGATGGATACAACATCTGTTGGTAACGTATTTCCAATAAATAAATAAACGCTGTAGACGACTACAAATACCTGGTTTTGTGTGAATCACATGTATTTCCAGTCTGTGCACATGAATGAGTAGGCAGGTGTTATCCACAACGGTGAAGCTATACCTAATAAAAACGTTCAGCAGTCAGAACTAATGACTAGTTGCAGGTCGACCGACCTATTTGGTAGGTTCTTTGGTAGGTTTAGTTCTGAACCACTTCGTTGCAGTACTATGCTCCAAAGAGCGAGCTGAAAACAAGCAACATTTGGTGTTCATTCAACGACTTGTGAATGCTGTGCTAAGGGAAAATAAGAGGCATGAACATGAAAGACACGTGAAAGAGCACATGTCCAAAAAGTTGGCACTGTGTGATATAACACCGTTCATCACCACCAACTAGTTGCAGGTCGACTTCTCTTACTGCTTTCGCAGAACCATCAGCGCGTCGACGCTCTCAGGAGCGAGCTGGGAACGGCGCTCCTCCAGGATACGCCCACTCGCTGAGAATGCGCGTTCTGATGCAGTGCTGGCAGCAGGCACTGCCAGAAGGTGCCGTGCCAGCTGATGCAACAGGCAGAACCTTTCCTGGACGCCGCGCGCCGACCAGAACTTTAGGATGTCTTGCCCACATGGATCGCGACAGACTGCCAGTTCGGGCCCCGGCTGCTCCATGTATTCAGCGAGCTCCGCTTGTAAAGACCGCGATGGATTGGCTTCGGCTTCGGCAGAGTCTTCAGCTGCAAAGCTGAAGAAACTTGCCATGCTGCTACTGCTCAGCCCTGACTGTGATGGGTGCGATTCGGCAGGCAGTGGCGAGTCTGGTGAGTCGTGGTCGACAGCGGCTGCACTCCTGCAGCTGCCACGATCTCGGATCCGCACGAGCTGCTTCGCCAAGTCGGCCATCAGGTTTTGGCCCTCCTGCTTCAGCTGTGCGTCCAGGAATTTGAAAATGCTCAGACGACGGTGAGGCGGCCACATGAGTGCCGCCGCCAGGTGTGCTGGTTTCACCTTGTACTTCTGCAGCAGACTTGCTCTTAGGCGGCGCTTCAACTCTTCCGCAATGAGGTCGCCTTCCTCATCTGCTTTCAGGTGCTGCAGGAGCCGCTCCAAGCAGGGCACGACCAGGTGGAGGGTGGGCGAACGCTCGCAGCTCAGCTGGTTGCTAGCCAGCGTCAGCGGCTCCAGGATGTCAACAATCTGACGCAAGGTGCTGGCGCGCAGGCTGCCTAGCAGCTCCTCTACTGGCGGGTCGTCCACAAACGCCGGCAGGCGGCGCATGTCTTCCATGGCCTCCAGGATCGACTTCACCATGATGAGCGTGCTGTGCCAGCGGGTCTCGCACTCCTGTTTGAGGGTTTTGGTGAGGTGCCTATCCAGGCCCTTTCGCCTCACCAGCGAGACCAGCTGTTTGCTGGACTTTAGCTGATCGCAGATTCTTTGCGCTGCGGTTGGCAGGGCGTCCTCACTCTCCTCAGCCCACTGACGGCGCTCACCCGTCGCCGGCTCCAGAGCTGCCTTCACCACCAGGTGAAGCTGGTGACAGGTACAGCCGAGCCAAAGCGAAGCACGTCGATCGAACGCAGCGCGCATGTTGGCTGCGTTATCAGTGACCACGGCACTGACACGACCGTCTTGTTCCCAGTTAGGTATGAACTCGTCGAGAACAGAGCTGACCGCTGCGAAAATGTTGGCTGCCGTGTGGGCTTCATCCATAGCTCTGACACCAAGCACTTTGCTTTTGACCTCCAGCTGTCCTTTCGTGTCTGCTACGCTGTGAAGGGTAATGGAGATGAACTTATGGTGTGTGGTGCTGTACGTCCAGCCATCAGTTGTCACTGCTGCACTTATGGTTTCCTCTAGTTCACGGCGAAGTTGGCCCCGCCTGTCATTCGCCTGCTTCTGTACTTCACGACCAACTGTGCGCGCGCTCGGGAGCACGTCGTCTGCTTTTAGGTGTTTCGCCGAGTTTGCCGTTCCTAGGTCCAGCAGCTCCTGAGCGAGTTGACGGAAGCCTTCCCCTTCCACGAAGGTATAGGGGCGAAAATCCTGGGCAGCGCACAGGGCTGCTTTTGCTGCGACACGCCGTTTGGCTTCGCTGACCGCGTTCGGCGCGGCAGTCGGACCACAGAACGAAGTCAGGGTCTGTTGGCCTGCCTCTGGCCCTTTCAAACCACACTTGTGATTTCTAAGGTTGGTTGTGCCATCTTTATTACTATAACCATATGTGGCGTGGCATTTGACACAGGCAACGAAGGCGACGCGGCGCTCATCTAACTCCACACATCGAAAATTGTCCCAAACAGCAGATCGGCCTTCTTCGTTGGCGCAGAGGGTGACTCTCGGGCTGTTTGACCGCAGAAGCCTCGATATTTCCTGTTTACTCACAGCCATGGTGGATATGATGATCTCGGGCCACACTAGACGTGACTTTGTGCATTAGACATGTCTTTACACATATGTAGGATTAGGTGCTGATTTCAAACATTAGGTGCTGAGTAGCTCGCAAGTGGCCATTGTAAAATGGTCTTCTGTAATTGCATGTGAATTCACTGAAAAAGAAGGGTTCATCGGCCAGGCACATTTATCCACAGTAAAATCATACATCCATCCGCATCCATCAGTGAAAACTGTCATCCGTCCATATCCATCCATTTGAAATATAGGCAATAAATAATCCATCCATATCCATCCACAGCACGGATATCCACGGATATCCGTGGATATCCGTACGGATGCCGACCTCTAGTTGGTAGTATCGCGGTTAGTTATTGTCCCGCGCGCCCGGCTCCAATGGGCTGATGGGGAAGGTGTACAAGGGGAGGTGCGACGATTTCTTCCTTGTGCTTTTAGCAATAAAACTTGGTGAATGTTTCGCTTCCTACATGTCGGCTCTGCTGGCATGTTTGAAGACGCGTGGCTGCAAACACATTCGAGGCAATGCACCTATGACTGGTATGCACGAAGATTCGACTAACGCTACGCTGTTGGTACCTGTCCTCGCTCATCCATCGTTCTCATAGACGCCTTATGCTGATATATGTACTGATATGTGCCGGATACCGAAACTACCACGTTAGACGTCATAAGCGGACATGATACCGATGGCGCCGCTCTGGTGGTGGGTTTGTGAAGAAACACCACCAGAGTGGGCTTGCTTTTATTAATGCTACATTCTGGTTTCTAAACGAGGTGCAAGTAATTTCCAATGGTCCAATTTGAATAACATTGAAACAAGCTCTCTTATGATGTGTAGTTCGTTTTATTATCAAATCATTTCACCCTGTTACTTTGCCCTTAAAGTGAAATGGGAGCAATTGGCCACTCAACATCTAGTGATACAAACTTGTCATACATCTTGTGTGTGGCGTCTTGACAATTTCCAATGTCCTTAACTAAACGAAAATCGAACGTGCTACATTTTTTATATCACCTTGAATAACTTCTATGAAGGTTTAGCCCTGTCACTTTTGCACTCAATTCAGAATTTGTGTCACAAATTATCACATTGTATCACTTTATATTGTATATCAGATGTTCCACATTACCGAATTATTTTCCAATGGTCTTAAATAAAGCGGCATAAAATCCGCTGCCTTCTGATGCCATACTCGACTACTTTTACAGATATCTAACCCTGTCATTTTTGCACTCAATTCCAGGATTTGTGTCTCAAATCATCACATTGCTTTCCTTTTAATTGCATATCAGATGTGCTACATTAGCGAATGAATTGCCAATGGTCTCAAATAAACCGGCATCAAATCAGCTGCCTTTTCTGATGTCATACTCGACTACTTTTATAGATATATAACCCTGTCACTTTTTACCTTTTGACATGAAGCTTTGCGACATTATTGACATTTTGGCATGGCTCGATGCACGTCAAGCGCTGACGGTTGCTGCCTAGATGATCCGTAGGTCCGCCGAGCGGTGGCACGACATAAAGTAAAGTTCCACCCTTCAACAATACTAAGCAACATCGGTTCTGCCACGCCAAAATGGTGTAGGAGAAATTAACGGTTGTACATGCATTCTTTCCGTTCAACGCCCATAAGCGTAATGATTTTAAACAATTTCGTGAAAATCTGTCGGCCTCAACTATAATGGTGGCGGAACTCATGCCAGGCCCATCGCCTATCATTTCAAATATGAAAATCTGCGTGTAACTTTGGTGTTGGGGCCCATTAACATTCAGGGAATAGGAATCCCGCGCCCAGCCATATTATGAATGGCGGGCGGTCGGGGACGGGCCGGGGACCGCCGTCGGCCGGCCGTCTATGGTTGAAAATAGTTTCAGAAGGAAATACGGAAAGTAACAATATTCGCAATATGTCGCTGTAAATGGCAATAAAATTGACGTCTGAAGGCAAGCTAACTTTCATAAATGCACTTAGCATCATATTTTATGGAGACAGTCTCATAAATTGTAACTATATTCTTCGCGCGCAGACTAGTGAGCATCCGGGCGCGCTTGTCGAAGGCGCATGTTTCAGAGTTCTTGAATGGCATCAGGAACCTACCTGTTTTCTTTCCTTACTGGAGATCCCCTGATGTCCGCATTAACATTGCGTCTGACGCCTAACGACGTGTACATCCGCCAGCCATTCATATGCGCGCTGTAAGAAGATAAGCCGCGCTATACATATATGCATGTTAGTGACGAGTTGGATCTGGTTAGTGTTTGACCCAGATCGTGCTGTTATGTCACTGACGCAAACGATGTTGCCTTAGTCACTAATCTAGGTATTCGCTAGTCACCAATGCAGCATGCTCCACTGCGCACAATCTGCATGGGTGGCACAAAGTATGCGTGCGAAGTACGTTTAAGAATGCTGCCCGAACGCGTCTATTAGTATGCACGTTTATGCATGGGTTGCTGATGCGGAGCTGCCTTGTCGCTGTTTGCATTTGAAAGCAAATGCAAAGCTGGAGAAAAGAATCCATCGAGCACGGTGGACTGGCGGACGATGCTGGGCTGCTTAGTGCCAAGCGTGGCAAAAAGCGGTCCAGTACAGTCCTCAGCACTGTTATCCCGCACGTTTTTTGTGTACTTGGATGGCGAACAAAGGAAGCTAAGAACAAAGGGCCAAGGCTGAACGCACCACAAGGTCAAACGGTGTGCTGAACGCGTCGATGAATTTCCATCGCATGCTACGTGTACACTTGTCAGTGGCGAAAACATGAAAAGGCGGGCTCTGGCTGCGTGGACACGGAATGCCTGAAACCGCCACCGCTCAGGAATGCTAGCTGCAAATATGTCATTCGCGTGGTGCTGAGGCGGGAAACACGTGTGTGATAATTTCGTGAGAGCCTCGGTGTGTTCTGGTCATCGTGGCGTGGCGAGGAACTATTGGTCAGCATCATACGTTTGGTGACCGCTTGCGATGGGAAGAATGCATCAATAATTCCAGTATCAGGTGGCTGTAGGATCGCCGGACGAGTCAGGGCAAGTGCCAGGAGCGCAGTGCAGTCGAATATCTCTGTACATCAGTCATAGGCGCATAGCCTGTGTGTACATACAGTCACGCACCTTCAAGCATGTAATCATAGTTAAGGTAATTTCGGTTGCGATGCATTCAACAAACGGCATTACCACAGACAAGTAAAAAGCGTCATCCTACGCCGTGACTGAACTCGAGACCCCGGAACAAAAATCACCCACGTTATCTCTGCCGCCCGTGACTGAACTCGAGACCCCGGAACATAAATCACCCACGTTATCTCTGCCGCCCGTGACTGAACTCGAGACCCCGGAACATAAATCACCCACGTTATCTCTGCCGCCCGGGACTGAACTGGAGACCCCGGAACATAAATCACCTACGTTATCTCTTTGCCAGCCGGGACGAATGGCAAGTGCCGACTGCGGTGCGAGATGTGTGGTGCCCGCGCACCGGAATGTCGTCGTAAATCCTTTTTTTTCGAACAAAGACTGGGAGTGCCTACTTCAGGAGATGCATTGTGATCCAAGCCGACATATCTCAAACTGAAAAGTGCAGACGTGGCTCTGTCAGAAAATTAGAACTTGAAATGCAGCATTGCAACTTGAAACGCTGTATAAAATTGAACGTGAATGAAACATCGGCTCAAACTTGCTTCCTTATGTGAAGATCAAGAGGACATCGTGAAAAATAGTGAGAGACAAAATATAAATATAAATTGTAGGAGCAGATCTGACTGAAAGAAATTAGAACAAAAGAAGCTGCATCAAAAAGAGTTGCTACGATTTGAAAAGCGTGACGGTCGGGTCTGACCGGTCAGGTAAACTTGTGTACCATGACCGATGAGATCCGCCCAGTCTTCGCCCTCGCTCATGGTAGCTTTATCATTGAGATTATTTATCAAACGAATAAATGTTCGAGCTGTGGAGCCTCGGTGGCAGTCAGCTCGTCAGTTAAACCAGACGTTGCAGTTCGCATCCCGCGATTGTACAAGTAGCGAAATGGCGTGAAGTATTCTCATTTAACCATAACCACGATCATCATTTGAACATTAAACTGGCGGACTGTGTGCCAGATACAAGGTGCTGTTGGAAAGGTGGGGCCGTGTCCACAGAGTTGCCCATCTGGAACTTCGACGGCTCGTCGACCGGCCAAGCGGAAGGCAGCAACTCAGACGTGTACCTCTACCCAGTGGCTCTCTACAGAGACCCCTTCCGACTCGGCAACAGCAAGCTGGTGCTGTGCGAAACCTACAAACACAACCGAAGACCAACAGGTGTGTAAGACAGAGCTGCCGTCGGCAGGTGTGTGCGACATAGCTGTCGTCAAGAGATGTGTACCACAGAGCTGTCGTGTATTATGTCGCTGTCGGAGGTATACAGTGTACACGACAGAGCTGTGGTTGTCGGCAGGTGTGTACCACAGAGCTGTCGTGGTATTATGGCGCTGGTAGAGGTGTACACGACATAGCTGTGGTTGTCGGGAAGTGTACAGGACAGAGCTGTGGTTGTCGGGAGGCGTGTACCACAGAGTTGTCGTGTGCTGTGTCGCTGACGGGAGGTGTACACGACATAGCTGTGGTTGTCGGCAAGCGTGTACCATAGAGCTGTCGTGTGCTATGGCGCTGGCAGGATGTGTGTACAGGCAGTTGCACCTCTCATTTAACGTACCATGACAGTACCATGCTATGCTTACCTTGAAATGGCCGTCCCTCGTACTATCAGCTACCGGTGTGACCTAAAATCATACAAAAGGTGCACCACGAACCTAACAATATGGCGCCCTCGATTATGCTGGGTACTTTTCATGAAAACAAAACTGTTCATGAAAAGAGAAAGCATCTCCTGTACGCAACAGAGTATGCTAGTCTCGACTTAATTTTCCCTTCCACGAAAGTCCCGGTCATTGCTGATATCGAACGTTGGCGGTACAGCGATTTTCAAGTGGGTGAGGAAGAGGAGGGAGAAGAGCCGATTTGGAGCGAATTCCACGTCACTGCCACTTCATAGGCTTAATTTGAATCGCATGCCACAACCGGTAGAGCAGTCACATGCCGGCAGGGGTATTTCCTTACAAGATTGCATACCACCTGCACGCATGGCCTGCGACCGTTTCCATGCAGCGACCTCTGTGCAGCTTATCCAGCTGTCTGTTCACCGTTGAGAATGGCATTATGTTTGTTGTTTGTTGCATGGCGAGCCAAGTGGGGACGCATATGCCAACGATCGGCTGTCCGGCCGAGAACACACGTGCGGCGAACACTTCCCAACACACAGTGTTTGCCCCGTCCTCAGACACGAACCACCGGCACACGTGCAAGGCGGTGATGGACCAGGCGGCAGACCAACACCCGTGGTTCGGCATGGAGCAGGAGTACACGCTGCTCGACACCGACCAGCATCCGTTCGGCTGGCCCAAGAACGGCTTCCCCGGACCGCAGGTGGCAACGGGGTGACGACGTCATCAGACCAGGCAGATGCGACAGTTAAAGGGGGCGGGGGCACACAGCACTGGAGAAAGCGTTCAGCGTTCAGGGTCGATTACTATGGAATGCTCTTATATGGAGATATGTGTACCAATGGGCGGCTTGCAACGGCTCACGGTCGACTACCATAGGCTGCCGTTCGGTGTAGATGTCTGGAACTGCAGACATAGGCTGCCGTTCGGTGTAGATGTCTGGAACTGCGGACATAGGCTGTCGTTCGGTGTAGATGTCTGGAACTGCGGACAAGTCGCACCCGCTCCGAGCTAACAGCCATGTACCGTTAGGTGAATCTATGAGGGCCGATTACTAACTTCTGGCAATCAGCGTCGACTGTATGCGGTAGTAGATATCGGCTCAGATTTATTTGGTTGATCCGGCCAAATGTTATTATCTGGACTCCCTGCAGGTTGGATCAAGTTCCCTTTCTGCATAAAAGACGTTATTTTGCCGTTGATCTTAGAGCTCAGAACGCAGATCATATATTTATCATTTTTGTTTATTATGGCAGCACACACTATGCTACGGCCTGCTGCATTGTGCCACGCTGGCCTAGATATAACAGAAACGCACTTCAGCAGCTGGAAACTAATTCGACAGTAGTTTCGAATGTGAGTCGCATGTAAGCTCTGTATAATGATGTCCGACACGAGCCGAACCCGACCAGCTACCCTTCTAGCTCACCTCACACACAGCTGATGCCTATCAGCCACCGACCCGCTACCTCTTCGATCCACATGACGCCCGCTCGACACTCAGCTGAAGCACATCAGACACTCAGCTGACGCCAACCATCCACCGATTTGCTGCCTTTCTATCCCACCTGCCTAGCACTCAGCTAACATCCAACCGACACCCAGCTTACATCTACCAGACACCGTCCCGCTACCCTTCTATCCACCTGACACCCAACTTGCACCCAGCTGACACTCAGCTAACACCTAGCAGACACCTAACAGACACCGATCTGGTACCCTTCTATCCGACCTAACTTCCACCTGCCACTGAACTGAAACCTACCATAAACTGATTTGCTGCCTTTCTATCCCACCAGACACCTGCCTGACACCCAGCTGACACCCACCTGCCACCTATCACACACCGACCCGCTACCAATCTGACGCTACACCGCCACCCAGCTGACTGTCAGCTAACACTGGCCTGACACCGACAGGGCCCCTACTACTGCGGCGTGGGCGCCTCCAAAGTTTACGGAAGGGACGTGGTAGAGAGCCACTACCGCGCCTGCCTCTACTCAGACGTCATGATCGCCGGTACCAACGCCGAGGTCATGCCCTCACAGTGGGAGTTCCAGGTGGGTGTTGTCAGCGAGTGTCCACGGCGAGATTTCTGAGTGCATACCCTTGCAGTGGGAGTTCCAGGCGTAGAAATTCACAAAATGCACAGTGACAATGCTACTTAATCATTACTTCTATAACCTCATCGAATATACTTTCGCTTTGCTTCGTCGTACTGCAGCCAGCGTTTCTGCGCAATATTCTGATCGGTCACTCAGTCAAGTGGACAATTAACCAAACTCTCACCTATGACCTGGTTTTCCACTCCAACTCCCAATACCTCACATGAACTTGGCACCCGTATACCAGCTAGGTCGCAGCAGATGACACCAGAACACCAGCTAGGTCGTAGCAGGTGACACCAGAACACCAGCCAGGTCGCAGCAGATGGCACCAGAATACCAGCTAGATGGCAGCAGGTAACACCAGAACACCAGCGAGGTGGCAGCAGGTGACATCACAACACCAGCGAGGTGGCAGCAGGTGACACCACAACACCAGCGAGATGGCAGCAGGTGACATTACAACACCAGCGAGGTGGCAGCAAGTGACATCACAACACCAGCGAGGTGGCAGCAGGTGACATCACAACACCAGCGAGGTGACAGCAAGTGACATCACAACACCAGCGAGGTGGCAGCAGGTGACATCACAACACCAGCGAGGTGGCAGCAGGTGACATCACAACACCAGCGAGGTGGCAGCAGGTGACATCACAACACCAGCGAGGTGGCAGCAGGTGACATCACAACACCAGCGAGGTGGCAGCAGGTGACACCAAAGCAACAGCGAGGTGGCAGCAGGTGACACCAAAGCACCAGCGAGAGGCGGCGGTCAGACTAACCGGTGACCGGCTGTCCGCCGCGCAGGTGGGTCCGGCAGAGGGCATCCGGATGGGAGACGACCTGTGGATGGCCCGCTTCCTGCTGCACCGGGTGGCCGAGGACTTCGGTATCAACGTGTCGCTCGACCCCAAGCCGATCCCGGGAGACTGGAACGGCGCCGGCTGTCACACCAACTTCAGCACGCTGGCTATGCGCCAGAAGGGCGGCATCACGTGAGTGTGCCGGCCGGCGGTCGCTAGCCGGGGGCCGCATGCGAGGGATCACGACCTGGGGATGATCCACGAGGAAACAAATCTGGTGTTGGTGCGAAAATTCTTCCCTGGTAGCAGTTTTATAAATTGTATTGATTCAAACAAAAAAATACTGTCGTTTGAATACGTTACGACTTCAGCGGTATTCCGTGCAGTTATACCGTTTTTGAAGTTTGGTTCGACGTGAACAAACTATAGTTGTTCAACAAAGTTCACACACAGTTTGGCTTTTCAGCCCGGTTTCTCTGCCCGGATCTGGCAGTGTTCCAAACAGATGCGCCATCGTTAGTGCGGCGTGTGCAATGTTTCCACAGAGCCGTTTCCACAGAGCCGTTTTCAGTGGCAGACTACCAGTCGTCAGGCCGGAAACACTCTTGGTCTCTGCTACACTTCGCTATTCCATTCTTAACGCCAGGGACGCTGCCTGTTGCTGTGTCACTCCCACCGACGATAGCCGTGCAACACTCGGACACGTCCGCTATATCCAGACTGTCAGTCTGCCACACAGTCTCCCTGGCCAGTGCATTGTAAGCGGCCGCTGCTCCGTGCTGTGCCACTCACACCGACGATAGCTGATCAACACACTCGGACACGACCGCTATATTCAGACTGTCAGTCTGCCACACAGTCTCCCTGGTCAGTGTATTGTCAGCGGCCGCTGTGGTAGCTATATCACCTGGGCAATCCTGGGCCACAGAGGGCGTGCCGCTGATGACACGTTCGGCCTTGGTGCCAAACAGGTGGCATTTTGCACAGTGACCTCCGTAGGTCGGTGGCAAACACTTTCGATCACGGCACGCACCATTTGTGGCAGCAAGGCACCGGGGACGACCAATCACAGCTGCGATCACTTCCTTGTGCCAACGTTGAATCACTAGAAGGTAAGCAGACGGCGCAGCCAAGGAGGTCCGGGAGGCCGCCCCCCCCCCCTCCCCCACCCCTGCTTAGCAAGCAAAAATACACTAGATTAAAGAATATTGTTTGTTACACTTTTACGACTTCAAACCGAAAGGTGTAGGCGCGCTTCGCGCGCCGAAAGCATTTTCTGTTTCTTGCCTTTTTGTCGGACCCCGCTCCCTTAAGAAGATCCAGGCTGCGCTACTGAAGAGCAGGCACAATTGTTTATTCGGGGCGAAGTGACTCGCGCCACTCTCTTCGGTCCTTGAACAAATAAGACAAATGAGAAAACTCGCGATTCCACTGCATGAGTAGCCCGACCCGGCATGGTCGCAGGGTATGCGTTTGTGTTTTCCTTCTGTCATCACAGATCTTTTACTGAAACACGTAGCCAGATGGCTTTCCAACGGCACATTGTACCACTGACACACACTGTACCATTGGACTAGCGACAAGCATCATTCCACTAAACCACTGATACACACGAGTGTGCATACCATTGAACTAACTATGTACATTGTACCACTGAAACACCGATACACAGGATACACCGCACCACTTAGGTACACATTGTGCAATTGACTTTACAATAATCTTGGCACTGCGAGATGGTCGGCCGCAGCGGAACGCGTCATGCCTACCAACAAAGTGTCCGGTAAGACCGTCCTCCAGATAGTAGAGGATTTGAGGTTGAATGACAGGAATGACTTGAATGACCCATGGCTGTTACGCCTGTTGTGGTTTCAACCCCAAAGTTTGGCGGACTCGATTGCGCGGTGGGCTGGCGCGGCAAATATCGTCCCTTGCTCGAATACGTGGATGATTCAACAAAGGACACCTGAATCAGTCTGAAAGTGGAA